>CAUJGJ010000069.1:988200-990700 GCA_963170055.1 Halisarca cf. caerulea | reverse complement strand
CAGAAACATAATATTGGGCAACGAGTCTTGTGTGTAGCCTTAGCCCGTTCTATTCACTTCAGAACAGAAGAGTCTGGCTATGGGAAACTAGTCGCGAACTGTGTACCTGACTAGTCTGACATAGCCATAAGGCAGAAAGGGCTGCTAGACCAAGTGCTTTAAATTACGAGTTTAGCCTTAGTCTGACATAATACCTTTAAGTTAGTACCTCACCTGCTACTGCTGTGAACTGGCTCATCATGAGCTCGTTGGTCTTGTCCAGGGAAGCAAAGAGAACTTGGTCTGAAAAGGAACTAACTCCCTTAAACACCAGGGTCAGGGGGGCTGGACCAGACTGCTTCTCTGAAGTCAGCAGAGCTGATACCTTACGAGAAGCTTCTTCCAGAGCTAACTTGGCCCTATACAATTTAAAGCAACATCTCAAATTACTACATATATAGGTCCGTGGCTTCCATAGCTTTAATAAAGGACAAACCATGTGTATAGAAACTCTTAGACTGTTAGAAGGCAGAGTGCCCTAGTTCTGAACAGTCCCTAATTTCGAACACGGTATCTCCTAGTGGACACAGAAAGATCTAAGTTTATTCTTTGGCAGCTATTATCTCCTGTGTTAGTGCTAAAAAATGCCAAGCTAAAATGTCTCCAACTTTAGTTCCTGAGTTCAGGAAAAGTGGTGTTCGGAATTAGGGCACTCTACCTTGATCATAATAGTCTATCCACGAGTATCAAGGCATGTAAAACATGACATTGTGCATTTCCATGATTATAGTGTGTGCAGCTACATGGTGAAACGGAATGTACAGGACGCATGCCATGGCAACACAGAAAATCTGATCTAACGTCAAAATTACTTCTCAATTCTTTCTTTATTATCTTCCAGCTTGATCACCATCAATGTGATGTGGAGCGTATTCAATGATACCATTGCACCTTCGAGCTTCCCGTTCTTCTTCACAATAGACTCCTGTATGTGCTTGAGAGATTCTCGCACCGAAGGAGATGTAATCCTTATGCCAACAAAAGCATCCGGTGAGACTCCCTTCCCTTTCGAATTTGTAGCCATTTTTTCTATCTGCAGAACAGAAGGAACTCCCTCGGCCTGCTTTCTTCACTTCTGTCTACAGGGCCGGTGGAAGGTGTTTACAGTTGGTCAGGCCATAGATAGTGGTTACTGCTGCCATGCCATTTTGTCTGATTAATATTCACGTAGTGAGAAAGTTTCGAGGTTAAAAATGGCTGACTTAGCGCGATCTCAAGAGGTCCAAGTCAATTTCTTTGCAAAAACGCTATATTTTTGTAAAGATAGCTCTATAAATGATGTTTATATTTCAGATAATATGATTTATGGTATCATATAATGTAAGTATTTAGCTAGATCCTCATGTAAGCCTTTTCACTGAGTTTTTTTCTCAAAGACTTGCCTGAATATTGGTCCGGCCAAAACCTGACCAACCGGACTGGTTCCACCGGCCCTGGTCTAGTCTTGCACGCCACCCGAGCTCCCGCAAAACGTTTGGACGTTTCCTCCACCTACGGTAGTCTTAGTCTGGCGTAGCCGACTCTATCCGCGCTCGGCCATTTTCGGGGACTGACGTCACGGTAGTCTGGCCGTGTGGTTTGGCCGAGGGTCTGGCGTTGCTGACCGCTCCCTCCCTAGGCCTCCATTTTCATTACGTCATCAGCCAGAGGGTCAAGTGCTACAGAAGCTCATCCATCTCTGTACCATCCCCACCGATCCCCATTACTACGACTGCTCACGTGTGAAACATGCACCAGTCCAGTAGGCAATACCTATACAGTCTATACATACAGTAGAACCTGGCATATCCGGCCCCCGTAGTTACGGGCACCTCACTCAACCGGGCAGTGTTTCATGCATGTACTTCTATATATTTTATCAGTGCTAATGTGAACTACATTATGGGTCTATAGCTGTACCATGTGGTGTAAGTGCATGTGTAAAATTAGGTTACATGACTGGTAGAAAGCATCCACTTGTCACTGCTCAAAGTGTGGAATGTCTGAAAGTCTACAAAGGTAGTAGAGGATTCATACTTACGGGCACTTTCACAATTACGGGCACCCCTTGGTCCCAAACTGCCCGGATATGAGAGGTTTTATCGTATATTATAGGTGCACATTCTGGACCTGGTTTGGCTGGCTAAAATACAGCTGTCTTATTGCTCTTTCTCTCGGCCCTGCCAGAGCCGAAGGAATGCACTACGTACAACCGTTTTCAACCGTCACTGTAGTCTTTCCCCCAATCAGGAACTCTGTGTCCGGTATACATAAACCCGGCCTGTAGCAAACCCATATTAGTATTGTCACCACAAGCATGCATGATTTTTTGTAAACTCCTTTTGGCAATAATGTAAGGCATTTCCAATAAAAAATAATGTGTTGCAAACACATGTATTCTGTTAAGCTGACCAGGTTTTATTAGTCCCGTGCACTAGTAGAATCTAGCTGAAGATGTTTTGTTATCATACAATACAGTAGA
>CAUJGJ010000069.1:930700-985700 GCA_963170055.1 Halisarca cf. caerulea | reverse complement strand
TGGTCTTGTCCAGCGAAGCAAAGAGAACTTGGTCTGAAAAGGAACTAACTCCCTTGAACACCAGGGTCAGGGGGGCTGGACCAGACTGCTTCTCTGAAGTCAGGAAAACTGATACTCTGCGAGCAGCTTCTTCCAGAGCTAGTTTTGCCCTGCACAAAGGAATTTTTAAACTGTTCCACAATATCCCCAAATGTGTTTAAAACAAAGCTGCATCGTGATACATTCCCACACTAGGAAAAAAATGGGTATTGGTGCAACTGCAGACATAACTATTGTACATATGTACATACTGCTGTAGTCTAGCGTAGCCAACCCAATTTCACTTGGTCATTCTGACATCAGTCCCTGAAAATGGCCGAGCGAGATTGGGTCGGCTGTGCCAGACTCATACTGCTGTTGCATGACATGGTACATACGTATACGTCCTATACATACAAACTACTACAAGGGTGTTTTAAGAATTGTTGGAGCCAGATGCAAGCCATGATATTCAATGCATAATCATTACAGATGCAGTTCAGGATACAATCCATCCAAGAGAACTGACCAGCTACGTACTTTGGGTAATATGTACATATGTACTAATGTGCATGAGAGCAGACAAAGAACAAACAACAAATTTTATGAAAATGTATTATTTAGTGCTAACTTTTCAATTCTTTCCTCATCTACTCCAAGCTTAATGACCATCATGGTGATGTGGAGCTTATCCAGCGACACTAAAGCATGTTTCAGCTTCTTGTTCTTCTCCACAAGGGACTTCTGTATGAGCTCGAGAGACCCTCGGATGAAAGGAGAAGAAATCCTTACTGCAACAAAAGCATCTGGAGAGTCTCTTTTTGGTTTTGATTTCTTGTCAGGCTTGGTACTTTGGTCACCTTCCAATGATGCTGCTTGCGACATGAGAGCTCCCTCAACACACTTCTCTTCACCCTGCTTTATCTCCTCTCCAACAGGTTTGCATAAGTTCCCTGAAGTTGTTTCTGCTTCAGTTTTAATACTTTCTGACTTCACAATACCTTTTGTTTCTGATTCAGTTACAATTTTGTCTTCTACACACAAAACAGCAGAGCTGGTAGATTGAAATTTTGCAGGTTCTTCAACCAAAGATGAGGCAAATCTGAGATCACTGCTCACGTCTGCCAACTGTGATGGCTGTACATCATCAACATCCAGTAATTCTCTATCCAAGCAATGGCTTCTATCAGGTATCTGGGTTCCAACATTCAAAATTGGTTTAAATCTCACCATTCTACGATGCCTATATGTAGTTGCAATGCTTCGGAGTTGAAAGGCTGTAAAAGGATGTCTGGGAGGTTGTGTGCAAGAATGGTGCATGCCAGCTAGTATGCTACTGGCGAGCACTTTAGAATCGGTGCTTGTCGCTGGAGTTGGTGTATGTTTGGATACTTCAGACAGTGTGTTTGAATCTGAGCTAAGGGGGATGTGACAGACTGGTGCTTGTGCTGATTGGATAGGAGCCCTACGCTTTGACTTGGGGAATGATGAAAAGGGCTTGGATCTCAACTTTGGGTGAGCCTGTTTGGTGGCTCCAGATGGGACACTCTCCTTATTGTCAGTTCTTCCCTCCGAGAGATCACAATGACAGGTCTTCGATGTTGGCAAATCCTTGCTACAGATATTTTCTGCCAACGGTTCGGGTTGCGTGGGAAATAAGTCACCTCTATGATCATTACTCATTGTGGAGTGCATTAAAGGATAAAATCCACAAGTTCTTGTTGCAAAAACCTGTGATTAGTCAATGAATAGGACATTCAGTAAAATTTGCTTAGTACGTCCTCGAAGGGGACACAAAATTAGTACTTATTATCAGAGGTACTTGCTATCAGGGTTGGTTTATGTACATGAAGTATACACAGGGACAGCATGAGGAGTACTTACTATCCAGGAGTATGTACTAAACCAGGTACTTACTATCAGGGTTGGTTTATGTACATGAGGTATACACAGGGACAGTATGAGGAGTACTTACTATCCAGGAGTATGTACTAAACCAGGTACTTACTATCAGGGTTGGTTTATGTACATGAGGTATACACAGGGACAGAATGAGGAGTACTTACTATCCAGGAGTATGTAGTATGTACTAAACCAGGTACTTACTAAGCAAGTTCAACTGTACATCGTGTACATGCCTGTACATATGAAATGTGCATGCATAGTTCCTCCAACTTTAGCATAAAACTAGTATGACACAATTACAAAGTGTGCATTCGACTGGGAGCACACGCAAGTACCTTACTCAGTAGATGCTGCACTTTGGAAAAGTAGGTAAACGGCTTCACTGGTCCACTAACAGGAGTCGCTTCAATAAGAATTGGTAAAATTCCTAAGCTCATAAGTACAAGCAGCACTCTAAAACCCCACACAAGCGCAAAATAACAATACATATGCAGGTAGGACAAATTCGAACTACAGTAGGTCGAGGAGGAATGTTGCTATATAGGTGGAGCTTTCAGCTGTTCACAAACTTCGCCATTTTCGTGACCACATGGAATTGCGCAAGAATTAACTAAAATAATATTAATCTGCGCATACAGGTACATACATAGATACTTCAAACACTATGGATTATGGTGCATACAGTAGCTCATTCGAATTCTTGAATACACACACACACACACACACACACACACACACACACACACACACACACACACACACACACACATGCATGCATGCACACACACACATGCACACACACACACACACACACACACACACACACACACACACACACACACACACACACACACACACACACACATGCAAACACACACACACACACACACACACAATAATTAAACAAACACAAGTAATTATTGAGGAACAAATAAAATATTATATGGTACCACATACACAACCATGCATGCACTCTGGATCCATATTTTTGCAACAAACTGACACCCACCGAATACTACATGGTGCATATACACTGGAGATGCAGCATTCACCTATGTATACAATATATACAGCAAAACATTCTTAATAGCATATCACTAAAAGGAATATTTCAGATATAGGAATATTTCTAATACCCATTGTATACGAGCCAATTGCAATATATTTTATTACAAATAATTATAAACTGACACACATTACAAATAATGGATTATTTTGGATATAGGAATATGTTTTCGCGGTCTGAGGGGTGTGCTATCAAGAGTGACCCACTGTATATCCACTGAACAGCAGGACTGAAATATTGTAAAATTTTAAATAAAAATGCACCAAATGCGATGACTACAGAACAGGTAGTTTCACAAGTAAAACGCGAGTTGTCTTGTCAAATGTTGCTTTAACGCTGTCTTCATCCACAGCTTCATCGAAGGTAATGTTAACAGCATACAAATCAGGAACTTGGAGTTCCAGAACATTCTACAGTTGTAGAAAAATACTGTAACAGCTAGTTCATCATAGACTGCAAAGGCACAGAACATGGAATTCATATACCTATACACATATGGACACATAGGTACACATATACATGCACACACACGCACACACACATGCATGGATGTACACATGCACCTACCCACACACACCCACACCCACACCCACACACAGACACAGAGAGAGCACACCTCATTAATCTCTAGATCCACATCAGACACAGTTGATACTTTTGGCAGTTCAACTCGTACTACCACACACCTCCCTCCCTCACCATCATCCTCCCTCTTCACTTCATACACAGGCACTACTTCCTGCCTATCACCAATTTCCTCGATGAGACGACCACCACTTGGTGTAGATGTTGCTTCATCGCCCAGCTTCAACATCATCAGATCTGGAGGCATATCTGAGGAGTTATTATGGCTGCCACCAAGGCCACCTGGTAATCTAAACTCTGGCTTTGAGTCATCTGTTACAAGCAAATGCTTGTACTGTTCGTTCAGGGAGAAATGGAGGTCGCGCTTCGGACCAAAACACGGCTCCTTCTGCTTGCAACAAGTCTTTCTTAAAATGTCAATCCTAGCCTGCTTCTCAATGTAGTCCATACACAGTTCTGTCAGCATATGCTCCAACTGCGGGGACTTGCAACATTCCTCTGTAACACTTGGATTGAATGCAAGGTCAAATATCTGCACACTTCTCGATGTTGAGGGAGGAGTGAACTTCCGAAGTGTTCCGCCCTTGACCGGAATGGGATCCTGATCCGATTTGGGTTTGGGGACTTGTTGCCATGAGCAGACATTGATGTACAGATCTGGGCTCCCAAGTACATTCTGCAGTACACACCACGCATAAATATACAGTATCATATTATATACAGTATACATACGTACATATGTACATTTGTATGTACAGTGAAACCTCTATTAAAGGACACCTCCGAAATTCAGAAACCTCCTTAGACAGGACACCACTCCTCTGTCCCATTTGACATCCCTCATGCTGACATTGTGCAGTTAAATCTTCCGAAATAAGGACAACTCCAAATACAGTACAGCTTACTGTGGTCCCAGTGGTGTCCTTATTATAGAGGTTTCACTATACAGGACAGCTTACTGTGGTCCCAGTGGTGTCCTTATTATAGAGGTTTCACTATACAGGACAGCTTACTGTGGTCCCAGTGGTGTCCTTATTATAGAGGTTTCACTGTACAGAAGAGCTTACTGTGGTCCCAGTGGTGTCCTTACTATAGAGGTTTCACTGTACAGGACAGCTTACTGTGGTCCCCATGGTGTCCTTATTATAGAGGTTTCACTGTACAGGACAGCTTACTGTGGTCCCAGTGGTGTCCTTATTATAGAGGTTTCACTGCACATAAAATATTATGTACATCAACATACTATATACTCAGCATGAAGTACTGCGTACACACAATACATACATGTAGTTGCTCATCATGTACCACATGATGAAGCTATCAGTTGCTTGCATGCGCACACTACTGTATTTCCATGCACACCCTTTATGAGAACACATGCTAGTGCAGCCACAAGCCCTGTACTTGTCCTACATGGCTGAGGAGAAAAAGGTCAGTACATTCTCCTCTCCCGCTCAGGAGAAGGCAAGAGCTAGGGGACTAAACACATGCGGACTGCATACCCACAGGAAATTATTAGACCAAACAAGATGGAGATGTAAAGGAGAGAAAAATGATGTAACTTCCACAACTGGCAAGCGTGGTCTACAGACTGACCGGCAAGGGGCAGTACACTGTAGACAGAGACCAAAAGGATTAACTCATCAATACCATAGACACAATGCATAAAGTGGTGTAGTTTGACTCTAGAGACATTCAGAATACAGTACAGTATATAGCTTAATGGGATCTGGGGCATACGTTCCCACTAGAGAATTGGACATTTTGCACTCTCTGAAGTTCTTGCCTATACTACTGATTAAAAATGTTTGATCATTGTGCTCGCCCATGTGCATTGTATAATGATGGTTCATTATAGTCTGGGTTAGTCTCGCGAGCCAGCCCCTAACCGCTGGGGCTGGCTCGCGAGACTAAGTCTGGGTTACCCAGACCATAGATCTTCCAAACCACAAGATCTATGCCCAGACCAAACCTGTCGTTTGGGTGGGGTGATGATGCCAGAAACTCCAGGCTAGGTTCAGTACACGTGTACAACTTCAGTGGTGAGAATTCGGTAGTGCACCAGCAAGTTACCCCCTGTAAACCTCGGGGTAAACCTAACCAACCTTGACTGGTGACTGCAGCCCTGCCCATGAAAACACCGGCAAAAATTACATGCAAATATTTCAACCATATTTAACGTACATGCAGGCAAACTATACGAGCAAGGGAAAGCTTAAACACACAATCAAATGTAAATTCATGCGGTAGAAGTTGAAGCTAGACAGCGTGGGCTTTCCCTAAAGTAATGCACCCACTTCTGCAGTTTTGCAGTGAAGGGAAAAAAACGGCTCAGGAGGCTTCAGGATTCTAGCTCCGTCGTTCATTTGCTTATCAATAAACTTTTTGTAGGCGTCCGGATTGGTGGCTGCCATTTCGTCCAGCATTTCCCATATCCTTTGTCCTTGCTTCAGCAAATCGTCACTGGCCATAGCGTACAGTACGGGCCTTGGGCGGGATTGAGATCTCAGGGTATTCCCCGGATGCGATACAAAATGGCTGCCGAAAGGAGTAAAAGAGCAAACGCAGGGAAAAATATTTCAAAACTACTACAGCAAGAAGAAGACCTGGATGGATTTTATTCCACAGCGTATGGAGGATTCGAAGAGGAAAGTGGAGATGACCAGTACTCTTCTGAAGAGGAGGAGGAGGATCAAGTTGACTCAGATTTTGACAAGCCAGAAGATGAAGGGAACGAGAGTGAAGAAATTGAAGTTGATGAACCTAAGACCAAGAAGAAGAAATTGTCTCAGATAACTGCAAAGTCTGTGTCCAGAGACAAAGCTTCAAGAAAGCAGGAAGACAGTAGCAAGCCTGCAGGAAGTCGTGCTGAGAAACAGAAGAAAGCTAAGGTTACTAAGCGTCCAAAACACGCCACTGACATCGGTAGCAGCGAAGACAGGAGTAAAAACCTTAGGAAATCAACTGTGAAACACACTGAACAACATAAGAAAATGAGGAAGGAGAAGGAAAAAGAATCTAAGAAGAAAAAAGTGGACGGAAGGAAGCAAAAACGTGTTCCTGATAGACCCCTCACTCAAGCTGAGCTCCTAGAAGAGGCTAAACTGACAGAGGTTGAAAATTTGAAATCGCTCGAAGCTTTTGCTAAACTGGAGGAAGAGAAGAAGAAAACCATTGAGCGTCATCATGTCTTGAAAGGCCCTGTCATACGATATTTATCAGTGACAATGCCATTAATCTCCGAAGAATCTACCGGTACAAGACATTCTGCGAGGTCTCCAAATCATGCTACTGAAGAAATTACCAATTCATCATCACTCAAATCGCCTCCCACATCAGCCTCACAAACATCACCTCCTCCTTCTATACCAAATGAAACTCAAAGGAGTAGTGATAAATTGAGTGAAATTCCTCAAAAATATTCCAGGAACTTCCTAATATTTACAGATGTCTCAAGCTTCCCGGGTCAATATTTTCCCAGGCAGAGAAGAAAACATCCAAAACGCCGATTCTGCCCCATAACGGGCCAGCCAGCAAAATATTACGACGCAGTCACTAAATCCCCATATGCCACTGCTGAAGCTTTCAAGGCACTGCGGAGTAAGTACGTGGACACAGAACAGCAGAAGTGTGAAAAACACTTGATGCAGCTTAGCAGCTGGTTAGAGGAGAAGAAGCGGCAGATTGTGAATGTGACATGAGTCTTTGCTCTTTTTTTTTTTTTCACCTGCATATCTGTTGTATTGTAGAAATAGTACTATTTCATATACCATGGAATAATGGACACCGCTGGAGAGCTGTACATGTATCCTGCAATCTCTGCTTTATGGGTTTCCTTCCTCTTATAGGAGACTGCCAGACTTGCATGTTATAGCGTGTGAAAGAGGGAAATGGGAAAGTGTCTCGATAGAGTACTGTAATATACGGAGTGGAAGGATGAAAGGCTCTAATAATTATGCAGATCACGTGCTGTAGACGTCTTCACTGCGCATGCGCGGTACCAAGTGGGAGTATATAAGACCACGTGTTCCTTCATTCAGTGCAGCTGAGCAAGAAATTGACCCACGGGTGAGTGTAAAGGGAGTAGACTGTCTGCATGTCAATGGTACGTATAGAAGAATTTAAGTTGACGCATATGAAGACAAGGGGGACGGAGACACAGTGTGTCGATGATTTGATTTACAATTGTTCATTCTGATGCGTTTTTACCTCGTTTTTACTCAAACCAGTGCAGTTCGTCAACGCATACGTCCTGCTTTATAATGCCTTTCTCTTCCATTCAGTAGGTTCGCTGGCTGTGAGGACTTGGTAGAGAAAGAAGGAGGAGAACATTTTTTTTTTTCACTCCATTGCGTAGGTAAGTTGTCTAGGAATCTCATTTCATTTGGTGAATTTTTTTGGATTTCTGATGCTCCTTATGTATTGTGTGTGTGTGTGTGTGTGTGTGTGTGTGTGTGTGTGTGTGTGTGTGTGTGTGTGTGCATCTTTAGGTACAGTTGACTCGCCTCTAGCCAGAGGCTACTTCACGAGACGCGCAGTGATAATAGAATTAATAATAGAATTTAAGGTAAACAGCATACAGTGCCAATGAGCTATAATTATCCAATAAGTACATTAGAAACTTGATGTATGTATGTATGTATGTACACCCAAAGACGCAGTAACAGAAGACAATAATATGAAGATGCTGAATAGAATCTTCATGATAAGAATGTGAATGACTGTATTATGCCAGATACCCAGTGTTAAAACTGGGAGAAGGCTGGGCAAGGGAGGGAAACCAGAGAATAGGTTATTCGGCTGTTTTTTATTTTGTTTTTATTTGGAAATCCGGTGTTTTTTGATGTGCACATTGGAGTGTGGGATGATGTTTTCCCATTTCGCAGTTTCCACCATAAGCATCTTGTATGCTGATGATGGTAAATTTTCCTTGGATGTCTGATGCTCCTAATGTGTTGTGTGTGTGTGTGTGTGTGTGTGCTCGCGCACACACATATACTTTTGTTTATGTATGTGTGTAGGTGCATACATGTGTGCTGTGATGTGCATATTGGAGTGTGTGCGTCTTCTCAGAATGTTGCTTTACCAGTGAACAAATCAAGTATAAGTTAGCATCCTCGTAGATTAGCACTCCAGAGAGTTTTAAAATTCCTTTAATCTCATCTCTTCGTACTCGTAGCCCCTGTTCCTGATGAATTATCTGAAAAGAAGAAAAGTGACTTTTCATTGACACTGTGTAAGTGTATGCCAGACTTAAGTGGTTTATATCTGGAGCTTTTACATTACTTTAATTTTATCTCTTCATGCGCATTGGCCCAATTCTTGGCGAATTACCCGAAAATAGGAAAAGAGACTTTTCAATATGTAAGTGTTTGCCAGTGGTTTATATGGGAGGTTTTAAATTGCTTTAAATTTTATCTTTTTGTATGATATTGACTTCTTGATGAATTACCTGACAAGAAGAAAAGAGACTTTTTGGTACGTGTGTATTAATGGTTTTATTATCATGTATATGTTGTCATGTGGGGTATGAATCAATGTCTGAAGTATAATGTAATTCTTCAGTTGATTATGTTCGAGTGGGACACATTCGGGAGTGCGTGATGATGTTTTCCCATTTCGCAGTTTCCACCATAAGCATCTTGTATGCTGATGATGGTAAATCTTCCTTGGATGTCTGATGCTCCTGATGTGTTCGTGTGTGTGTGTGTGTGTGTGTGTGTGTGTGTGTGTGTGTGTGTGTGTGTGTGTGTATGTGTTCTCCAATATGTATTTATTCTTGTCCTACTTTTATGTAGGGCCAGATTCTGGTGGAAAATTGATGATTTGATTTGAAGCTTAATTTTTGCACTTTGCCAGTGAGTGTGGGACGAATCTTTCTGAACAGATGTGTATTATGTACATGTACGTATGTGCATATGAACTGAGGAGTTCACTAGATTCTGCTTGTATGAAATTGACAGGAGCGTGTGATGATGTTTTCCCATTTCGCAGTTTCCACCATAAGCATCTTGTATGCTGATGATGGTAAATCTTCCTTGGATGTCTGATGCTCCTAATGTGTGTGTGTATGTGTGCGGGTGTTTTGGTGTGTTTGTGTGTGTATTTATATGGTTTTGTATATTTGTAAATCAGCTTTCAACTCATACCTTGTGTTTTCTGTTTGCAGTGGTTGACAACAGCACAGATGATACTCTTGTCATTGAAAAGGTCAACTAGTGGGAATGCAGCTGTCAAAAACCCACTGGCCTTGTCTGCAACCTCATTTTCATCTGGTGGCCATGTGTGTTATTTGGGCAGAGTTGCCCAAGGAGTGGTTCATTTGCTCCTTGAGTTTGAAAACGGTGAATATAATGTTAAAATGAACTTAAAATGTTTCTCGTTAAAACAATGTTTTTCGCTTATTACTCGCTATGCTCTGTTTATCGTTGTAGATTTGTTTATGTACCTTATGGACCTCCAGATAGTGGTGTACACAGTGGATTCGTGTGTTATGTGTTTTTGTACAATGAAACGGGTTTTGAAATCACTGGTATAGGAAGACCACCTCCCTACAGAGACCACTAGCTGTAGGTTGCTTCGGTGATGATAATGCACCTCTCTGTAAGAATTACCTTCTTACAAAGGCCACTGTAGGCTGCTCCATAGGCTGCTTCAGTGATAACAACCTTCTTCTGTATGGTGATAGCTTGTCCACAGAGACTGCCGTCACTTGATCCCTGGAGTAGCTGTTATGGACATGTTTCACAGTATATGTTTTCTCTACATGTCTTATGGTCCGTGTGCCTGTGATGTGATGACACTGTATGTCCCCGTCAGAAGAAGCTGTGACGATGACCCTTAGTCCTACTGTTGTCTGATCACAGAGCACAGCTTCATGTCCGTGTGTGCCTTCGTGGGCCCATACCTGTTGTGCATAGCATTATTGTCATTATCAGAATATGTTGTCTTTATTCTATTCGTATTTCAACGTTGTTGAGTTTTGAAATCATTATCAGCAGGGGTTGCCCGCAGAACCTGGTTAGCATACTCATGGTATTGCATCTTTTGTCAACTGCAGCAAACGGTGCTTGTGGGCAGTACATATGTATGTGTATATGATACGCATTGCCTGCATGTGTGATTTCTAGTGCTATTCTCAATTTGCAGTTTCAGCAGTGTGTACGAGACTTGGTCTTGCATTGTTGCTATATTCTGGGTAAGTGTTCAGGCATAGTTTGGTAGTCACACTAGTCTGTTGTGCTTTGGTAAGTGTTCAGGCATAGTTTGGTAGTCACACTAGTCTGTTGTGCTTTGGTTAGATTGCTGTGCCAATTAATGTGCTCTTTCGGGAATGTTACCTTCGTATTTTAAATACTGATTGTTGAGCATTACAACTAGCTGTGAAATGATGACCAGTTTTTTCCCCATCTTATCGATAAATGACGATACTCGTCTGTGCTTCAAGCCGACTTAACTGATCACAGCTCTTAATTTTGTGCTTTAAAATACATTAGTGTGTGTGCGTGCGTGTGTGTGTGTGTGTGTGTGTGTGTGTGTGTGTGTGTGTGTGTGTGTGTGTGTGTGTGGGCATACGTGTTGCAAGTGTGTGTGTGTCTGTGAGATGTGGTCTGTCTGTGTTTGTATGCGTTTGTGTGAGTATGCACACATTGTGTTCTTTATATTTGTGAAAATCTATCTTCTGTACAGTTGCCAGCTGGCATAATTCCAGACACCAGGAAATGGCATAAATGACAGGAAGTGTAAAAGATGCAGGAAGTATCACTTTCAGTTGTCATGACACATGTACGTATATGGGAGAATATGGAAATAGGATTGTTGGGAAAAGGAAGTAGTCCTTGTGATGGTGATGTTGTAGTCTGTCTCTGGTATCAGCTGGGGTGTGTGGTGTGATGAGTTGGTGAATTCCCCTTCTGATTCGTCAGTGATGACTTCAGTTCACTAGAGCCAATCCTCTGACCATAAGTACACCTCGGTGCTCAGTCTGTGTGTGTGTGTGTGTGTGTGTGTGTGTGTGTGTGTGTGTGTGTGTGTGCGCGCGCGTGCGTGTGTATGCGTGTGTGCGTGCGTGTGTGCGTGCGTGCGTGTGTGTGTGTGTGTGTGTGTGTGAGAGAGTGAGTGAATGTGTTTGTGCATTAGCCTGCATGCGTGCAATGTATGTTTGTATGAGTGTGCTTATATGAATGTGTAATCGTCACATTTTCTCTTTCTGTGTTTTCCAGTTTAAGAAGTGCTGCTGATATGTTTACCACTAAGTGAATCAGTTTGATCATTTTTTTGAAAGAAGTCAAATATTTACATTTAAATTTTCTCTATTTTATATGTGTATTATCAGGGTGGATTTGTATAATGCTAATGATTAATTGTGGCTATGGTAACGATTATAAGGGTCCTAGTGAATCCTTCATCAACTGCTTTATACTGCATAGATGGTGACTGGGAGGTCCTACATATGTGGGGATGCCCTAATAGTCTGTGCATATGCATACATATGTGTACATGGTGTGTGCGTGGGTGCGTGCGTACATGCATGATTGTACATTGTATTGAAGTTCATTCTCGATCGTGTATATTTTAATGTGCTGACCAATCGTATTCCAATGAAGTGTGCCAAGTGTGCATGTACGGTATATAGGATGTTTGATTTAGAGGTTGCAGTATATCAGATATGCCGTAACCTCTCTAAACCAGAAATCCTTGAGAATAAACGAAAGATTCAGTTTAGAGGGCGCGGGTTTCCAGTTTAGAGGGCTTCTGTATCTACGTATGTACAAGTATAGAGACCAGACGTTTAGAACGTTCCAGATAGCAGAGGGTTTGCTGATGGATTGGTTTGAGAGGTTTCACTATATATATACCGTATATCTTCTAATTTTTCGGCATTCTTATTTTTCGGCAGTTGAGACAAACGTTGCAGTTTTCTTCTAATTCTTGCCGAATTTATTCGTCTTCTAAATCCTCGTCACTAACGCTTGGTTCCCAACTATCCTTATAGACAGGGTATCCTCTAACAGCAGCAATTGTGCTCAAACTAAAGGCGGCCATTTGTATTACCCATATAAAAATGGCCTCCCGCGACTTCTAATTATTCGTCATGCTTCTAATATTTCGTCAGGCTTGGCTAAAAGGCTATTCTTCTTCTAAATGACGTTTTTCTGAACTTTGCCTTGCCGAAAAATTAGAAGATATACGGTATATATATATATAATATATATATATATATATATATATATAATATATATATATATATATATATATATATATATATTCATGGTATTATAATAAGAATGTCTTTGAGTATTATAATAGATTAATATACATTATGATAAGATGTATATTTATAGTAATTATATATAATAATTTAGTATCGATTGATAATGCTTTAGAGAAATTATTTGAAGTATAGAGACACAATGCTTAAATTGGCCTGAAATGATCTCCGTCTACTTGAATCTACATACCTTCAGTGACATCTAGTAGGGATGGGTTGTTTGCTTAAAAATGAATCATGCAGACTGCAGTCAGCTGTGACCATGGTGAGATGACGATGAGTAGTACCAGCAAAGTAGTTCTGAAGGATCACCGTGGGATGGCGTGGGCTGTAACTCTCACAGAAAGGAGCATTGACAACCGGTTGGTACAGGTTAATGACACGGGGTACAGCATCATGGCATCCCGGATACTGATCAGTTTGGTTGTTTGTAAAAAACTCTGACACAACGCGGACAATCAGGTTGTTAGCTTCCTGTTCAAAGCGCAGTTTCTTTGTATTGATGTAGGATAAGTCAACTGTATCCAGCAATCCATCAGCAGCTTCATTTACAATAACCTTTGTACCAGAGGCTTCAAGAAGGTTGTAGGTGTCGGAACCTTTTCCTCCGATGAGTATGTCATAGCCATCATAAGCAGTAAAAGTGTCATTACCTTCTTCTCCATTGAGAACATTGTCGTCCATAGCTGAGCTGATCATGGTGTCATCATATGGGGTTCCGTAAATGTTCTCCACATTGTGTATCTCATCAAGACCATACGGATGTCGACAAATGCCATTGTTGAGATCTACATAGATGCCAGTTTGGTTCACTGGGTCTCCTGCATATAGAATGGTATCATCCCCAGGTCCACCATCATTGTGGTTATCGCCAGCTCCTGGTGATAAGATGTCATTACCATGACTACCATGCAAAATATCATTGCCACTTCCACCACTGAGAGTGTCATTTCCCGGTCCTCCAAAGAGGGTATCATTTCCAGCTCCTCCTTTGAGGATATCGTTCCCATCTTCACCCAGGAGTACGTCATTAGCATCTCCACCCACAATTGTATTTGACTTATCATTTCCGGTGATGTTGTTAGCTACAGATTTGTAACCATAAACTGATCTCACTTCTCCATACACCGCATTATCACTGACACTTATGCTCTCATGGAGTCTTTGAGTACTATGTTGACTGGCTTTGTTGATGACAATAATCACTGGAGTGAAAGTGTCCTCAGGGGAAATTACAAAGGTGAAGCCATCACTTGAAGCAATAGTGAGATGACGTGCTTTTGGATTGGCTACATAGTCAACCAGTGTCGCTGAAAATGATTTAGTGGCATCAGTGGAGTCCGTGTACTGTAATGTCACTGATGTTGCATTATTAGTGACTGAAATCTGACTGTAGTTTGCTCCAAAGAGGACTGTGTCAGCAACATTGTCAGTTGCTATATTTTGAATGTTAATTTGACCATATCCAGGCTTCAAGACGTAGGTATCACTACCACCGTTGCCTCTTATGGTACCTCCACCCCCTCTGGGATCAATATAGTTGTCCATCTGATTGCCTGTGATGACATCGGAATGTGGAGAGCCAATGACACGTTCAACTCTTTGAAACTTTGCATCTGTCAGATCAATTGTCGTGGGATGTTCTGATTTGGATTTATCAATCATTACTGCCACAGGAGATTGAGCACTTGCAGATGTTGGAGGAAGGGTGAATGCTACACCATCTTTAGAACGAACCAGAAGATGCTGGTCTTTTGTTCCGTCAAACCAACTAAACAAAACTACACTTATTTTGGAAGATGATCTGTCTGTGATATTCAGATTTGGCCCTGCAGCATATATTTTAATGTTGTTAAAATTTGCATCAAATAGAAGTAAATCAGTTTTGCCATCATCAGCATGATTTATGATCATACAATGTGCTTCTGGTGCAGTGCTGCTATCATGTACATTTGGAGATGGTACCTTCACAACATAGGTGTCTGCACCTTGCATACCTGCTATGATATCGTCACCTCCTCCCCCTGCTATGTAGTTGTCAAGGTCATTTCCCACAATGGTGTCATCTTCATCTGTTCCTACTACTGAGGTGACCTGCTTCAAGATTATGCTAGATGCAAGGTTAACACTTCCATCGTGAGATGTCACCTCCTTCAAAGTAGGCACCAGTCTCACCGTGCCAGTGTGAGGATTATGGCGGATTTCCAAGAATATGCTGTCCTGAGAATACAAGGTGACATGCTGGTTTGTCTTACTTCCAAACCAGTTCAGTATCGTCAATTGATATGTGCCTGATTGGACTATCAGGTCACTATTTGATGTAGATCTACTAGCGCTAATAAACTGGGCATTTGCTGGGAAGATAATAGTGTCCAATTTTTCATCTGAAGCCTCGTTATCTATTTTATCATTTCCATCTGTATTCTGTATGTTGTAGGTGTCTGATCCATTGCCACCATACATGAAGTCGCTGGCCTTCCCAGGAACAATGACATCATCATTATTATATCCATACAGAAAGTCATTGTGATCAGAACCAATCAATTGTTTTACTGTTGGATACCCTTGATAACCAGGACTAGGATTGAACCATACAGAATGCTTGCTTCCAGCTCCACTGAGAGCATAGGGAATTCCTACCACCTGATTTGATAGTCTTTTGATGTAAAACATTACAGAATCTGATGTTTTGAAGTTCAAGTGCTGGTAGGCAGAACCACTGAACCAGGACTGAATGGTAACTTTGAAAGAGGATCCAGCTGTCATAATAGCATTGTTGCCAGATGATGAGAATGAAAGGTCATTGAATCTCATCGGAATAATCATAAAATCGTCTGTCTCTTGACTGTCATAATTGTTAAGGGTAACATGGGTCGAGTCACCATCAAGGAAGTAGGTGTCTGCTCCTGAATTGCCTTCAACATAGGTGTGCTGTGGTCCAAGATAAAAGGAATCATCTCCTCCGTTTCCCTTCACTATAGGTAGTGATAGTCTGTGAGCCCATATGGAAGATTTTTGGGCAATTTCTGAACAGCAAAGAAGTTATTATTGTCACTGTTTCCATGGTACTCCCCATGCAGTGTGGATCTGTCACCCTGCAAACCTGATATCTTCCTCTCATCGACCGGTATGACCCAAAATACTTTGACGGATTGTTTCTTGAATTTGACAGTATTGGACTCACCAATTCCCATAATAATGTCATTAACTTTGACTGCAAAATTTACATATTTCGAATGTGTCTTTTCTTGTCCATTGGTAAGAGTACCCTTCATGGTCAAACGTCCCCTTCTTCCTCCTTCTAAGAGTTGAAAATTGATATCTCCTCCATTCCAAGAGTCAGCAGCACCAGCAAAGTTGATGGCAGGAGCACTTCCACTGCACATTGTGACCTTGAAGTAATTGTGATAGTCAGCAATTTGTCTCAGAAATTGTTGATTTTCTTCGTATTGCTTCTCTAATTTTTCAACCTTGAAAGGGGCTGAATATATACCTCCAGTGAGAGTGTCTGCTATGTCCAGAATGGCCTCACCTATACCTTTAAGTACAGCCACAACTTCCTGTCCAGTGCTAGCATCAGGAGGGAGGGAGTCAAGTTCCTTCTTGATGTCAGTGTAGAAACTGTCTATTCCTAAACGTATGATGGTTAAAGCAATAACAAACGGTTCAGCTTCTGGTCCCAGCAGTCCCAGAACTGTGATGAGAGTGTCAAGACCAGCATCAACATAACCAATAACAGCGTGTTGTTGGAGGTCCTCATATATGTTGTAAATACCAAATGCTGTCCCAACTATCGGTATGTCTTCAAATACCTCTCCAACTTCTCCAATCGTGGAGAGAAGCTCCGATGCCTCTCCAGCAATCAGTTTACCAGCATCTTCCCCAACTGCTTGACCAATAGTTTCACTGACTCTGCCAACGGCACGGCTAGCAAGCTTTCCCACAGCTTTCCCAGCTGCCTTGTATATCTTTTTATTTAACCCACTCAATTCCCCTAGTCCATGGAGGGTTTGGGCCAGGTTGATAGAACCATGCAAGATGTCTCCCCTTTCAAAAGCTTCAACTGTTCCTTTGATACCCATGACTGTCCCATAGATGGCCAGACCTTTATTGATCCTCCCAGCTGCTCCTTCTCCTTCTTGTTGTAGACTTTGGGCTTGTTTGTGCATTTCATCCAATAGATCCTTTGAAGTCAATTTGGATTCATCTAAATCTGTTTCAACATTCCAACGAGATGAAGGATCAGATGGTTCATACACTTCATAGGTAACCTTCCCTTCTTTAACTGCAATGGAATCTTCATTTACCTCATACTTTTTCCCAGTAGCACCTTCTTGTGCTTCCACTGCTTTGGCAATCTCCTTGCTGACATAAAGCTGGTCCCTCTGCATTGCATGTGATGCTCGCTGTGGCAAGCTGAGGTCTTCTACTTCATGATACTCATTAACTTCATTGTCAACCGACTCCGTCTGTGGCTCCTCTACCTCTCTTGCATCATAAGGTCCTTCAAAGAGAGGTCCTGCTATAACCCTATTAGTTTCGATAAATCTTGAGCCAGTATAGTGATCCCCTGTCATCACTTCTTTAAGGCTTTCCTTAAGGCCACCAATTAACCTCAACCGTTTAGCACTGTCAGTGGTTTCAGATGATGCACTACCAGCAGGACGCTTTTGTACCCTTCGAGCACTATCTTTGTACCCGGCATCCGCCCATTGCTGAAGGAGTGATCCAACCAGATTTCTTATTGCTTGCACTTTGAAGTTTGTTTTTGGTTGGCCGTTTGTTTTTGCATAGAAGCCTTCTCTATACCCATGTTCTCTGGCAGGGCCAGCATCACCCCGTCCTATCGGATGACCTTTGTAGTATACATTTCTGTCAAATGTTTGCACATGTGCATTTAAATCCAGACTGAGTTTATTGGTAACATGAACTCTGTAGTCACGAATTGCTTCAGATGTGAACATGGCGATAGTAGTTTCACCGTTTATGGCATTGGTTCTGGTTGTTCCTATCTCTGAGTGTTCACCACCCATCCACTTGCGGGCATCAGAGAAGAAATTGTTATCAGTTTTAGGCTGCATTTGGTGGTAGGCATCACCAAATTTATATTGGGTCAAATCCAGTCCAATATTTTTTGTTGCTTGTCCATTCGGATCTTCATTTACAATGACTCCTTCAAAACCTATGTAGAAAGGATCCAGACCTCTTGTTGGTCCCTTTAACCGCAAATCAGACTGAACTTTTAAGCGGTACACAAAGTCACCATAGCGATAGTATACATTCTTGTCTGCAAAAGGTGCTCCAGTGCTGTCTGTAGTTGTCCAAGTTTTGGTATTCATGTCATAAGATGGAAATTCAAATCCTTTCCTTCCCCACCGTTTAACTTCCTGAGTTAATTCAGCATAGCTACTAAATTCCCTAATTTTTATCTTCATGTCTTTTGGTACTCCTTGATCAAGCACTCTAACAAGTCGTTCTTTTTCAACTCTTGTATCCCAGTTGGGATCTGTAGGCACTCTTCGGAAGTGTCCTTTGGCTACTGAACTTACAACATCGAAGAGATCATCATTGCTCATTTTGACATACTTCGGACTAAATGCTGCTTCTGTCTCTTCCAGCTCTAAACTGCCTCCAACAGGCTTGAAATCTTTTTCCGACAAAGCAGTAGGTTTTGTATATGTTTCAGTATAGTGGCTGATTTTTTCTTGTCTACGATGGACATTTTTGTTGTTATCAAGACTAATGACAGTTTTTGTGATGGCCCCTTCTTTAGGCCTCCACAATATGCCTCTTGCTGTTTGTTCCCCATACACTTTTCTCCCAGTGGAGTCAACACCCACAATGCCAGTACGTGAGCTTACCTCATCCACAGTGTTCTGCGTATCGTGTAGCAAAACTTCAGGGAATCTATCACCAACAAAAGCTGTTCCATCCGATTTCAATTCACCCACACTGCAACCAACTAAGCTGACACGCTTGATGGCACCAACTGTACCATCATTAGGGAGGGATTTCAGAGCTGCAGATAGCTGTAAAGGATCCATTCCGCCCATTGTAATTTTATTTAACTTTGTTGCCTTGTTCAGCCTTCCATGGCCTACCACCTGGATACGTCCACCATGGGGTAGACCATCAATAGGTACAGATCTCGGAGGACTGCCTGCTCTTTTACGTACAAATTTACCTTTCCCTCCAGCTGCAGTTGGTTTCCATTCTACCAAGTGAAAGCGACCTCCCTGTGAGAGATCATTGATGTCATTTGGATACCATTTTACCACTTGTGACACTCCAGGGTTTTTTTCAAATAGGTACTTCGTGGCTTGATTCACTACATCCGAATTGCCAACCATAGCAATGATTTGTTTACTGTATTTAGTTGATAGTACCGTTGATGAAAGCAATAATGGAACTATCCATTGTAAATACTGCATGATTGATATTGGTGCTATTGCAGGGATCTATATCTGCAAAGGTGTCAATAGAACATGCAGATATGTAAAGTTAGGCGTGTGCATGCGTGTGTGCGTCTGTGTGTGTGTGCATATTATGTGCGTGCATATGTGTGTGTGTGTGTGTGTGTGTGTGTGTGTGTGTGTGTGTGTGTGTGTGTGTGTGTGTGCATGTGTGTGTGTGTTTTGCATGTATGTGTGTGTGTGGGAGGTGGGGGGTGGGTGGTTGCAAGTGTGTATGTGTGTGTGAATATGCATATTATATGTGTCTTTGTATATAAGCATTGTTATCCAGATTCCAGTTACAAATCTGATAAATGGAGTACTCTATATGTAGGATTGATGACGTGCAAGTGTCAAAGTAGATGGGCTTACATATACTATGTTCATTAATTTTAGGGTCTTCAGGTCAGAAAGATTATTTTTTCATCTATAATTAATATGATAATGATTGGTGTTTCCTAGTTTAAAACCTTCATAATTAAGAAATTGAAGGGCAAGTCCAAAGGAGCAAACTTAAACTCAAAGGAGTGCATACTACAGTGATTCAGAAACAACCAATGTTTTTCGAAACATATATAGATTATGTAGAAGGATAAATCAACCTTCCTGGGCACCTAGGATAGTATGTAGCCATTGGCTAAAGGCACTCCCAGATAAAAATAAGCTTGCCTAACGTAACCTAACCTAATTCGAAAGCACTATAATTAAACCAACAGAGTGCATTACATCCTTAACCCTTTATTATGGATTAGTCACATGTCTTCCACAATAAAGGGTTAATGCATGCATGTACACTTGGAAATCAGGTGCATTCAAAAGTGATTTGACCCTACCATGTGGACAAATGATGAGGCTTTTAGGATGAATATGATCATGGCTTTATTTGCATGTGCTTGATCATGATTGTTTTCCTGGTTTCCAAATATTGCAGTGTTAGAATGTTTTATAGTTGTACAGTATAATCAATCTTGTAACACCTAGAATTCCTTTCAAGGGAACAAATTCCACCGAAACTACTTTCCAAAGTGGGTTTGCCTCACATGAATTCTATAATTCTCCTTATAGGCAGATGCACATTGTCAAGTAAATGCAGTGCAAACAAAATTATAGGTCACTACACGCCTCCGAGGGAGGTATCGTATTCACTGCTCGAGCTCTGAGGGCGAGTGCAGTAATTGCAATACCTCCCAAGCGTGTAGTAACCTATTTATTGCTAGAGAACCACTTCAACAACTCCTGGAAGGGGATCCGTTCGCTAAATTTTGTCTCCAGGTGTTTCAGGGTGGCGAAGAGTTTAGTAACGGGTTATGTACATACATGTTTCAACTTTCAGATTGTAGTTGTTGGAGAAAGGGTCTCTGGACATTGTTAATCTTCTTTAAAAGCCTGCGCGAAGCTTCCTGCTTTTTGGAAAGCTTCAAGTTTCCGAAAAGCGGATGCACCGTGAAGCTTTTTCAAGGCACTTGTTACTATTTTTAGCCTAAAGCTGGTTGCGGTCTGTCACTACACACACTTGATTGACTTGATTCTCATGACCTTAGGGCGCTTAAAGTCGACAGTAAGTAATCTTTTGTCTGTGCACGTGCATGGATGAAAAAATATATTTATTGCCCAAGCGGCTCCTTTGATGTATGACATCATCAGGCGATAACTTTATATATCTGTGATCCTAGCATCACAGTTCATAGAATTAAAATTTGTAGCTGTGCAAAAATTTGCATGTTTCATAGCATGTATTAATTGGAGGAAGCAGCAATATGTTGCCATATAATCAACTTTTTCTGGTCTATTGAATGATTGTATATATATACAACATAGTGCAATCATGCCAGCTAGGAGTCTGCCCTATTGTACTTTATATGTACCGTATAGCTGGAAAGGTTGGCGGGAAGAAAATTTGGCGAATTGTGCCCGAATTAAACATTGGCGTTTTTTACTTTGGCAATTGCCTCCAGGGACACTATTATTATTCATAATCTATGAATAATAAGATGGCTACAGTAGCACGGGCACGCTGTGGTCTTGGGAAATTCGAAGATCGAAAAGAGTGTGCACTGCTCGTTCGTTATTGCCGTCATTGTACCGTCGACAACAGAGTATTGGGGCATTCTCCTGCCTAAAATCAGCAGGTTACTCCTTGTTTCTTTGAAGATATTCTATGGTTAAGTGTACAGTGTAAAATATTTGGTTTCTTCAGCGAAGTAGTTGGCAGGTTATACTTTGGCGGTGGACACAGAAATCGCCGATTCGCCAAAGTAAATTCTCCGCCAACCTTTCCGGCTATACGGTATTGGGATATTTGCTGATATATATTTTACTCACCTTGAGAGAACAAGATAGATCTTTATGCAGTAGGCAATGCTCTCAGGTGATGATTTCCCACGTCTGAGTAGTCTAGGTAAGTTGCTGTAAGAAGTTGCACCAAATCTTAGGTTGAATGGCCGGCATACCCCAACTCTTCCACTTATACTGTTTGCAAGTCAGGATGCTAATTAAGATATCATATATTTGTATACCTCTTTTTCATTGTACCTCTGTACTTCTATTATGCAATCAAATACAAAAGCACATGTATGGGTATTGGATTAGGTGCACGTTAATCTAACAGAAGACCTTAAAAGTTTAATTTCCGCATGATATTCAGGTGATGATGACACTGATATGTTTTTCACATAAACGAATCCATATTAATTTTATGTGTGACAGAGTACGAAATCTTTTATAATAAAGCTCAATAAACTATACCACCAGGACAGTGTGCCTACCATTATTCTCTTCTGTAACATGTATAGGTGTGTTCGGGGAGGTGGTAAATGCCTTCTTCAGATGTATTGGTATATATACAGAGTCAACTAAGTTTGACATACATGTCTGTTGATTCACATGTGTATGTGTGTGTGTGTGTGTGTGTGTGTGTGTGTGTGTGTGTGTGTGTGTGTGTGTGTGTGTGTGTGTGCGTGTGTGCTTGCGTGCATGTGTGCGTACGTGTGTGCGTACGTGTGTATGTGCATGTGTGTGTGTGTGTGTGTGTGTGTGTGTGTGTGTGTGTGTGTGTCTGTGCGTGTGTGCGTGTGTGCGTGTGGGTGTGTGGGTGTGTGGGTGTGGATGTGTGTGTGTGTGTGTGTGTGTGTGTGTGTGTGTGTGTGTGTGTGTATGTACATGTGTGTGTTAATTATTGTCCATTACGATGTGTCTAGTATTAGAATAGTGCTTGATTTTACAAATGTGTTGCACAATATGCATATGTACAATGAATTAATTTTATTCCTAACCACATGACATGGAGGTGATTAAGGTACAATATAATATTATTATTATGTAACAATGCATCTATTGCAATGATTTTAAAGTTGCTGTCACCTTGATGCTAACATGTGCAAGTCATTCACTCAAACATATCAAGTATCAAGTATTAATGATAAAAACTTACCTGTGGACAAAGCAGTCTTTAAATTGAGTGTAACCGTAACAGTTATCAGGCCAGGGGTGTAGCAGAGTGTACCAGGTTGGTCAGGCCAACGTACTGGACTTTAACATTTTGGGTATCACGTACCATTTTGTAAACAAAGTCTTCATATTTCTTTGATTGGTGAGAAATGTAGTCTAAGTTCATGATTATTTAGCCATATCAGTTAAATTAGCAGTTTATTTCAGGGATACTGAAGGATGGTGGGTGATTATGTAATCAAAAATGGTGATTTTTAACGGCGACTGTTTAACAAACTTGACAATGCCATTTTATGAACGAATTAACGCTGTCTTCACTTATTTTGGAAATAATATTACTAATTGTCACTATTATTAGCTGCTGAAAGGTAAATCTTTCAATAGTCCTGGAAAGATCTAGAAAATCTAGCTTCCTTTTCTTCCCTAACATGAATTTGTTGGTCCGGTGGTACGTAGCTGGCCTGCCTGACTTTACGCTATGCCTATGGTTTTTACTATAACTTTGCTTTCAATAATATTATTTTCACATGCAATCATTAGAATGTTATACCCTGTCTTTGCTTCTAACAGTCATTCAGGTTTAAAACGTAATTTCATTGCTTTCAGTACTAGGTTGCCATGATGGAAAGTGAATGTAAACTGTAGAGTGTACACTGTTTGTCCATAGTACTGGTAACTGAATGCAGATGCATTGCAAGGGGGGATAAAAAGTCCTTATTCAGGCTAGTATATTATGGAGACTAGAAGCCCGTGATCCACAGACACATCAGTATATTATATATATATAATATATATATATATATATACATATATATATATATATATATATATATATATATATATATATATATATATATATATATATATTACAGCTGTTCAACTCTGTATAATAATATATATTTTACTGATAAATGCATACAGATATAATTGTTACAGTAGTTGCAAATAGACTTTTGTCCTTGTCGAGTAGTGTTCTTTGATTTTTTTCTTTTTCACCATTAGTTTATAATGTCCAATGAACTGTTTTTATGAAAATACATTGACTGCAAATCAACATTATGCTGCCCATGGACAAGCACAACCGATTTGATACAATATACTAGATTTGTATTTTGAACCAATTAGCTTGATGGTCAGTCAAAATTCAGATATCTCAAGCTAGAGATCGAAGAGCAGAGGGACTGTTTTCAAATCGATCTGTGTGCGTAGAGACTCTTAGTTGCCAACAGGAAATATCGAATTAAGAATTTCACAACTGAATCTAGCAAGGTTGATCAAATGGTAATAGCATGTCACATAAATATTATTATTATTATTGTATCCAATCAGGATGTTTTGACTTTGTTTGTCAATTACCTTATCATATGAATTATTGTTGTAATTGTGAAGATGGGCTAAGTGTTACAGTAATTGTCATGTGAGATTAGTTCTGAATCAACTCAGACTGCAATATACATGCAACAGGATATTATGCTTCCTAGTTCATACTTCCTATTGTAAAATTCAAATTTGTTACCCCTAATTTGTAGATTAAAACAATAATTTGTCATTATTTGAAGCATGCCAATTGAAAAGTATTCAATTATTATGGAGTATGGCCGTATCCTCCATATGTAGGATTGACATGGCAAAACATGGCTGCCATACATTAGCGCAAATTCGTCTTCACCCTAGAACTAACAGTATGAAGGCTCCATAGCTTTGAATAGTCCAATGCATGCAATGCAATCTTTAGAGCGGACCAAGAGACATGCAGGTAGGTTATGTGCATTTTGCACATAAGACAAAATGGCGGCCTCTAAACTCAACCGTAAATACACCCGAGTTTTTTCATTTGTGTTTCGTTGTGTGAGTAAAACGAAGATTCTGCATGATACTTCTACTTTAAATTTTACATTTCTACACTTAAAACGTTCACAAAGATCTGATCCCGTCAGTAAACTGGCAGATTCCAAAGTATCCAAAAACAACTTCAGTCCAAAACGCGGTGTACTAAACGACTGCACTGGGATAAGATTTGGATGTCAAAGGGTTCCTACAAATGGTAGCTAACTTTTCTCCGTGTGGCCTTTTGAAATTCGGCTTTGTTTCTGCAATGTGCCGGTTTTTGTAGTTTTCAAGCAGACATAAATAATAATAACATGCGCACATAAAATGAACAGAACAAGCTATCAAAAAGCCACACAGTGAAAACTTAGTTTTGTCTTCTTTTAACAAACTTGTAAAGTTTCAGAGCTCCATAGCATCATTTACATCACCGCGTTTTGAAAAGAAATTTGGTCCTCTAACATCTGTCATCTTCTGTCTAAGTCACGCTAATGTCAGGTGACTTTGCTCATGGTGTCGCAATACATTCTGCTTCGAAGGGTTTCTACTAACGGTATAGTGAACTTTTCATTGCTTGAGCTTTTGATTTTCTGATTTGTTCCTGCTAAGTGAGGGTTTTAGAAGATTTAAAAAGGACAAAAAAAGAAAAGGCAAATTATTTAGTCTGAGCTCATGCAGTCTGCACCTGACCAACCCACGCACAGTTTGCCTAAGTGATACTTTCTTATAACATGCCTTTAAAACCAAAAAATCCCCCTTTCTGGCCGAGTTTGGACATAACCTACCTGTGTGCTGGTATTCTGGTCCTCTAAACCACTCTACAAGAACTACATCGAGATCAGCAGATGATGTGGCGAGTAGTCTTAGATTCATTCCTTCACCATTTACCTTGGTATCATTAAACTTAGCATCATATAGAGTAGCAAGTCTGTATTACCATCAACAGCATAGCTGTCGATCATACTGTATTATGAGCTCTGGAGATAGTCACTGTGTGACCTAGTGGTCCAGAACTATTAATCTCTGTGCATGGAGATCCAGTGGAATTGTAAACATTTCCTTTCTTCCTCGATGACTTTGCTGCCTTGACAACATAGGTGTCTGCAAATTCTTTGTCAGGTATAATAGTCTCCTGGTCCTGCTACCTTAAAAGGGGCTGATTACACCTCCAGTAAGAGTGTCCGTTATGTCAAGAATGGCTTCACCTATACCTTTGGGTACAGTCACACCTTCCTGTCCAGTGCATCTGAGATTTGTATAGGGGATATCATGACATGTTTACTGACCAAAGGCTGGCTGGAGGGATGAGGTCTGGCTATAGCCTATACGTCTCCCTGTGTGGGTGTACTGCTCCCTGTGGGGAAGAAGTATCTGCTATCCACTGGAAT
Source organism: Halisarca cf. caerulea (assembly GCA_963170055.1). Lineage (NCBI taxonomy): Eukaryota > Metazoa > Porifera > Demospongiae > Chondrillida > Halisarcidae > Halisarca > Halisarca cf. caerulea. Next base: position 959,741 of record CAUJGJ010000069.1, on the reverse strand, counting down.
AGTAAACATGTATTACCTATGAAGAAGCCATGTGGTAAATAGTTTATCTCCTTTTAACACTTTGTGTTGCTATACAATAATGCAGGTTCGTAATTGTGGCCCATTGTGCCTTTACTGTTACTAATGATTGGTATGGTAACTGGTCAGCTTCGATCGTGTATGACATCACCGATATCGGGAGATATAGTTGACTTATTCATTGCTGGAAGGTATATGCTGTCACACCTAATACATATATATCTGTCCAGCATGGCACTGTGGTTAGTCTGAAAGCACACTGAATGCACACTGAATGCACACTAAATGCACACTGTGCAAATTCCTACATCCCGCAGCACATATATACTGTATAATGTGCTGCAGGATGTAGGAATTTGCACAGTGTGCATTCAGTCCAACTAAACTCTGTCTAGCCCTATACCCATCTAGCCTCATGTATGTGTAGCTCTATGCTCGTCTAGCCCTATGCCTGTCTTGCCCTTTGCCCACCTAGCCCTGTACCGGTTTTGCAACTTACCCTTGTTCCAAGTGTTTTTGGAGAATCCTTTTTTGATAATGGCTTTTTGTACGATCCTGTGTCAATCCTACATCCTTTTACCATTTTTTAAATGGTTTTTATACACCCTTATACTATCAGTTTGTTTGATTTTGTATAAAAATTAATTATTAGCACCTTAGTGTACTTAGAGAGCAATGTCAATGTCATTTACACTTGTCTGTCGAGGTCATGCTTGTGTTAAGTGTGGCTGCCCTCCCCTTTGGCTAGGTGACCTACAGGTCATGCAGATCTGTGCGTGCACATGGTGGACATTCATGGGAACATCCACAGGTTTCCAAGTTACTGTAGTAGTATTTAACCTTATAGACCTTTATGTTCATAGACCTCTATGGTTAACTAGATCCGAAAATGGCTGGTCAGGCAAATACATGTATGAGATTTGCCTATTAAAATTTTTCTCAATCTGGAAATGTAGGTGGTGCTTCAGGCACTTCAGAGCTCACTGACGAAAGATAAGACCTCTGGACAATTTTTGGTGATCTTTAGCTAAGTTCGAGAAACAAGAAGAAGAAATTAATCATATTTAATTCTAAAGGTGTTGCGGAGCCGCACCTCACCATCTCAGAATTGAAGATCTTTCAAGAAATTGGCCTACAGAGGCGTTTATAACTATTTTTCTTGTAGCTATTGTGTGTCAAAATATATTATCTCTCTATTATTCTCATTATCACTTCGAAATACTTCTAATTATACTGCATCGATCGATTTAGAATTTAAAATGTATGGCGGTCATGTTTTTATACTACTGTACTCCATAATATAGCCTATGCAAGCAATGGGGTTCTCTTTTCTTTCAGAATAACATGACTGTATGCATGTATTTTGTGTATAATATGTCATTATATTATATGTCTCATGCAGTGAAATTTCTGCAATCAGGCACCTGCAGCTGCATAGTCCAACATTAATATATATTCTCTCTATCCCAACCATCCTAGTCACCTTTGAAAGTACGTTTAGGCATGCATCTATGCTGAGAGTCAGTTTGTATAATTTGAGATTGGACTGGAAGATCTTACATTATATGGATGGGTGCCCTGCATGACTCAGTATACATATTATATGCATATGTACATGATGCTGTGTGTGTGCAGGATTTGTGTATTGCATCATAGACCGAGCTGTGATTGTATGAGTTAATTCTAGTGTATATTCCAATGTGGTGTTCAATCTCATTTCAAGGTGGATAATATGGAGTACTGGCCTCTCTAAACCAAGCACTTTTGGGACCAAAACAAATTCAAAGGTTTGGTTTAGAGAGGTTCTGTTTGTACGCGTATAGAGGGTGGGATCTTAAGACACGTATGTTCCGTTTGGAGGGTTCCAGATTGCAGAGGGTTCGATTTAGAGCAATTCCACTGTACCATCCGACCACACATATTGCAAGCTTTAGGATTTTGTACCTTGCTCAAGTTTTTAGGATGCATCTTTGCAGATTTGCTCATGCAACAATTTATACTTATAATATTGTACTGTGTATTTACGAAGATATTGCATGGCCAATTGTAAATGAACGGACTATATACAGCCCATACAACTCAATTCGAGCTTTGATAATCCAGAACCCTTGCTATCCAGCAAGTAGAAATGTGTACCCAATGTGCACAATGCATTGTAAGAAGTACCCTCTTTAATCCAGCACTCTGTAGTGCAACAAATATGGCCGCATCGAAGAGTCATGACTGCATGTACATACATTCACTTACTTGTCTGTGCATGCAGTGTGCGTTCTATGTATTGATGGTCGTGCTCATTGTATTAATTGTCTGCAAATCGATTATCTGCATGTTAGTGTGTGTTCATAGATCTATGGTGTGTCCTATCTCAGTAGTGTACGGTAGTGTAGTCTGGACGATGGCACATGTAAGAGCTGTATCCAGTAATGTATAGCGTAACTCTAACCTCTGAGACGTCAGGGTTAGCGATTTGGATGGGGTTTAGTATTGGTATCATTGCACAATAATGTAGCATTTAATTTTGTGCACTGTTCGTTACATGTGCCATTAGCCTGTAGTCTTGCATTATGTAATCTTCTATGAATGTAGCCCACATTGCGTTTTCACCTCCTTCGATCATTTGGTGATTGATGTCACTGGAAGGCCTAGGTCTGATCAAATGTCACCTTTTGCAATTATTGTTGTCAGTCCTAAATTGAAAGGAGGCAGCTAGGAACAGGGTGTGGGTCACTCAACAGCAGCAGTAGACTATACTTAATTGCTACAGCATGGCTTCTTATTTGGAAAAACATGCTTTAATGGAAGGCCGGATGGAAGGCTGGAGGGATGAGGTCAGTAAATACGTAGCTATATAGCTGGCTAGCCAGTACTTCTCCCTGCATGGGTGTACTACATGCTCCCTAGCTGTGGGCGAGGAGTATAGGGGCTAGACATTGGACTGGTAAACATGTTATTCCCTATAAAGAAGCCATGTTGTAAATAGTTATATTTCCTGTTTTGCTATACAATGAATATTGACAGGTTTAATTGTAGCCTTTTGTTGCTTAATTGTTGACAGCTAATGATTTAATACAAGTGGGGCCCCTTGTAGGTTATTGCCCTGCCCACGCTCTGCCAGGTCAGTACAAAATTTGCTGCAAGGGCTTCTTTGCATATGACATCATCAATATCTGGAAATTACATTAACAAGTGCGTAGCTACCATAGAGGCAACCGAGGCAGTTGCCTCGCTTAAAATTTTATATTTCACAAAGAAAAAGGTTTTCATAATGACCCAGATAAACTTCAGTCAATTTTGTGTAACTATTTGGTTCAAATTTGACATATTAAGTTAACTATAAGCCAATTCTAGCTTAGTTTAGAGGGAAAACTGTTCTTTACTACCAGTTTATTGCAAAAATAGTTGTCTTTGCACCCGCGGAAGCCATTTTGTTGCTAAAATATAAAACAGCACCCTCTGGTACAAGGATGATGCTAACAATGTTGACATTTTGCCTCAGTTACCAGACAATTCTGGCTACGTCCCTGATTCTAAGCTATTGATGGAAGGTATAATATGCATATGTGGTCACACCTTACTTATCCAGCACTGCCCCAGGTGTGGTTAATCAGAAAACTTCATTTATCTGTCACTAAGTCGAATAATCCAACTTTTACTTCTTTGTGACATTGTCAAATTTTATGAGCAAGCAAGCAACGTATAGATATGCATGGTCAGGTATATGCATGGTCAGGTATATGAAAGCCCATTGTATACAATATATATACCATATATATAGCCAGTTAATTTGGCAAGCATTTAATTTGGAAAATCAGTCTCAAAATGCTATTGGTGAATTTGAATTTGGCAAATGAGCACACTACGCTTGCAACATTTTATCACACTATGCAGCTTCAGCCTAGTGCCTACGTGCCCACAATGGAAATGTTCGATTAGGTTTTTGAGGGTATCACATTTATAAAGAAGCTTGGAATATATACTACTTTCAGAGAAAAATTGACATGCTGCTGTGACTCCAAGAACATTGAGGGGCCGTTTGCTGCTGCTGTAAAGTGCAGAACAACGATTGTTACGACAATAGGCAGCAGATTGCATGGCCGACCGCAGTTTGTCTATGTACCCCTCTTGATGAAGGTGAATTCCCTTCTTTTCAGAATCTGCCATGCACAGTGAAGCCCGTCAGACCATGCACTTGTAAAGACCACCTGTCTATAGTGATCACGTACACAGTAGGCTGGTCCATAGCCCACCTCTGTATAAGGACCAACCCTGTATAAGGACCACCTGTCTGCAAAGACCACCACCACTTGGTCCCTTGAGTGGTCATTATAGACATGTCTTACTGTATACAGTAAAACCTGTCTATAAAAACCAGTCAAAGGACCAAGTAGTAGTGGTCTCTGTAGACAGGCAGTCTTTGTATGGAGGTACTTTAGTACAATTGAAGTGGGCAATGAGCCACCCTATCATGTTAGGTTGGTTCTCTGCCTTTTTTGCCACTTTCCATACATGTACAAACTTGTGCATATAATTCATGCACAATAGATTACAATTGATTATCCTATACACAGTAGTTATAATACCGACCAACTGTCAGTTGGTGTAAGTCATGTATGCACAAAGGGCAGCATTGCAATGACATAATACAATGAAAATAGTTACACAGACAAATTTGAACTGTCCGTTGGTTTAGCTTTGGAAGCAGAATGCGGAGTGCTTGTTGATGTGTTGCTGTGTGCATTTGATTTCTTGTCAATGTCTCTGCAACACATCATAAAAAGCATCCTCTTGGTTTCCTTTTGGAGCGGTTTGAAGACGATCATCATTGCCAGCGGGGTAGCAATAGCTGAAGTACTCAATGAAATAAAATGGCTGAATATTGTCAAAATACCAACACCTTGGACATTGATTTGGTTCTTTGCAGCAACTAGAATAATAATGAAAGGAGTGAATATAATGTAGTTTGCTATGGTTAGTATGACATGCAGAGTGATTAAGCAAGCTGCAAGTTTAATCATAGCCATTTTGAGCTGCTTATGTTCTGATATGGTGGTATGGTGTCTCTTCACAAAGACCACACTGGCAACAACACCTCCAATCATGATGCAACGTACGGGTATTCCCACTAAAAGGTTTAGACCTATTACAGCATAGCCAGCAGGTGAGGGATTAACGAAGCAGATTGCTCCATCAAGTGGGGTGCTGAAGTTCAATGCAGCTGGAACAAGATGTGGGATGCCAAGGATAATCACAACCATAAGCATCCCAACCAGAGAAATGTAGAAAAGAATACTTTTTATCTTCTTGTGTCCGTGCTTGAGTATAATGTAGACTGTAACCGAGAGTGCAGTAAGCAAGAACATTCTCATACCACCACTGAGATTAATGAACCATGAAGCACCATGGCAGAAAATGACTCCTAGTTCCTTAAAGCCGTGCACAAAAAGATATTCAGCGATAACAAGCATCAACTCAGACACACTAGAAACAAACCCCATTCCTGCCATAAGGATCATCAGGTTACGCTGAGCCTTTATCTTCCTGAAGGTCTTTCCAGTACACAGTCCTGCTATGGTGAGGACACTGAGAAACAGTTGTGGAGGGACAAGAAGTATCAGTAGAACTGAATACAGAGCAGTGTAGCCTTGTTGTCTGAGAGCACTTCCTAAAGTGTCCTCTGTGGTCAAATTCTCAGAGATATTTGAGAGTCCATACCTTGTCATGATGGTTGTTTAATAGTCATATGTCCTGGATCAACATTCCAAGTTAATTCTTATCCAAAAGGAGTTTAAAACTCTCTCAAAGTACCCGTTCATGTGGCATGTGTCCCTAAGATGTACTTTATTTATAGCAAAGCTTGGAAGCCATACTTGTGTTTGTTTGAGATTTTGCATAATATATAATATAGTTATTATTAGCACTTTAGTGTACTAAAGAACAATCACATTGATATCGTTTACACTTAATTGGCTATATAGATGTCTTGCATGTGCTAAGTGTGTCTTTTCTCCCCCAACTGACCTGGTCATGCAGATCTGGGCATGAAGTGGACATTTACGAGAACATTTGTAGATTTCCAAGTGCTATGATTAATCAATATTGTTGTAAGATTGCTGTCAGTGAATCTTGTATCAACATGCTATAGTGAAGTGATTGTAGTGGGAACATCCCATTGTATGGCTTCACTGCCATGCTAAATGCATTCATATGTAGGGATGACGAGGAAAAACATGGCCGCCCTTATTATATGTACAGTATATACTGGCATTGTGCACCTGATGTGTGTACACTGCAGCATATATGGCATCAGAGAGTTGACCTCATGCAGGTTCCAATGCGTGTGCTGTAAAGTTTGTGTGGTTCATTAATGCACACCATGCAGGTTGTCTCGCCCGATGTGCATAGCAAGAAAGATAGGCCAATTGCAGGTGTATGCGTAGTTTACACATTGTTTTAATTGTCCGTATTATGTGCTTTGTGCATTGTTTGTATTGGTGGTGGTGATCTTGATTTGGAAGCGGTAAGTGTCAGTGCTCGATTAGGAATAGAATGGTCAGTGCCCTATCTTCAGTTGACAGTGTTAGCACGGACTGAGTATAACGTAAAAGCTGCAGAATTAGCATCTCGTGTTGTCTGTCTGTGATCAATGGTTTACATTTCTCTTCCAACTAAATTGTCCAATATTCATATGCATTGTGTACTGTGCATGTCAGAACCCTAGCTGTAGTTACGCAGGTATGTTATGTCCGAAAACAGGGAGGATTGTTTATGTACAGAACGATTGTTTACATAGCAATTACTTTGTTTACATTAGAAGGAATTTCATGCAATGGTCACATGAAATCGCCGACTAAACGCCTTGAACGAAAGTTTGATCCGACGAAAGCTTTCTCAAAGGCTTCTTCCATTGCTAATTTCGTTGATCTACCTCTTAGACAAATTCGCTCGTTGAAAAAAGCTAACTCAGCGGCATTTCTACCAGTAAGCACTCGCAGGCTGGTTTGGTATGATGTAATCAAACCACGTGACTGCATGTGATATTCGACGAAGAAGGAAGATGACTCCACAAGGATATTTCAATCGAGATTCCGGTCGTGAAAGTTATAGGTTTTGGTATCGAAACTTTGACAGATTGTTCCTAAAGGACCAAACCCTCAGAATCAAAAAATGAATCTTCGCGCGTTGTTCCATTCGTTTTATGTCCGGCGGTTTGTGGTCGGACGGGTGTATTTCTTTTGGATAACCTTGAACATAAAAGTCGTGGAACGGAGCAGCGATTTTCATTTTTCGATTTAGTAGGTTTATACTTTGTTCAACATTTTGAACCTATTTTTGTGTGCAAAACCCCCGATTTCTACGACCGGAATTTGCCATCTTTGTGTTTCACGTAGGCCTGACGAAAGGTCCACAAAGACAATCTTAAAGTTACTTTATAAGCCTCTAGTCTGCTCAGATACAAATTAGATATGTTATTGATCTTGTATAAGCATATTTCAGAACTGTATATCTTGTTACGCCGAAAATCAGGGGGGGGTTGTAATAGTGCTTCGATAACGTCCGCCATTTTGTTGATATGTCCAAATCGGACATAACCTACCTGCGTAGACATTTATATTTATAATCCAACACTCTGGGCAATCATACCATCTTCTGCAGTCAGCATTTACTTAATGCAATATGCGATTCACTTTGTAGTGATCTATAGGACTCCTATGTATAGTCCAACTATATAATCAAACCCAATTGGTCGAACTCCAGAGGTTTCACCGTAAGGCTCTTCACAGTACCTGTTATAGTACAGAACCTGTAGGGTACATGTGTGCATGCATGCGTACAATATTGTTGCTATAATATATGGAAAACAATTGTGTATATACAGTACATGACAAAAGTAACTTATGTTTTTCCGCCGACTTCTGCGGCGCAAGGAAACAGGAATTCGCGGAAATTTTGCGGAAATAAAATGCTTAGTCTGCACTTAGCCACGTATACTGTAGTCTGCGGAAACTCGGGTACTGACAAAAATGGCCGACATTAGCACGCCGCGATATCGATCAGTGTCGACATTTTCACAGATGAATCGTCAATACAGCTTGAGTGCCACCGGAGAAAGTGTTTCAGGAAACGAGGCGCTCCAAGAAAGCTGAAATACAAGCACAAGCATCCATTAAGAGGAGCAACGACGAACGAACGAACAATGACCCCAAACATACTAGTCGCTACATTCAGGGTTTCTTCGCGGAGAAAGGTATAACTTGGTGGCGCAGTCCAGCGGAAAGTCCGGACTTGAACCCTATTGAGCTGGTCTGGGGAGCGTGTGTGTGTTATTTCTGCGGGCTTCCGCATGGAGCTTTGACAGTGTTTGCGGTTTACTGCGCGGATGTTAAACAAATATTCCGGGGATTCCCGTGCGTACGTTTGCGGAAAAACATAAGTTACTTTTGTCACGTACTGTAAGTAATACATGCACAAAGGGCAGTATTGTAATGATATAACACAATGTATACTACTAGACAGTTACATAGACAAATTTGAACTGTCAGTTGCTTGTTGATGTCAAAAACCTATGCACCTTGCCTGCAAGGTCATGTGGCGCCCATGTGTGTTATTTGGGCGGAGTTGTCCGAGGGGACAAGGTTCTTTTGCTCCTTGAGTTTGAAAATGGTGAATATGTTAAAATGAAATTAAAATGTTTTCGTTAAACTCACAATACAGGGACAGACTGTCCACAGAGACCACCATTACTTGATCCCTGGAGTGGTCGTTATAGGACAGGTTTCACAGTATTCGTTTTCTCTACATGTCTTGTGGTCCGTGTGCCTGTGATGTGATGACACTGTATGTCCCCGTCAGAAGAAGCTGTGACGATGACCCTTAGTCCTACTGTTGTCTGATCACAGAGCACAGCTTCATGTCCGCGTGTGCTTCCATGGGCCCATACCTGCATAGCGTCACTGTCATTATCAGAATCTGTTGTCCGTATTCCATCTGTGTGGCACAGGAATAAAGCTGATGTTTGACTGCCGAATTACACCCGTACTTTTAGGCGTAAAATGTCCGTAGTTGCTGAAAATTACGCCCTTAGTAATCTTCATAAGAATTCAACAAAATGATGATATTATGACAATGTCATGTCATTAAATCGGTGGCTGTGTGCAAACATCCTCAATATGTAGCTGTGAACGTTTTCGTGGAAGAGTGTAGTGGAATTCTCCTCCTTTGGTTTGGTTTCTTCGACAATCTTAAGGTTTTGAAAAATGCTGACTTAGGCCCAGCATGGCATTTTCACAGCTGTCTTGCACTCGCAAACACGAACTTACGATAAACATTTGGGGAGACATCCATTCCTTTTGAAGAGGATACCTTGATTTGAACACTTGAATTTCTAAAGAAATTGCCTATGTTGATTTTGTTTCTGTAGATTTCTACTTGTGTGCACGTACCCATTTGAAGAAATTGCTTATCATGTTGATTTTGTTTCTGGAGATTTCTATTCGCGTGCATGTACCCATTTATTTGCCCATAAATCTTCTGTAAGAAAAAAATTCAGGCACGTAAAACAGTTTGTAAAAGGGTGTCCGTAGAAGCACGCTACACTTGTTTTATGTCAACTTTATTTGTTGCACCGTATTTCAACGTTGAAAAATTTTGACATTATCAGCAGGGTTTGCTGGCCTAACCTGGTTAGCATACTGTGTTGCATGTTTGTCAACTGCAGCAAATGGCGCTTGTGGCGCAGTACATATGTATGTATGGTACACATTGGCTGCATATGTTATTTCTAGTGCTATTTCCAATTTGCAGTTTCAGGAGTGTGCAAGAGGCTTGGCATTGCATTGTTGCCCCCTGGGTAGGTGTTTAGGCATAGTTGGGTAGTCTGTTGTGCGTCGGTTGTCGGATTGCTGTGCCGATGTGTTCTTTAGTGAATGTTATCATAATGTTCTTTGAAAGTTATAACTGGCTGTGAAATGATGACCATTTTTTCCCCATCTTATCGACAAATGACGATACTCATCTGTGCTTCAAGCCAACTTAACTGATCACAGCTCTTATTTTCTGCTATAAAATACACCAGTGTGTGTGTGTGTGTGTGTGTGTGTGTGTGTGTGTGTGTGTGTGTGTGTGTGTGTGTGTGTGTGCATGTGTGCAAGTGTGTGTGTCTTTGAGATGTGGTCTGTCTGTGTTTGCATGTGTTTGTGTGAGTATGCACACATTGTGTTCTTTATATTTGTGAAAATCTATCTTCTGTACAGTTGCCAGCTGGCATAATTCCAGACACCAGGAATGGCAAAAATGGCAGGATCTAGCACTTACAAGTGTCATGACATACGTTATGTACATACGTATGTGGGGGGAAATGGAAGTAGAGTTATTGGGAAAAGGAAGTAGTCCTTGTCCATCGACATGGGTTCTCTTCTCCACATGGTTAGCATACTGAATTGCAGTTGAAAATGACTGTCAGTGATGGTGATGTTGTAGTCTGTCTCTGGTATCAGCTGGGGTTTATGGCGTGATGAGTTGGTGAATTCCCCTTCCAATCCATCAGTGATGACTTCAGTTCACTAGAGCCAATCCTCTGACCATAAGCACACCTCTGCCCTCAGTCTGTGTGTATGTATGCGTACATGTGTACGTGTGTATCCAAGTGTGTGTGTGTGTGTGTGTGTATGTGCGTGTGCGTGTGCGTGTGTGCATGTGTGTGTGCGTGTGTTTGCGTGTGTGCATTTGCACACGTGTGTGAGTGAATGTGTGTGTGCATTAGCCTGCTCAATGTATGTGCATGTGTATGAGTGTATTAACTTTGTACAAATGTTTAATAATCACATTTTCTCTTTTTGTATTCCAGATAATGAAGGGGTGCTGATATGTTTACCAATAGTGGATCTCTTTGATCATTTTTTAGAAAGACTATAAATAAAATAATATTTTCATGAAATTTTTCTACTTTATATATACGTATTATCAGGGTGGATTTATATGATGTAAATGATTAATTATGGCTATGATAACAATCATAAGGGTCCTTAGGCTGGTGAATCCTTTATTAACTGCAGCTTTAAACTACAGAGATGGTGGCTAGGAGGTCCAACATGTGTATGCATAATATGCATGCATATATGATGCTGTGCGTGCATGTGTCTATGTGTGTACGCGCGTGCGTGTGTGCGTGCGTGTGTGTATATGTGTGTGCGTGCGTGTGTGCGTGCGTGTGTGTATATGTGTGTGCGTGTGTGTGTGCGTGTGCGTGTGTGAGTTATTGCATGTGCTTTGCATTGAAGTTCATTCTTAATTGTGTATAGTTTATATAATGTGCCGACCAGTCTTATCCCAATGAAGTATGCAGAGTGTGCATATACCTATTACCTAGAGCTGTGCGGTATCGCAATAATCAGTTTCGGTATATATATTCCCTGCACTCTATCACGGTATACTGAGTGTTGAAACTGTAGGCAATATCAAAACGAATCTTTGTCACACAGATTAAAATCATTCCAAAACAACAGTTGTGTATGCTACCTTCTACCTCTTGCACCCATAATCATGGCGTCCATGCACATTCAATAGTTTCCACAGATTTGGAACAATCATTTACGATAGACTTACATATCCTCAGAATACCATATCACTTTTAGTCCTAACCTTCCAGTGCTAGTCTAATCTTACCATGCATGGTACGTATATGACACAATATCACGGTTCAGGAAAAGTGGATTGGTATCAGAATTTTCACATTGTCAAATAATATCACGGTATTACTATTTAATTTTATATTCATTATAATATTGCACAGCACTCAGTGACTACATGAACCGTAATCTCTCTGAACCGAAGACCCTTGGGCTGTAACTCTCACAGAAAGGAGCATTGACAACTGGTTGGTATTGGTTAATAACTCTGGGTACTGCATCATGGCATCCCGGAACTGATCAGTTTGGTACTGTTGTTCATAAAAAACTGACACAACACGGACAATCAAGTTGTTTGATTCTCACTCAAAGTGCAGTTTCTTTGCGTTCTGCTAGTGATGCCACATTGCCGCATCACAATATGGCATCAAACATGGCCGCTTCTCATTTTCACCCTAGGATTAGCAGTATGAAGACTCCATAGCTTTTAGAAGTGTAAAGCCTGGCTCACAATATGTCGCAAGTGCCTGCGACATGACCCTACACGTACTGTCGCAGTGCGTAATCTGTCCGTTTAAGAGCACGCGGAAACTCGCATATTATCGCACAATTGTCTTTGAGATTAGAAACAATTCCTATTCCCTGTGACAAGCTGCGATGCGACCAAAATAGACACTGCGACAGAGTGTCGCGTTGCGTCGCGGGCACTTGCGGCATATTATGAACCAGGTTTAATGCATACAATGCCATCTTTAGAGCGGACCAAGAGGTGTTGGTATTCAATCTGGTCCTCTAAACCACTCTACAAGAACTACATCGAGATCAGCAGATGACGTGGCAGTTAGTCTTAGATTCACTCCCTTACCATTTGCCTTGGTATTGTCCAAGTTGACATCATGCAGATACAGTAAATCTGTTTCATCATCTGCAGCATAGCTGTCAATGTTATCATACTGTACTGTAACAGTCAAACCTCTTTACAAGAACACCATTGGTTTCACTACAACGTGCTGCTGTAACCAACTTTAACATATTTTGTAGGTTGTGCAATGTCAAAATGGCAACTGAAGACAACAGCTGATAGGATTAAGAAGCGTTTCAGTTTGTTGCTAGTACTGAACGAAATAGTTTGAAAAGATTAGGTACTGTTATAATAAATAAATGGCGGTTTTCTGGGGTTGGGAAGGTAATATTGTGGCAAAACGTGGTATGGCTATGGCCGTCGTAGCCATACCGGTTGCGCCAGCCCTGTATAGTTTCTCTGCCTTTCTCTTCATGGAATCGGGTAGAATGGCAGCCCTTTTTCCATGCATGTATAATATTACCAAGTCATGCACATGTTGGTCATGCAACGAACAACTACAAGTATTATGCAAACAACCGTTATGATCAGTTGGCATACGTTGTTGTATGAATATAACAGCTAGTATTGCAATGGCATAATAATATTGTAATAATGCAAGTGGTTATACGGATAACTTTGAACTGTCAGTTGGTTTAGCTTTGGAAGCAGAATATGGGGTGCTTGTTGATGTGTCTCCGTGCTCATTTGATTTCTTGTCAATATCTCTGCAACACATCTTAAAAAGTGTCCTCTTGGTTTCCTTTCGGAGTGGTTTGAACACAATCATCATCACCAGTGGTGTAACAATAGCTGAAGAACTCTGTGATATATAATGGCTGAATATTGTTGAAATAACAACACCTTGGATATTAATTTGATCACTTTTAGTAACTAGAATAATGAAAGGAGTGAATAAAATGTAGTTTGCTATGGTTACTATGACATGTAGAGTGATGAGGCAAACTGCAAGTTTAATCATAGCCATTTTAATCTCCTTATGTTCTGTTTTCATGGCATTGTGTTTCTTCACAAAGACCACACTAGCAACAGTAGCTCCAATCATGATGCAACGTACTGGCATTCCCATTAAAACTGCTAGACCTATTACGGCATAGCCAGCAAGTGAGGGATTTTCAAAACAGATAGCTCCATCAAGTGGGGTGCTGTGGTTCAATGCAGCTGGAACAAGATGTGGGATGCCAAGGATGAGCACAACCGTGAGCATCCCAACCAGAGAAATGTAGAAATGAGTCTTTTTTATCTTCTTGTGTCCATGTTTGAGTGTAATGTAGACTGTAACTGAGAGTGCAGTAAGCAAGAACATTCTCATACCACCATTGAGATTAATGAACCACGAAGCTCCATGACAGAAAATCACTCCAGCGTCCTTGTGGCCATACACAAATAGATAATCAGTGATAACAAGCATTATCTCAGACACACTAGAAACGAATCCCATTCCTGCCATAAGGATCATCAGGTTACGCAGAGGCTTTATCTTCCTGAAGGTCTTCCCAGTACACAGTCCTGCTATGGTGAAGACACTGAGGAACAGTTGTGGAGGGACAAGAAGTACAAGTAGAATAGAGTACAGAGCAGTGTAGCCTTGTTGTCTGAGAGTACTGCCTAAAGTGTCTTCTGTAGTCAAATTCTCAGAGATATTTCCGAGTCCATACAATGCCATGATGGTTGTTTGATAGTTCAAGTCCTGGATCAACCCTAAGGCAATTCCTAGCCAAGTTGTTTAAAGCTCTCCCACAATAACTGTTACAGTTCTTGTGACATGTGCCCCCTAAGATGTACGTTGTTATAGCAATACTTGGAAGCCATTTACTAATAGGATCGAGATTTTAATTTGTACGTATCATGTTAGCACGTAAGTGTACTAAACAATGTGTGGATGATGTGATATGTTGATGTTATTTACACTTGGCAATAGAATCTTGCATGTGCTAGTTGCACGTACTAAAGTAAGGCCAGAAGGAGGGCTGGAGGGATGAGGTCAGTAAATACGTATCCAGCTGCTAACCTGACTTCTCCCTGTGTATGTGTGGGCGTACTGCATGTTTCCTGGGGGCAGGGAGTATAGGGGCTAGCCATTGGATTAGTAGTAATCATGTTATTCCCTATAAGGAAGCCATGTTGTAAATAGTTTTATCTCCTGTTTTGCTATACAATTGTATAATATTATACAAGTTCAATTGTAACCTTTTGTCCCTTTATGGACAGCTAATGATTATTATACAATGCGAGGCCCCTTGTAGCTTACTAGGGCAGTACAAAGTTTACTGCAAGGGCTTCTTTGCACATGACATCATCGACATCTGGAAATAGACCTAATTCATTACTGGAAGGCATAAGATGTGATCACATCTTACATGTTCAGCACACTGCCCTATGTAGCTGTGGTTAATCTGAAAACCTCATTTATCTGATCCTAGTTGTATCTTTTGATCATTTACCTAACATCTGAGCCAGCAACAGATATGCATGGTCAGATATATATACAAAAGCCCACTTTATATATATATATATATATATATATATATATATATATATATATATATATATGGATATACCATTATCTGTCATTCTGCCTGCTGACCAGAGTTGATCACTGTGTTATATAATGTTATGTGTTGCTAGTGTGATCAAATCTGTTTGCTGTTACATTTTGTATGATGCTGCTGCTGCCTATTATCATAATAATATGCTAATATTATCCAACGTGGGAATGCCTTGTCCATCCTTGGTACTCATGTGCCGGTTGGTACATCGGACTAACTGTAATTATGTGCATGTATGTGTAGCTTTGCATGTCATCATGGTTATTATATTATTATGTTAATGTTAATATTATTATGTTATATCTTTTTGTCACTGCTCTTTATTATGTATATGTATGTTTTACATACATTGTTTTTATTATTATTATTTTCATAATAATATAATAATAATAATATTATTATTATATTATTATGATAATAGGCAGCGGATTGCTTAACCCAGCTTGTCTGTGTACCCCTCTTGACTAAGGTGGATTCCCTTTCTTTCAGAATCTGTCATGTACAGTGAAACCTGTCAGACCACTTGTATATAAAGACCACTGTCTATAGTGACCCTGAAGGATACTCCATGGGACACCTCTGTCTAAAGACCACCTTTCTACAAAGACCACCATGCATCACTTGGTCCCTTGAGTGGTCGTTATAGACAGGTTTAGTGCACATTGTGTTCATACCTACAGTGAAACCACTGCTGTCCAAAACCTCGATCTACAATGGTGAGTTAGAATAGGCTATAGACGTTCTCTGTCTTTCTCTTCATGGAATCTGGTAGAATGGTAGGCCATTGTCCATGCATGCATGTGTCAATGTTATTACATAAATTATGCACAATTGGTTGTGTAACACACAGTGACAAACATTTAATATGCCACTGCTTATTATGCCAAAACACTTATTATAATATAATATTATTTTGCCACAACTCTTGCAAACAAATTGATGACTATTGTATAGCATTTCCATAACATATTATACAGCAGATTGGTTTGTACATATGCCAATATAGATAATGAACCACAATTTTGTACAATTGTGGGATAATAGGCATTTTCCACTAGGTATACAGACAACTGTCATGATCAGTTCGTATAAGTTGTGCATACACACAAAGGGAAGTATTGTAATTACATATATTATGCAATGAAAAGAGTTACACAGATAACTTTAAACTGTCAGTTTGTTTAGCCTTCAAGTTAGAATTGGAAGCAGAATGTGGGGTGCTTGTTGATCTGTCTCTGTGCTCATTTGATATCTTGTCAGTGTCTCCACAACACATCTTAATAAGTGTCCTCTTGGTTTCCTTTTGGAGTGGTTTGAACACAATCATCATCACCAGTGGTGAACCAGAGCTGAAGCACTCTGTGAAATATAATGGCTGAATATTGTTGAAATGGCAACGCCTTGTAAATCAACTTGATTACTTGCGGTAATCAGAATAATGAAAGGAGTGAATATAATGTTGTTTGCTATGGTTACTATGACATGTAGAGTGATTAGGCAAGCTGCAAGTTTAATCATAGCCATTTTAAGCTTGGCTGGATGCCGCCCTTTCCTGCATGGGTAGTGGTTTCCATTAAAAACTTTCCATACATTTGACCTACCCGTTAAAAACAGTTTCAAATCTTCTTATGTTCTGTTTCCATGGCATTGCGTTTCTTCACAAAGACCACACTAGCAACAATAACTCCAATCATGATGCAACGTACTGGCATTCCTACTAAAAATGCTAGACCTATTACGGCATAGCCAGCAAGTGAGGGATTGACAAAGCAGATAGCTCCATCAAGTGGGGTGCTGAAGTTCAATGCAGCTGGAACAAAATGTGGGATACCAAGAATGAGCACAACCATGAGCATTCCAACCAGAGAAATGTAGAGATAAGTCTTTTTTATCTTCTTGTGTCCCTGTTTGAGTGTAATGTAGATTGTAACCGAGAGTGCAGTAAGCAAGCAAGTTCTCATACCACCATTGAGATTAATGAACCACGAAGCTCCATGACAGAAGATCACTCCAGCATCCTTGTGGCCATACACAAAAAGATATTCAGTGATAGCAAGCATCACCTCAGACATACTAGAAACAAACCCCATTCCTGCCATAAGAATCATCAGGTTACGCTGAGGCTTTATCTTCCTGAAGGTTTTCCCAGTACACAATCCTGCTATGGTGAAGACACTGAGGAACAGTTGTGGAGGGACAAGAAGTATCAGTAGAGCGGAATTCAGAGCAGTGTAGCCTTGTTGTCTGATCATTCTACCTAAAGTGTCCTCTGTGGTCAAATTCTCTGAGATATTTCCGAGTCCATGCAATGTCATGATAGTTAAATTGTTTAATAGTCTTTAGGTTTGGATCAACACTTAAGTTAGTTCTTGTCCAAGGAGTTTAAAACTCTCTCAAAATACAACAGTTCATGTAACATGTGCCCTCTAATATGTACTATTATAGCAATACTAGGAAGCCATACTTATGTGTTTGTTTGAGATTTTGTATAGACTTTGGTATTAGCACCTTTAGTGTACTAAAGAACAATCACGTTGATGCCATTTACACTTGGCTATAGAGTCTTGCATGTGCTAAGTGTGCCTTAACTTCCCTGACTGACCTGGTCATGCAGATCTGGATATTATGTAGTGGACATTCATGAGAGCATTTGTAGATTTCAAAGTATATGCGTGATTAATCATTATATGATTGTAGGATTGCTGCCAGTGAATCTCGTGTCAACTTGCTATGTAGTAAGGTACAATATTGCAGTGGGAACATCACATGCTATACACATTGGTGTGTAGGGAATACGTGGGAAAACATGGCCGCCTATATATATATGTTATGTACATGTCACTGTGTGCCCGATGTGTGTATACTGCAGTATATAATGCATCACAGAGTATATCTCGTGCATGTTCCAATGCATGTGTTGTAAATTCTGTGTGGTTCAATAATGCGCACCATGTAGGTTATGTATCTCACCTGATGTACATAGCAACAAGGATAGGCCAATTGCATGTGTATGTGTGGATGATACATTGGCTTAATTGTCCATATACACTGCTTGCATTGCTTGCGTTGATGGTGGTGGTGCTTGATTTGGAAGCAGTAAGTGTTGCAGCTGCTCGATTTGGTAGCGGGAATTGTCGATTCTTGATTTGGAACTGAGTAGCAGTGTCCTGTCTTCAGTCGACAATGCCTATGTGGTGATGTGTGACCTTGTTGTTGTTATTCTCATGCATGCATGCAGTAAACACACACACCATGTTCTTGCCTCCCTTATCTCTAGGTATATATATTATTATTTATTATTATTTATATATATATATATATATATATATATATATATATAATATTTCATTGCATGTAATGTTAGCATGGGCTGCGTAACATAAAAGCTGCAGATTACTTAGGCTTAACTGGTGTTCTCTGTCCGTAAAGATGGTTTAAGTTGCTCTTCCAACTAGTCTGTCTAAAAATTACATGTAAACACATTGGGTACCGTGCGTGTGAAACCCCTTTAGTGGGACATTTCCATTTAATCCAACACTTGTTGCAATCTAACCATCTTAAGCTCGAGGTACTTGTACAGCCAGCATTAATTTGCTTCATGCTATATGAGTTTCGTTTTGTGACGGTCTATATATAAGCCTCCTACACACAATCGGACATTTATTAAACCCAACTGAGAGTGTTTGGATTGATTCCAGGGGTATACTGTAATGCTCTTCGCAGTAGCTGCATAGGACAGTACCTGTAGGTTTCATGTGTGCATGTGCAACGTACAATACTGTTGTGATCATTGAAGCAATTATAAGTTATAAGTCGTGCATGCACAAAGGGCAGTACTGTAATGATAGTACAATAAATTATAGTTAAACAAACAATTTTACACTGTCAGTTGGCTAAACCATGCGTGGAATTTGAAGCAGAGTATGGGGTGCTTGTTGATGTGTCTCTGTGATTATTCAAATTCTTGTCAATGTCCTTACAACAGATCTTGAAAAGCACCCTCTTGGTTTCCTTTTGGAGTGGTTTGAACACAATCATCATCACCAGTGGTGTAGCAATAGCTGGGGAACTTAGTCCAATGAAATGGCTGAAAATTGTTGAAATAACGAGGTCACCGACATTAGTTTGATCGGTTGAAGTTGCTAGAAAAATTACAGGAGTGAATAAAAGGTAATTTGCAGCGGTTACAATGAAATTGAGAATGATTAGGCAAGTCACAAGTTTTATCATAGCCACCTTGAGCTCCTTATGTTCTGTTATGAATGAACGATGTTTTTTGACAAAGACCACACCAGTAACGATTACTGCAATAGTAATGAAACGTGCTGGTATGTCCAATAGAACTATTGCTATACCAAATCCAACATAGCCGGCAAGTGAAGGATTGTTGAAACAGATGGTTCCATCAAGTGGCTCATTAAACCGTAAAACAGTTGGAATAAAATATGGGACACCAAGAATAATCACTAATATGAGCATTCCAACCAGAGATATGCAGAGATGGGCATCGTTTATCTTCTTGTGTCCATGTTTGACTATAATGTAGACTGTAACTGAGAGTGCAGTAAGCAAGCAAAGTCTCATAGAACCATTAATAAAAGCGAACCATCCACCACCATGACAGAAAATCACTCCAGCATCCTTGTAGTTATGCACAAAAAGAAATTGAGCGAGAGCAAGCATCAACTCAGACACACTAGAAGCAAATCCCATTCCTGCCATAAGGATCATCAGGTTACGCTGAGCCTTTATCTTCCTGAAGGTCTTCCCAGTACACAGTCCTGCTATGGTAAGGGTACTGAGGAACAGTTGTGGAGGGACAAGAAGAACCAGTAGAACGGAATACAGAGCAGTGTAGCCTTGTTGTCTGAGAACACTTCCTAAAGTGTCCTCAATAGTCAAATTCTCAGAGATATTTCCGAGTCCATACATGATGCTGGCTGTACTTATACCGGTCCTGGATTCTCGCCGGAAGGTGGGTCTGGTACTTAACTGTAGAATCCTTGGATGTTCGATGGGTAAAAGTTGCACATGCAAGACTGTGCTCTTAAGTGCGAAAGCCCCTGTAGTCCAAGATTGGAATCGGTGCGCATTGATGAAATCAAGCTGTTCCTTTAGCTGACTCTTAAACCATGCTCAAATCAAGTTGAAATAATTATACAAGGATACCAATTCCCATTTTGCCGTCATGACCACACCCATCTCATTAAATTTGCAACTCTGCAATCTGATTGGTTTCTGCAGATTCACAGGCTCACATCCATGGTTTTTGCAGATAAGTACCAGATCCACCTTCGATCCCGGCGAGAACAAAATGGTGGCCGGAAGTGGGGCTGGGAACGAGACTATATGATTTGTTAGCACAAGTGGAATTCTGTTATGGCATACTTCCCAAAGGATGTCCTTTACGCAACTGCATTAATAATGTAATTAAGTATACATCTTTAAGTTAAATTGTTAATGCTAATATCATTCACACTTAGCTATAGAGCTCATGCATGCAAATCATATGCATGTAGATCTGTTGGGCAACTTTGAGAGCATTCATACAGATTTCCAGGTATAGAAGTGTAAATATAGACCTTACCGAAATTTTATGGAGAATAAGTCGCACCATGCATGGTTTTGAACAGCATTATCATTTCATCAGCTATAAATATCTATACATGTATATATATATATATATATATATATATATATATATATATATATATATATATATATATTTATTATTATTATAATGAATATTATACATATACACAAAGCCTAAAACATACAACAATCCATTCTAATCTAAGACAGTACAACCTAAAATAGACACTGTGTTAAATCTCTGGATGCAGATACTAATCTTCTGGCACAGCTTTAGGTAAGACAAAGAATCATTTGTCTTTGACCTTATCCGCTTAGCTAAATCATGCAAAAACTCAATCATGTCCTTTCCAAAGGCTCCTGATGACTCTACTGCAACAGGAATGAAGCAGTATTCCTGGCTTAAATCCTGATACAAGGTGCGTTTGCTTGCAGCGGCCCGATCAGCAACCAATCCAACTCCTGAGCTAGACAAAGGCAAGTTGGTTCTGGCAAACGTGTCATGACATGTGGCATCCCATACCAAACTTCTACCACATGCCAGGGAATCAGGGATACTCCATCTGGGCGTCTCTCATCACCTCGACAAAGTCCACGTGGCTCTAGAGTGGCAGGTATGTCAGCGGCTACCAAGGCACGTTTGACTATATCATTCAATGCCGAGTGGCGAGGCAGCCTGCCCTTACTCCTGCGGCAGCTAAGTGCATGAAGTCCAGTGTCTTCTGTCCAAACTCCACACTGAGTGCAGCTGTGAGGTAAACAGAGGGATGAGCCGAGGCGAAGACCGACTGCTACACGGATGCAATTGTTATCCAGCCTCAGACCCAAAGCCGACACTGGAGGAGCACTCAACCATGCTCCCGACTCCTTCTGTTGAGAGGCCAATAACCTAGCTCTAGTGGTTGCATCAGCCCCTGAAAAGAGAGAGGCAGCAGACACTTCAGCAACAGGCCTATCCCATGCTTTCTGAATGCATCTGTCTCTGCCGGTAGGGGGATCAACTGACCCGGAGTTGGACTTCCAAAGATGCAGTGCTTCATCAAATAGGGGGTTTCCCATGGTTGAGAATCGCATAGGAAGCAGGGCTAAGGTTGTAGTAGAGGTACCAGCAGCGGAGGCCATAAATATATATATATATATATATATATATATATATATATATATATATATATAAATATATATATATATATATATATATATATATATATATATATATATATAAATATATATTATAATGAACTCAATCTAGACATGCACAGTTCTTACTACACTTCACAGCATCATTACCAAGCACGCACTCTATAGCTCTTTCAGTTCAGGCTATAGCAGCTTTCTGCCAGGACAATTACAATGCTTAGTTTTGTGGATTCTATTGAGTGTCAATTTCTCCTTTGTACAATCCTCTTTTCTTTTGTTTTCACATGACATAATTGACATGTACACTGCGCATGTTATCCTCAATTTTCTTGTGTACATGTTTGACAGTCACTATTAAGTGGTTATAAGGCATAGATGCAAGGGCTGTATGGCATATATATAAAATGCCGAATCCCTCAGGCGCAAGAGTGCATTTTATATGCCATACAGCCAGAGTGCCCATGTCGTCATCATTATAGCATCTGTTTGTGGACTTTGGACAGGTGTCCTTGACTTTCAGAAATTCGACAAAATACTTTGAATGCTAAAAATCGAGTTTAAGAAGGGAATCGGCAGTATGGTCTTTAAAGAAGACTTTCTCTGCTACGATGCTAAGTTCGCTTCTCGTAGTGGCAAAAATTGACTTCTTCAGGGTTCAACGTAGTGAGCATTTCTTCGAAAAGCTATTCAAGGAACATTACAGATCGAGAGGTATTTGCATGAAATCAAAGATTTCAAAGTATAAACTCACAGAAAGTTAAACGTCCATGTTTTGTACAGTATAAAATCGTTGTATATAATTGTGCAGTTACCATGGTAACGGATGCTACAATGTTGTAACTGATGGTGCACGGTCCAGTAAGAATATTCTCACATGCAGCACCACTCAAAGCGAACCATGTGGCATCACGGCAGAGAATTGTTCCTGCGTATATATGTCCTTGAAGTAGCGAACAAGAAGATATTAAGCCATACAGTGTGTCACATTGTATTTGTTGGGGATTCTGTATAATACTGGTTTGTTATTGGCACCTTAGTGTAATAGAAATTAGTACATACAAGGTGAAGAATTTACATTGAATTGTTAGCAATATCAAAACATTCAATGGCTAATTTGTTTACATATACTGTTATCCTACAGTGCTCAAAGGATGTCTGCTAAAAACATTATGGATGCACATGGGCATCTTTGTTGTCCATGCAAATGTGGCGTTTACACTTGGCTTTGAGGTCATGCATGTGTTAAAGTGTGTCTTTTCTCCCCTTAGCTAGTCGACCTGCATGCATAACTGTACCTGTTACTGGTATTTGTGAGAGCTCTCATACATAACATTTTCCCGGTGTTATAGTACACTTGTGGTAATCATAATGCACTTATTGTATTTCCGGATGTTCGTGCCTACACACCCACGGACCCCTCCAACTTCACTTCTGAAGCTGCTAGACCCTCTGAAGCCTTCTATGAACAACTTCTCTTAATAATTATTATAATATACCATATTCAGTACGATATATACTAACTTACACCTACAGCTCTCTTGAACTCTCATGTGTGTTCAATTTGATAGCAGCTGGTGGTATATACAGTGCCCAAAATTGGTTATTGCACAACCATATCCAGTACTACTAAACTACACCCACAGCACTTCAGAACACTCATGAGCTCAGTGTAAAAGCAGATGATGTTAGTGAAAACTACTCATTTTTGCACCATATCCAGTGCTACTAACTTACATGAACACAACTTTGGAACACTCATGTGTGTCAAGCATCAGCTTTAGCACCATCGATCATATCCAATACCATTAAATTTCATGCACAACACTTAAAAACAGATAATCTACGCAGAGTGAGAGCTGGTGGCCACTGTAATATCAACCTGGTATGTTGGTCGGCCAAATATTGGAACATTGTTGCATATTAGGTTTGCATGACCATTCCAATCACAACTGGTCTGCTCAATATATTCAAGTATATCAAGTATCATCATAATACAAAGAACACAAGGATAAGTGCACAGGCATGAGGCCGCCCCGTTACAATATAGGACTAGACTGTACTAACTAAAATTTGGCAATGTTTACATATTAAACTTGATGATATGCAGAATCCATATAACATGAGATATACCACATGGCACAGTAAACTACACTATCGTGGTGCTAAAAGTAATATGTAGCTATATATAGTACACTAGCACATGAGTACTCCGAAGTGCTGTGGGTTAATTAATAGTATTGAATATATGGTGGTGCTTAAACCCATGCTTGGCACTACAGCACCACATAATTTGACATTGAACACGCATAAGTGTTTGGATGGGCTGTGGGATGTGCACTGATTTAGTAGTATAGTGGTGGTGCAATAACCAATGCTTGGCATAAGCACCAACTGCTTTCACTCTTAATACACATGGCCATTTCAAAGTGGTGTTCATGTAATTTAATAGTATTGGATATGGTGGTGCTAAAGCAATATTTGTAATATGTAAGCAATAAGCATTTGTAATATACGAGCAATATATAAGTAGTTGTGGTCCGCATGTATGACACGTGCACTTTGTGGAATTTGAGGGACGTTCTGTGGTTTACGAGGAACTTTATACAATCCTAACACCGAATACAGGGATTGCACATGCAAGTCATGTGTTCCTCTGAATCTACGAAAATATTCCAACTAAATTTGTGGTAGTGTCAATGAAATATAGGTGGATAAGAGAGGTTTACTGATCATTAAAAACTGAAAACAGCTACAAAAGGACAACAAAACGCGATCTACTACACTTCATCAAATCTTCTTCGAGCCTCCCATAATGCTGATCGATGTCATATTTCTCACGTGAAAACCTTGTGACAATGGCTGCTGAGACAGTGTTTACCAAAGGTTGAATTCCTTTCGGAAAGGCGGTCATGTGAGCGAGTGTGTGGCCATGTTTTGGAATGGGGTTCACCAATGGCAAAGGTAAATTCTCACCGTTGGAGAATTTTAATCAAGTCCTCCATCCCCGACATGCGCATAGTTTTGTGGTTAAATTTTGGATGAAAACAACATTTTGGTGCACATCTCACAAATGAAGAGGATTAGGAAAATTCTCCAGCAGTGAATATTTGGATATTTTTGTTAGAAGTCTTCCGACTCCGTATATGATTATATGATTGATAATAAATGTACCTTACTACATAATGAAAACATACCAAACATATATTATATCTATAAATAAATGTACCTTCTACTTCTACTGTAAATCTACTTGTTATAGTTGAACATAACAATGAGCCTCTATGACATTATATATTATATCATTTTGCACAGGTATAATTGTGTCATGGTAGATACCAATTGGATGATCACTCCACATCCACATCACCTTTAGAAAGGTCCTTGGCCATAGGGGTATTCAAATTGTTGAGGAAGATGTGATGTTCTTCTCAGTCTTGCAGCAGCACAACTTGAGAAGTATTTTCTTGGTTCCCTTGCGGAGTGGTTTAAAAACAGCCATCATCAGCAATGGTGTACCAATGGCTGATGCACTTTGTGAAAAAATATAGCTAAATTCTGTGGTGATAGCAAGACCAGTGACATCAATAATTCCAGTGTTCCTAGTAGCATTAATTATAAATGGGATGAATGTGATGTTGTTTCCTATGGACACAATGATGTTTAGAGTAATTAGACAGGACAAAAGTTTCACCAAGGCCATCTTGAGCTCCTTGAAATCTATACTTAGTCTTAGTGATGTGTGATGCTTTTTCACAAAGACCAACGTGGCAATGACAACTCCAATTGTAATAGTGCGTGCAGGAATATGCACCATGGCTACAGCTAGGCCTAATCCGATATATCCAATAGTTAGCGGTCTGTTAGAACAAATTACACCATCAAGTGGCTCATTGAAGCTGTTTGCAAATGGTATGGTGTGT
This sequence comes from Halisarca cf. caerulea, assembly GCA_963170055.1. Taxonomy (NCBI): domain Eukaryota; kingdom Metazoa; phylum Porifera; class Demospongiae; order Chondrillida; family Halisarcidae; genus Halisarca; species Halisarca cf. caerulea. Next base: position 934,039 of record CAUJGJ010000069.1, on the reverse strand, counting down.
GGAAAACCAAGTAGAATCACAACCACAAGTATTACAGCCAGAGCAATGTAGAGGTATGTAGTCTTTATCTTCTGGGGTCCATATTTGACTGTAATGTGCACTGTCACAGAAAGCGAGGCTAGCAAAGCAACTCTCATGGTCGTATTGAAAAAATAGGACAATGCAGTAGCGTGGCAGAAAATCACTCCTGCTTCCTCCTTGCCTTTCAGGAAAAGGTACTCAGCAGTAGCAAGCAGTACTTCCGTAGCACTGGAAACAAACCCCATTGCTGCAATGCTGATCAATAGGATACGTTGAGCCTTTATCTTCCTGAAAGTCTTCCCGGTACACAGTCCTGCTATGGTGAGGATACTGAGGAACAGTTGTGGAGGGATAAGAAGTACAAGTAGAACTGAATTAAGAGCAATGTAGCCTTGTACTCCAAGGACACTAGCAATAGGATTCTCAGCAGTAGCATTCTGAGAGAAATTCCTGCTTTCAATCATTGTATACGTAGCCTTTGAATACGCTCCTAGTCCAGGAATGTATGTTTTTCTGAACCAAGTGAGACTTGTTGTTGTGAACCAACTGACCTTCTGGTTTTTTTTATTGGCACCTGCCTAAGTGTAATAGAAATTAGTACATACAAGGTGAAGAATTTACATTGAATTGTTAGCATTGCCAATATCAAAACATTCAATGGCTAATTTGTTTACATATTGTTATCCTACAATACCCAAAGGATATCTGCTAAAAACATTATGGATGCAAGTGGGCATCTTTGGTTGTTAATGTAAATGTCGCGTTTACACTTGGCTTTGAGATCATGCATGTGTTAAAGTGTGTCTTTTCTCCCCTTAGCTAGTCGACCTGTATGCATAACTGTATACACCTGGTACCGGTATTTGTGAGAGCTCTCATACATAAATTTTTTTCGGTGTTGTAGTACACTTGTGGCAATCATAATGCACTTGTTGTATTTCTGGATGTTCGTACCTATTTTAAATTGTACGATATATATCATCACGCTTTAATCTTATCTTGATTTTAGTCTTAAATTCCAAACTATTTAATTTGCCCTCCTCTATGTTGCCATCCCAGCCTTTCATTTCTGCTGAAGACCACTTGGCATAATATGATAATAATTATATGCATGATCTATCTACATGTATCTATCCATCCATCCATCTATCTATCCATCCATCTATCTATCTATCCATCTATCTATCCATCCATCTATCTATCTATCTATCCATCTAATAATAGTATCTATATTATAATCATAGTTGGTGGAATGGGGGGGAGCTCAAAACGAAGATGGGGCAGATACTGTCTATGTAGAGTATGGCCTCTAGCCTACCCTCCCCCCCCCCCCCCCCCCCCCCACTGGCCAGACCACCAGCTCCTCCACCCATGTATACATAATTACATAGAATATTATAATTATGTACTTCTAAACTGATGCACTGTAACATCAAAGGATCGGGCAAGTTTGTATGCTTCAAACAGTAGCAGTGTGATCTGTCCTGCTCTATGCTATGGTAGTGCTGGGAAAATACATGTCCTTGTGGTTTAGTCTGTACATTGACAAAATGAAGTGAGGGGATCCAGGGAAGTTTGCTTTTCAGAAGTAAGTGTGACTTGATGTGTTGTGAGCCAACCAATATAGTGTTGTTTTCAACACCCGGAATATGCTTTATATTTGTGTGCATGGGCTACTTGTATCAGCACTTCCCAATCTGATTATAAATGACATATGAAAGGGGTTACAGCTTTGTTGCTTAGCCCTATCGCAACTGGTCTGCATGGTCCTGTTCATTCATCCCAGCTATGTCATCCTGCAAATGTCACATTGTGTGCATTGTTAACAGCAGGCATCTTTTTACAGCTGCCTATACATTGTAATCTGTATAATGTGGACACCTTTGGGCCGGGGTTGCCTCCATATAAGTCATTCCTGAGAATTTGAGACCATAACCTAATGTCTAGCTTATATAATGTCTAACAGGGGTGGTGGCAAATGTTGCAAAGTCGTGGGGGCTCAAGTTTCCGCCCAACTAAGTTGGTCTAGTCCTCCATGAGTGTGCGCCTTCAACGAATCAAAATGGCGGAAATCATATTGACTAAAATGGTAGTTCCATACACGGGAACAATAATTCCATAGTGTTAGCTTTCTAGATTGGAGCATTTTGAAGTACACTACTCATATAACATTATTACTATATTATAATTTAGTTAGTATTCATTCCTAGTAATATGTATCAGAGGTCCTTTGGATTGTACAAGTATCCAACTTTCCATATTCTGGACAGTTTTCTTTCAGTCTTCGATTAAAGGGGGGGGCTATGCCCCTCACTTCTGCAGAGTGAAGGGGCTGAAGCCCCCCCTACCCCCCTTCCACTGCCCCTGTCCAGTGTGTGTCATGTGTAAGATTTTCAAATGCCCTCAGTATAGGTTTCACTGGATACCATGAGTAACTGTGTGCATGGGCAATGGCAACTCCAATACAGTGGAACCTCTCTATAGTGGACAATGGAACACAATAGAACCTCTCTATAGTGGACACTGGAACACAGTGGAACCTCTCTATAGTGGACACTTTGGGAACTGAAAAGCAGTTCATTATACAGAGGTTTTCACTACTCAGAGGTTTCCACTATTCAGAGGTAATTTTATACACAAAACAATCCATCTGGACCAACACAAGTAGTCTGTTATAGAGAGGTTTTCACTATTAGGGGAGTTTGTTATAAGAGGTTCCACTGCACTGTGAACCTCTATATATAGCAAACTGTTTTTCTGGTCCCAAAGCGTCTGCTATTGAGAGGTTCCCCGGCCCTGTGTACAAAATAGTTGTAATGTTCTGTGTGTATGTTGACCTGCCTGCCTGTTTCATTCATTTATCATTCAGAATGTCTTGAAGCAAAAAAATTATTGGCTGTATATAATACCATATACATAATACTATCATTGGCATCAAGCATGCAGAGAATCTTGTTTAGTCTGGGAAGCCATAACCATGCAGCAGCTATACATACATATTAAACTCTACTAAGTTAATATCATTGTATGCATGCATATAATTACATTATATCGACAATGTATGTAGCAAATTGACCAATAATATATATTTGTACATAGTGAACCTGTACACAAATAAATGCACATTGAAAATATGCCAAACATAACATGTATACATGTAGTATGTTATTATGCTTTTATATGCACATAATTGTTGCAATAGGTGCATATACATATATATACCAAAAGGATGATCACACCACAGCGTCTTTGGATGAAGACCCTGGGGTACTTGTTGAGGAAGATTTGATGTTCTTGTTAGACTTCTGGAAGTCTCTG
>CAUJGJ010000069.1:923200-925700 GCA_963170055.1 Halisarca cf. caerulea | reverse complement strand
TTTTCCAGGGTTATTTGTCTCCATAAGTCATCCGTGAGAATTTGGGATCATATCCTGGGTATATACAGTGTGCAAATTCCTTAATCCTGTATTAATATTATTGCTGCGAGATATATATAGGAATGGGCACACTATACCCAGCCCAACCTCCTCCAGCTGTCATAGCTCTGTACGCATCTAATCTCACGTATGCCTAGCCTATATGCCTGTGTATATTATGCTTGTGCGTTGCTATGCCTGTTAGCCCTATGCATGTATGTCTATCTGTAGGCAACAAACAACCCTACCTTGTTCCAGCATGAAGGTTTTTGACAATTGAGAATTTTTACCACTACTGTAACATCTTTTTATAACATTCTCTCTCTAATCCTACCATCTTATGAGGTACAGTCATGTACCATGATTGAAAGTACAGTGGAACCTGTCTATTGTGATCACCATTGGGGCGAATTTTTTTGGCTGTTATAGACAGGTGGCTGCTTTAATGAGGTAGAATACCATACATTACTGCTGATTTGGAGAAGAATTAGTGGCTGGTATAGACAGGTGGCTGCATTACACAGTGACCACTATAGACAGGTTCCACTGTATACGTACATGCTTACATGCTGAATTAATCTGTAATTATAGATTCTTCAAATCCCATGGTGTTGCAGTTGGCTTATACATAGAAAAGCTTCCTTGTAGTCTTCTTCACAAACGGACATCAGATTCTGTCTATCTACAGTATCTATCTACCTACCTATCTATCTATCTATCCATCCATCCATCCATCCATCCATCCATCCATCCATCCATCCATCCATCCATCTATATAATATTATATATAATATATACAGCGGAACTTGCCTAATCCAGCACCTCTATAAACCAACATTCTCCTAAACCGGCAAGATTCTCTGGCACCAACCATTAATTTACCATACAAACTGACCTCTACAATCCAGCAACCTGCTAATCCAGCACTGTTTTACATTCCCCAATGGGTGCCGGATTAGACAGGTTTCACTCTATAATATTATAGTACTAAAACTGATACGCTGTATATATAACTACAAGGGATAATTCTCATAGATTTCCTGCATGATGATAGTGACATGTGTGAATTAAGACCACTTTATTGCAGTCCAAAATTTCTCCTATGATATCACATGGAAATTTGTTTTAGGAAAAAGACCACATCTTTTCCTCTGGATGTCAAAACCTCACAATTAAGACCACTTATTTGTGGATACTGCTGCATTCTGTGGACTTTAGGCTCTGAAATGACCCCATGAGTAGAAAGCGATGGTAAATTAACTTGGGGTCACTTGTTTTGTCATGATCGTATTGGAGTAACAATAAAGGAGGTGTGATGGTAAAATTTTCCTACTGTAACAGTTTTATTGCCTTATGTGCATCCTATGTGTATGGAATGACTTACAGATGGGCCATGCATTCTGGACAGTACTTTCAGGAGTATGATGCAACTCACAATTAGACCACTTACACCGGTCCAAAGGGTGGCTGAATTTGTGAGGTTCTATGTATGTACTGTAGCTGATCATGATTGCAATGTCATTTAGATGTACAGTGGAACCTGCCTATCCAGCACCTCTATAAACCAGCATTCTCCTAAACCGGCCAAGATTCTCTGGTGCCGGATTAGACATGTTTCACTGTACTGTATACCTGCCAGTGCATGGCTGCATGGGATGTACCAATAAATTACCATATATTACGATCACATTGTGGTGTATTCAAAGAGAATGGCTTGTGTTTGATACCACTAGCTATTGTAAGGCCTCCGATTCTCTCATCACTCTGCTGCTCAAAGGAATACTAACTACGGTATATCAATGATACGTCTATTCTTAATGCCCGAGTTATTAGGTATTATTTAGATGGTAGGCCTTAATTGTGTACTGGGATACCTTCATGCCCATTTCCCAAATGAAATGAAACAATTAACATTCAAATAGTAAGCACAAAGTATATACAATTAAGGCTTGAACTTCAAGCAAGTGAGGAAGTTAATCCAGTTCTATATACCGCGTATGCTTTAATTTTGGAGTGTGTATATTTTGTGGATTGTGGCTTTCAGCGATTTCGCATTTTTATATTCGTGGATGGCCATGTTGTGCCATTGCAAAAGAGGCAGTCTAAATTTTCACAGGTGTAAACTTTCATGGATTGCTTTCAATCTGCGAATACCACAAATATTAAACCCCATGAGAATCAAAGCACATACAGTATACAGTGGTCTGTATGGTGACCATTCAAGGGACCAAGTGAAGGCAACCGGTGGTCCTTATACAGAGGTGGTTCAGTATCACTAAAGTGGCCCATGGAACAGCCTACAGTGGTCACTATAGACAGGTATCTTTCTACACAAGTACCTTTGGTCTTTAAGACAAGTAGCTGTATAGGTGAAATTTAACCCATGGGTTTTAGTATATAGTTATTGTATGCAATACTGTTAGTTGGTTCAAGGCTTAGTTGTCGATTTGTCCATGCACTG
>CAUJGJ010000069.1:903200-918200 GCA_963170055.1 Halisarca cf. caerulea | reverse complement strand
TACGTAGCCAGCTGGCTAACCTGACTTCTCCCTGCGTGGGCGTACTGCATGCTCCCTGTGGGCGGGGAGTACAGGGGCTAGGCATTGGATTAGTAAACATGACTGTTATCCTCTATAAAGAAGCCATGTTGTAAATAGTTATATCTCCTGTTTTGCTGCATAATTTACATATGGGTTCAATTGTAGCCTTTTGTTCTTTTATTGACAGTTAATGATCACTATACAAGCTGGGCCCCTTGTAGGTTACTGCCCTTCCCACAGCTCTGTTAGGGCAGTACAAAGTTTACTGCAAGGGCTTCTTTGTATATATGACATCATCAATATCTGGAAATAGAACTAATTCGTTACTGGAAGGTATAATATGTGGCAACGTCTTATGTGCTCAGCACTGCTCTATAGCTGTGGTTAATCTGAAAACCTCATTCACGTGATCCTAAGTTGTATCTTTTAATTATTTCACCCAACATCTGAGCCAGCAACAGATATGCATGGTCAAATATGCAAAAGCCCACTTTATATACATACATATTATGTATGATATATATATATATATATATATTATAATATATATATATATATATATATATATATATATATATATATATATATATATATATATATATATATATATATATATATATATATATATATATATATATATATATATATATATATATATATATATATATATATATATATATACACATATATATATATTATATAGATAGATAGATAGATAGATAGATAGATAGATAGATAGATAGATAGATATGCATTGAATAGATTTCATTTGGTTTTAAAATTTTAGTATACGTACGTACAATTAGGATCAAAGTTTTATGGATGTACCATAATCTGTCATTCTGCCTGTTGACCAGAGTTGCTTACTGTGTTATATATGTGTTGCTAGTGTCACAGTGATCGAATTTGATTGCTGTTACATTTTGTATGAAAGTATTAGGCAGCAGATTGCTTGACCCAGCTTGTCTGTGTACCCCTCTTGACTAACATGGATTCCCTTTCTTTCAGAATCTGCCATGTACAGTTAAACCTGTCTTAAAGACCACTTATATATATAGACCACCTGTCTATAGTGACCCTGAAGGCTACTCCATGGGCCACGTACCTTTATCTAAAGACCACCTGTCTACAAAGACCACCATCACTTGGTCCCTTGAGTGGTCGTTATAGACAGGTTTACTGCACATTGTGTTCATACATGTACATACAGTGAGCCCACTGCTGTCAGAAACCTCTACAATGGTGAGTTGGAACAGGCTCAGTATAGAGGTTTTCTGTCTTCCTCTTCATGGAATATGGTAGAATGGCAGGCCATTGTCCATGCATGTGTCAATATTTTTATTTTAAATCATGCACAGTTGGTTATGTAACACACAGTGACAAACATTTAATATGTCATCGCTTATCATAGCAAAACATTTGTTTCATTGTTATATATATATATATATATATATATATATATATATATATATATATATATATATATGTATATATATATATATATATATATATATTATGATAATAATAATACTTTGCCACAACTCTTGCAAACAAACCGATGACTATTGTATATACTAACCAATCTGCTGTGTAATGTGTTATATTTCTATAACACATTACACAGCAGATTGGTTAGTATATATGCCAAACTAGATAATAAACCGCAACTTTATACAATTGTGGGATAATGGGCATTTTCCACTAGGTGTACAGACAACTGTCATGATCAGTTGGTATAAGTTGTGCATGTACAAAGGGAAGTATTGTAACGACGTGTATTATTATACAATGAAAAAGGGACCAGTCACACAGATAATTTTAAACTGTCAGTTTGTTTAGCCTTCATGTTAGAATTTGAAGCAGAATGTGGGGTGCTTGTTGATGGGTCTCTGTGCTCATTTGATTTCTTGTCAATAATTCTACAACACATCTTGAAAAGTACCCTTTTGGTTTCCTTTCGGAGTGGTTTGAACACAACCATCATCACCAGTGGTGTAGCAATAGCTGAAGCACTCTGTGAAATAAAATGGCTGAATATGGTTGAAATGACAACGCCTTGGATATCAACTTGATTACTTGCAGTAATCACAATAATGAAAGGAGTGAATATAATGTTGTTTGCTATGGTTACTATGACATGTAGAGTGATTAGGCAAGCTGCCAGTTTAACCATAGCCATTTTAATCTCCTTATGTTCTGTTTCCATGGCATTGTGTTTCTTCACAAAGACCACACTAGCAATAATAACTCCAATCATGATGCAACGTACTGGCATTCCCACTAAAAATGTTAGACCTAGTGTGGCATAGCCAGCAGGTGAAGGATTGACAAAGCAGATAGCTCCATCAAGTGGGGTGCTGAAGTTCAATGCAGCTGGAACAAGATGTGGGATGCCGAGAATGAGCACAACCAAGAGCATTCCAACCAGAGAAATGTAGAGATGAGTACTTCTTATCTTCTTGTGTCCATGTTTGAGTATAATGTAGACTGTAACAGAGAGTACAGTAAGCAAGAAACTTCTCATACCACCATTGAGATTAATGAACCACGAAGCTCCATGACAGAAAACCGCTCCAGCATCCTTGTAGCGGTGCACAAAAAGGTATTGAGCAATAGCAAGCATCAACTCAGACATACTAGAAACAAACCCCATTCCTGCCATAAGGATCATCAGGTTACGCTGAGCCTTTATCTTTGAACTCCTGAAAGCCTTCCCAGTACACAATCCTGCTATGGTGAAGACACTGAGAAACAGTTGTGGAGGGACAAGAAGTACCAGTAGAACAGAATACAGAGCAGTGTAGCCTTGTTGTCTGAGAGCACTACCTAAAGTGTCCTCTGTGGTCAAATTCTCTGAGATATTTCCAAATCCATACATTGTCATGATAGTTGTTTAATAGTCTTTAGTTTTGGATCAACACATATGTAGTTGTTGTCCAAGGAGTTTAAAACTCTCTCAAAATATAACAGTTCATGCAACATGTGTCCTCTATTTTAGCAATACTAGGAAGCCATACTTAAGTGTTTGTTTGAGATTTTGTATAGACTTTGGTATTAGCACCTTTAGTGTACTAAAGAACAATCATGTTGAAGCCATTTACACTTGCCGAAGAGGTCTTGCATGTGCTAAGTGTGCCTTAGCTTCCCTGACTGACCTGGTCATGATAGATCTGGATATTATGTAGTAGACATTCATGAGAGCGTTTGTATATTTCAAAGTATGCATTATTGTTGTGTGATTGTAGGATTGCTCCAGTGAATCTCGTGTCAACTTTCTATGTAGTAAGGTACAATATTGCGAGGGAAACATCTCATTGTATGGCGCTATTGTCATGCTATACACATCTGTATGTAGGGATGACGTGGGAAAACATGGCCGCCCATATATATCATATGTACATGTCACTGTGTGCCCAATGTGTGCATACTGCAGTATATAATGCATCCCAGGGTATATCTTGTGCATGTTCCGATGCATGTGTTGTAGATTCTGTGTGGTTCAATAATGCACGCCATGCAGTTTATGTATCTCACCTGATGTACATAGCAACAAGGATAGGCCAATTGTACGTGTATGTGTGAATAATACATTGGCTTAATTGTCCATATACACTGCTTGCATTGCTTGTGTCGATGGTGGTGGTGCTTGATTTGAAAGCGGTAATTGTCGACTCTTGAGGTTTTCGCGGTACTGCACGGCATCCGCAAAAATTAAGTACGCGAAAATCCCATGCAACCCTATATGTTCAGTGCTATGCGCAGGAGTCCTAGCAAAGAACAAAGAAGCACGAATGTCAGTCTTTATCTAGTCGTGGACACTCTAAACTACGTAGTATAGATAGTCTATGATCTAGTTTTAAACATTTTGTATATTTATACTGTTAGTATTCGTTTTCTTGTCCGTTATGTCGATCAAGTCATTCTTTACCCCCATCAGACGCTTTGAATCCGACTAAGATCTGCAAGGCAGCCGGAGAAGATAGTTTCATCTTCAACTGCAACAATTTGTACTTGTATTGATAACCGTTCCACGGACTAGCAACCACGCTAACAAACAGATCAGCCATTTTTCAGTGCATAATTTATTTGGGATTACATATTATTATTGAACTAATATAAAATCCAATGTAAGATTTGAAATTCTGCATCTGCGAATAATTTAGTACCATGAAAATCCTCAAGTGTTGCGTCCGCAAAAATTTAGTACCATGAAAATTTCCAAGCACACGGCATGTGGTAATGTGCGACCTTGTTATAATTGTCGTTCTCATACATGCAGTAACACACACACATCATGTTCTTGCCTCGATCCCTAATCTCTAGGTACTGATGTCATGAGAAGGCTATGTATCATATATACTAGCCTTCCAAGGATATTAAGATCAATCCTCAGTTAATTATTATTATATTGTCTGCAAACGTAGTCCGGGCAACACGGGGCTATGTAGCTATGTATGGTGTATATACATAATATATATTATTTAATATTATACATATATATATGTACTGTATGATATTTCATTGCATGTAATGTTAGCATGGGCTGCGTAACATAAAGCTGCAGATTACTTAGGCTTAGCTGGTGTTCTCTGTCCGTAAAGATGGTTAAGTTGCTCTTCCAACTAGTCTGTCTAATGTTTACATGTAAATACATTGTGTACTACGCATGTGAAACACCTGTAGTGAGACATTTCAATTTAATCCAACATTGAATTGCAACCTAACCATCTTATGCTTGAGTTACAGGCAACATTTACTTCATGCTATATGCATTTCACTTTGAAATGGTCTATAAGCCTCCTACACACAATCCGGCATTCTTTAAAACCCATGCAACTGAGAGTGGTTGGATTGATTCCGGGGGTGTACTGTATGCTCTTCACGGTAGCTGTTGTAGGACGGTACCTGTAGGTTTCATGTGCAATGTACAATACTGTTGTGATCATTGCAATTATAAGTGAGTCGTACATGCACAAAGGGCAGTACTGCAGTGATACAATAATAAAATAGTTACACAAACAGTTTTACACTGTCAGTTGGCATTACCATGCATGCAGGGAAATTGAAGCAGAATGTGGGGTGCTTGTTGATGTGTCTCTGCGTTCGTTCAAGTTCTTGTCAATGTCTTTGCAACACATCTTGAAAAGCACCCTCTTGGTTTCCTTTCGGAGTGGTTTGAACACAACCATCATCACCAGTGGTGTAGCAATGGCTGTGGAACTTAGGCCAATAAAATGGGCGAAAATTGTTGGAATACCGAGGTCACCAACATTAGTTTGATCAGTTGAAGTTACTAGAAAAATTACAGGAATGAATAAAAGGTAGTTTGCCGCGGTTACAATGAAATTAAGAATGATTAGGCAGGTCACAAGCTTTATCATAGCTGTCTTGAGCTCCTTATGTTCTGTTATGAATGTATGATGCTTCTTCACAAAGACCACACCAGCAACAATAACTGCAATAGTAATGAAACGTGCCGGTATGTCCAATAGAACTATTGCTAGACCAAATCCAACATAGCCTGCAAGTGAGGGATTGTTGAAACAGATGGTTCCATCAAGTGGCTCATTAAACCGTAGAACAGTTGGAATAAAATATGGGACGCCAAGAATAATCACAAATATGACCATTCCAACCAGAGAAATGTAGAGATGGGTATTGTTTATCTTCTTGTGTCCATGTTTGACTATAATGTAGACTGTAACTGAGAGTGCAGTAAGCAAGCAAAGTCTCATAGAACCATTAATAAAAGCGAACCATCCACCGCCATGACAGAAAATCACTCCAGCATCTTTGTAGTCATGCACAAAAAGAAATTGAGCGAGAGCAAGCATCACCTCAGACAAACTAGAAACAAACCCCATTCCTGCCATAAGGATCATCATGTTACGCTGAGCCTTTATCTTCCTGAAGGTCTTCCCAGTACACAATCCTGCTATAGTGAGGATACTGAGGAACAGTTGTGGTGGGACAAGAAGTACCAGTAGAACAGAATACAGAGCAGTGTAGCCTTGTTGCCTGAGAGCACTACCTAAAGTGTTCTCTGTAGTCAAATTCTCAGAGATATTTCCGAGTCCATACATGATGCTGGTTATATCAGTCTTCAGGATCCTACAAGATTCAACTTGATCAGAATAACTAAACAGTGCTGTATGTGTGCCTCCTATGTAGCAATACTTTGAAGCCATGGAACACAAATTGTTTGAGGTTTTGCATAGTGCATTATTAGCACATTAGTGTACTAAAGAATTACCACAAGGTGAACAATGTGCTTTGACTTGTTTAGTCTCATTCCCAGCCCCACTTGCGGCCGCCATTCTATTCTCGCCGGTAAGGTGGGTCTGGTACTTATCGGTAGAATTCTTGGATGTTCGGTGGATAAAAGTTGCACAAGACCTCGCGTGACTAACATGTGATAAGTAATCCAATCGTTCCAGGATCGTACTCGCGAAAGCCCCTGTAGTCCAAGATTGGAATTGGTGGCCAGAAGCGGGGCTGGGAACGAGACTATAATTTGTTAGCATGAGTAGAACTCTGTTATTGCGTACTGCCCAATGGATGTCCCCTAACTGCATGCATTCCTGATTCAATTAAGTATACATCTCCTTGTTGTTCATGCTAATATCATTCACACTTAGCTATAGAGTTCATGCATGGAAAGTATGTTCTCCCCAGACTGACATGGTCATATCCATGTAGATCTATTTGGCATTCATACATACGTACATACGTCAATAGATTTCCAGAAGTGTTAAATTATACAGTGGAATCTCGTTAAGAAGAACACTCTTAAGACAAATTCTTGCTTAACACAAACCAGTTGTCAAGCCCTGTTTGGTTTGCTGTAGTACTGTACATGTAGTATCATATCCTGATAAGAAGAACTTCTGATAATGAGAACGATTTTGTGGGTCCCCTAAAGTTCGTCTTAACGAGGTTTGACTGAATATAGACCTTACTGTATCTTGTGGAGTATAAGTCGCACCTCTGTACAGTCAAACCTCATTAAGACGAACTTTAGGGGACCCACAAAATCAGTTCTCACTATCAGAAGTTCTTCTTATCAGGATATGATACTACATGTACAGTACTACAGCAAACCAAACATGGCTTGACAACTGGTTTGTGTTAAGCAAGAATTTGTCTTAAGAGTGTTCTTCTTAACGAGATTCCACTGTATATTCAACGAAGTAATTTGAACGCTAAAAATCGAGTTTAAGAAGGGAATCAGCGGTATATGGTTATTAAAGAAAACTTTCTATGCTATGATGCTAAGTTTGCTTCTAGTAGTGGCAAAATTTGCTTCTTTAGGGTTAGACTTAGGAGCATTTCTTCGAAAAGGTATTCAAGGAACATTACAGCTCGAGAGGTATTTGCATGAAATTGCAGATTTCAAAGTATAAGGTCACGTTTATACGGTATAAAATCGCTGTATATAATCGTGCCATTGCCATGGTAACAGATGCTATATATAATGTTGTAATCAAGAGTGCAGTAAGCACCACTCAAAGCGAACCATGTGGCACCATGACGGCTAGAAAATTGTTCCTGCGTATGTATGTCCTTGTAGTGGTGAACAAGAAGACAGTCAGCCATACATGTTGTGTTTGTCGGAGATTCTGTATAATACTGGTTTGTTACTGGCACCTTAGTGTAATAGAAATTAGCACAAGGTGAAGAATTTACATTGAACTGTTAGCAATATCAAATGGCTCATCTGTTTACATTTTGTTATCCTACACTGCTCAAAGGATGTCTGCCAAATACATTATGGATGCACATGGGCATCTTTTGTTGTCAATGCAAATGTCGCGTTTACACTTGGCTTTGAGGTCACGCATGTGTTAAAGTGTGTCTTTTCTCCATTAGCTAGTCCACCTGCATGCATAACTGTGTACAGCTGGTATTTGTGAGAGCTCTCATACATAACATTTCCCAGTATAACAGTGTACTTGTGGTAGTCATAGTGCACTTCTTGAATTTCTGGATGTTCATGCCTATTTTAGATTGTACGTTATGTATCATCACGCTTTAATCTTATCTTAATTTTAGTCTTAAATTCCACACTATTTAATTTACCCTACTCTATGTTACCATCCCAGCCTTTTCATTTTTGCTGAAGGCCACTTGGCATATTATAATAATTACATGTATGATATATCTACATCTATCTAGCCATCCATCTATCTATCTATCTATCTATCCATCTATCCATCTATCCATCTATCTATCTATCTATCTATCTATCCATCTATCTATCTATCTATCTATCCATCTATCTATTTATCTATCTATCTATCTATCTATCTATCTATCCATCTATCTATTTATCTATCTATCTATCTATCTATCTATCTATCTATCAGACAATCGTGGTCTCTGTAGACAGGTGGTCCTTAATAGAGGTCAATGCCATAGCACTGTTTTAGTCGTTCCTGGACCAGACAATCGTGGTCTCTGTAGACAGGTGGTCCTTAATAGAGGTCAATGCCATAGCACTGTTTTAGTGGTTACTGGACCAGACAATCGTGGTCTCTGTAGACAGGTGGTCCTTAATAGAGGTCAATGCCATAGCACTGTTTTAGTGGTTACTGGACCAGACAATCGTGGTCACTGTAGACCGGCGGTCCTTATTTCATACAGGTGGTTTTCAAGACAGGTTTCACTGTATATCATCTTTCTCCTTCATGATCCAAGCCTGTGACATTTTAGTGACTACATTTTGCCAAGTTGTATTGCATGTGTGTATATGTGTACATGTGTATTTATTTGTGAGCACATGCATGTGATAGGCTTCTACAGTGAATCCTCTCTAATCCGCCACAATTGGGATGTTAGTTCTATGGTGGATAGCGATGTTGGCGGAATAATGAGATTTGAACACAGTACATTGCATATAATTCGTTTTTGAAAACTAGGGTGGATTAGTGAGGTTGGCGGATTATAGGGGGTGGATTAGTGAGGTTGGCAGGTTATAGCGGGTGCGGATTACTGAGGTTGGCGGATTATAGGGGGAGGATTAGTGAGGTTGGCGGATTATAGGGGGCGGATTAGTGAGGTTGGCGGATTATAGGAGGGCAGATTAGTGAGGTTGGCGGGATATAGCGGGGGTGGATTAGTGAGGTTGGCGGATTATAGGGGGGGGGGGGATTAGAGAGGTTTGACTTTATGTGTATATCACAGATACAACCCATGCACGTACGTGCCATTGTGGGCTTGCTCAGGCCTGCCCCATGCAATTATAAACAAATGTACTTTACTGTAATAATGAAAATATACCAAACATTATATATAGTATTATGATTTTGTACATGTATAGTTGTGTCACGATATCTAAGTAGCAATTGGCTGATCACTCCACATTATCTTTGTAGAAGGTCCTTGGCCATAGGGGTATTCGATCAAATTGTTGAGGAAGATTTGATGTTCTTCTCATGATCAGTCTTGCAGCAGCACAACTTGAGAAGTATTTTCTTGGTTCCCTTACGGAGTGGTTTGAAAACAACCATCATCAGCAACGGTGTTCCAATGGCTGATGCACTTTGTGAAAAAATATAGCTAAATTCAGTGGTGATAGCAATACCGGTGACATCAATAATTTCACTGTTCCTTGTAGCATAAATTATGAATGGGATGAATGTGATATTGTTTCCTATGGACACAATGATGTTTAGAATAATTAGACAGGACAAAAGTTTCACCAAGGCCATCTGGATTTCCTTGAAATCTGTACTCCGTCTAAGCGAGGTATGATTCTTCTTCACAAAGACCAATGTGGCAATGACAACACCAATTGTAGTAGTACGTGCAGGAATATGCACCATGGCTGTACCTAGACCTAGTCCAATATATCCAAGAATTGATGGTTTGTTAGAACAAATTACACCATCCAGTGGGTCATTGAAGCTGATTGCCTGCGGTATGACATACGGTAAACCAAGTAGAAGCACAACCACCAATATTATAACCAGAGCAATGTAGAGAAATGCACTCTTTATCTTCTGGGCTCCATGTTTGACTGTAAGGTGCACTGTCACAGAGAGTGAGGCTAGCAAAGCAACTCTCATGGTCGTATTGAAATAATAAAACAATGAAAAGACATGGCAGAAAATCTCTCCTGCTTCTTTCTTGCCATGCACAAAAAGATACTCAGAGATAGCAAGCATTACTTCTGTAGCACTGGAAACAAACCCCATTAATGCTATGTTGATCATTATGATACGTTGAGCCTTTATCTTCCTGAAGGTCTTCCCTGTACACAGTCCTGCTATGGTGAGGATGCTGAGGAACAGTTGTGGAGGGACAAGAAGTACAAGTAGAACAGAATTAAGAGCAATGTAACCTTGTACTCCGAGAACACTAGCCACAGGACTCCTAGTTGTAACATTATGAGAGACATTCCTGACTTCAATCATTGTATATTATATCGTTTGAACACATCCACTCCTAGTCCAGGAAGTTTGCTTCTTAGAAGCAAGTGTGACTTGATATTATGGAGCTTTATTTATATAACCTTAAATGTTACGCTATATCTGCTAATAACGTTGAGGTTGCAAAAATTTATTGGTTTTGATAAGGTTTCAAATATAATAGGGGTTCTAATAACGTCGAGTTAGCATGGTAAAGTGAAGATTGCGATGGGGCCGTTTTACTACTCTGATGAAGCTGCCAACTTAGATTTAAGGCTTGATTTTAGCCCAGTCATTCTTTCTGTGGTTGAGATTCGTCAAGCTACATCCCTGTTGTCTTCTATGTCGCTTTTTAGCTCAGATTTTCTTTGCCGTTTGATATCGATTCTCTCAGTGACTTCTGATATCGATTCTCTCAGTCACTCATTTCTGCCTCTACCCTCCTCTACCATAAATAATTCGGTGGATCTTCCGGACACCCTATCGTCAGCCCAAGAGTCTATGACCCAAGGAAAGCAGTCTTGGGTGCAATTTGAGGCAAGAGATGACGTTTTATTGCTTCTTTTCGGTCTGCCTTTGTAGTGCAGAAATGAGAATGAATTCTACTACATCCGAGTCACTGTCTGAATCCAGAATCGCCAGAAGCATTTCTTCATCTGTAGTCAACCACGCCATTTTCTTATACAACACTATGCTAAAAATCATTTCTGTTATTCGTGTGAACGTTAACACTAATCTATAGCATTACGTAAAATATTGTGCTAAAGCCCTCTATTGCATGTGAGCCAACCTATTATAGTGTTGTTTTCAATCATCTCAAATAATATGCCACTGTGTGTGCTATTGTTACTAGTACCTTCCGATGTTTATATGTATCTGATTATGACTTATATGAAAAGGGATGCAGCTTTGTTAGATAGGGCTATCATAATCGATCTGGTATTGCTCATTGATCCCAGCCAGCTCATAATAATCATTAACTTTGTGTGCATTGTTGCTAGCAGGCATCTGTTTACATTTGCCAATACAGTGAAACCTGTATAGTGTGGACACCCTGGGTACTCAATTGACTTTACAGGGTTGCCCCAAAAATGTTAATCATAATTTATGAGCATTTGGGATCGTGTCCAGTTCATACACATGTCCAGATTTTCACTGTCTTGAATTATAGCAGGCTTCATTGCTTGTGTAATGACCATAGTACTGTGATGTCATTGTGTACACGTGTGCTGCACGTGAATGTAAGATTGAGTAGTGAGTGTGGTCCGAGAGTTGCTTGAGAAAATGGCTAATCATCGTGACTTTGAGTCAGCCCATGCATGCAGTACTACCTTTCCAGCCCAGGAGGTTACACATGTGTAGCTGTGTATGTATAGGCAAGGCTCCAATTATTGAAATGATGCGTGCCGGAAATGTTTTACTTATAATATGGCTATGGTTACACCTATCCTATATATACTATATATAAATATGCATATTATTATATTGTGTGTGTGTGTTTGTGTTTGCATACATATGTGTAATATATACAGTATTTGTATAAGTCACACTTTCAGACTCAATTCTAGTCAGTATAATATACATACTATATATACATAGAGTGCGACGTATACAACAAATGCTATATATATATATAAGGTAAAGGGGGGTAATTTGGGACAGCGGGTAATTCAGAACATGAATGAAGCCATACTGAGTGCTGGATTGTTATTGTAATGACTTCCTTTTGCGTCTTTGCCTAATATGGGCTGGGGTATAAGAAGCCAAGCGGGCTCTTGTTGCAGTTATACCCCGGTTATAGGATTTAACTTGGCGTGGTTACCCTGGAAACAGGGTATATATAAATATATATATATACCTTGTTGTACCGTCTTAGATTAGAATGGATTGTTGTATATTTTAGGCTGTGTGTATATCTATAATATTCATTGTTAATGAATATATATATATATATATATATATATATATATATATGCACATTACACCTGGCAAACATTACCAGCAATTATCTTATTAATGGCAATAATTATTCTACATTCCTTTAAATTGATACCATGAAGTTGATCACTCCACATCTGTTGAGAATGTCTTTGGGGTACATGTTGACTCAGAGGGAGATGTCAGGCTCTTTTCAGTCTTGTGGGTGTCTCTGCAACACAATGTCAGAAGTACTTTCTTGGTGTTCTGGCGAAGGGGTTTGAATACGACCATCATCACCAATGGTGATACAATGGCTGATGTACTCTGCGAAAAATAATAGCTCATTTCTGTGGCAATAACAAAGCTAGTGAAATTGAGTTGACTTGTTCCTGTCACTAAAACTATGAATGGAATGAATGAAATGTAGTTAGCTGCAGTCACAATGATGTTTAAAATGATTAGACTAGTGGTAAGCTTTGTCATAGCCATCTTGAGTTCCTTGAATTCTGTAAGTAAGTTCCCATGCTTTCGTGCAAAGACCAATGTGGCAATGACAACTCCAACTGCAACAACATGGGCAGGAACATCCACTATAACTATTGCCAGACCTATTCCAACGTAGCCAAGAGTTGAAGGTTGGGCAAAGCAAATAACACCATCAAAGGGGTCTTGATAGCTGATAGCAGTTGGAATGAAGTAAGGAAAGCTAAGGATAAGCACTATAGCTATGATCACAACCAGGACAATGTTGATATATGTACTCTTTATTTTCTGGGGTCCATGCTTGACTGTAATGTAGACTGTCATTGAAAGTGCGGCTAACAAGCATATTCTCATGGATGCATTTAAGTAGTAGAACCATGAAGTGCCATGGCAGAAAATCACTCCCGCTTCCTTTTTGCGGTACACAAAAAGATACTCAGAGGTAGCAAGCAATATTTCTGTAGTACTGGAAACAAATCCCATTGCTGCAATGCTGATCATCAGGTTACGTTGAGCCTTTATCTTCCTGAAGGTCTTCCCAGTACACAGTCCTGCTATGGTGAGGATACTGAGGAACAGTTGTGGAGGGACAAGAAGTGCAAGTAGAACTGAATTTAGGGCAGTATAGCCTTGTGCTCCAAGAACACTAGCCATAGGACTCTCTGTGGTAACATTCTCAGAGATATTCTTTATTCCATACATAACACTCTTCTATATTTTAAACTGGTCCTTGTATACTCAATGCTACTATTCACTTTTTGATGGCAAACTCGGACTACCATACTGTTTTGATGCCAAAATATATAGTCTGCTATAATTCATGATATCCTACCTACATTTTTAGCACCTTTTGATGCAATATTAGTATTATTTGATTACAATCTATCATAATAAAAGGTATTAATTGTTTGCATTGACACAATCTTATAACCATTATAGTTACATTATTATGACCGGTCATGCAGGAATGGTGATGACCTATAATGACCTACTGTGCGTGTGAACATTGCTAGAGCATCTGTGTACACATGTTGCATAAGTGTGTGTGTGTGTGTGTGTGTGTGTGTGTGTGTGTGTGTGTGTGTGTGTGTGTGTGTGTGTGTGTGTGTGTGTGTGTGTGTGTGTGTGTGTGTACCATATAAGTGTGACACAGTCACAGGGTATTAATGGGCTACTGAAACATTGCGGATTTGATAGGTGTCAAAACTATGAAATGCATACGTGCGAAAGTGGATCATGCACGCGAACATGTCCACATACAAGTGCTCACCCTGCACCTATGTATTAATTTTGTTCTTATATTGTATAAATTGTGGATATCTTGTATGATTTGCGGTATATTATGTGTTTTGGTTGCTAATACTTTATACAATTATAGTTACAATGCATTAATATAAATAGGATGTGCTTTGTATAGACTCTTTGACTGCAAAAATATTGCACGGGAAAAATCACTCCTCACTTTTTAGAATGTTCTCGGTTCACTTGTACAGTTAGTTTTGCATGATGTTCTTCTGCATGTTACAGTCTCTGCAGCACAACTTGAGAAGAGCTTTCTTGGTACCCTGGCAGAGTGGCTCACACACAGCCATCATCACCAGTAGGGTACCAATAGGCGGTACGTTAGGTAATTTAAAGTCAATGAGCTGTCTAAAGATATCAAGGCTACTAAAATCCAGCTGGTCTTGCACCGTCAATAGAAACAGGAAAGGACTGAGTGCAAATTAGTTTGCTACTGTTACAATGCCATTCAAGATGATCAACAGAACTGTAAGCTTTACCAGGCAATTTTGAATTCCTTGAATTCTGTCAATAAGGTCCAGTGTTTTCTCACAAAGAGTATAGAGTAGCAATGAGAGCTCCTATTGAAACGACAAGTGACGGAATGTCAACTAATACCAATGCCACAGCTATTCCAGCATTTTCTGATGTGCAAGACTTAGTTTGATTGTTATGTAAACTGTCACTGCATGAAAGTGATACAAGCAAGTAGTTCTGCATGCTGGCATTCACATGATATGCCCACGATGCTGTACGACAAAACACCACTCCAACTCCCTTCTTCTGTTGCCAAAACAAAATTTCTGAGATAGCAAACACCAGTACAACAATAGTGGACACTAATCCCATTGCTGCTATGCTGATCATCAAGTTATATATGTTGAGC
>CAUJGJ010000069.1:885700-898200 GCA_963170055.1 Halisarca cf. caerulea | reverse complement strand
CTTTCAACGGACACACACACACACACATGTACACACACATACACACACACACACACACACACACACACACATACGCACATACACACACACACATATACACACAAGCACACACAATATATACTGTACATACACACACACACACACACGCGCGCGCGCGTCATTGTACACAAATACATAATCATTATTATTATTATGACATGACTGTATGCATAGTAATATATGAATACAATAATGTATATATATATATATATATATATATACATATATATATATATATATATATATGTATGTATTCATGCATGTACAACTATTATACACATCACAATTAAGAATTCATGGGCTTAATGCTGTTTGTGAAGGATTCATAGCACCAAACAAAATCCCTGTTACGTACAGGTAAAAAGGGACTCTCCCTATGGTCTAACATGGTAAAGAATTGGAAGCCCTATCTGGATGTGTCATGTGACTGCATTTGTTTTTGTGTATTTGCAATGATTGAGTTTCAAGTGCACGGGGTGCTAAGGTGCACATTGTGAACCTAAACAAGGGCACACTGCGTGATCTTGTGATCTACAACAGTGACAGCATATGGTCATTGCTTATTGTCAAGGTGCACACGTCTGAATCTGAAAGAATCCCTTATATAACAGTATGGTTACAGTGGTTTAAGCCATTCAGGGAACAGATTGCATGAGTTGTAGTTCCTCAGTCATGGCTCAGGTGCTAAACATTTCTGGAAATGGTTCTGAGTCTCTGTTTGCCAGTGTCCTTGGCGTACAAGGTTACACTGCTCTTGTTTCTGTTCTACTTACACTTCTTGTCCCTCCACAACTGTTCCTCAGTACCCTTACCATAGCAGGACTGTGCACTGGGAAGACCTTCAGGAAGATAAAAGCTCAACGTAACCTGATGATCAGCATTGCAGCAATGGGGTTTGTTTCCAGCTCAACTGTATTGATGTTCGCGGTAGCACAGTATCTCTTTCTTCACCACATAATGCAAGCCGGGAAGATTTTCTGTCACGGAGCAACAGTTTTCTATCATATAAATGTCGCCATGAGAAATTACCTATTGGCAACTCTGTCTATTCTCGTCTTCATTGTGATCAGATATGGACAGCATAAGATTAAACTTCTTTACCTGCACATAGTGCTGGGTGCAATGTTCACTGTCACGTTACTTCTTAGCCTCCCGTATTTCTTTCCATCAGCTGTAGATAACTCTGTTCAGATTGATGGAGTGATTTGTCATTCAAATCCGCTGCCTCCTGGATATATAGGAATTGGTTTGGCAGTCATTTTAATTGATATACCAACGCGCATTATCTCCATCGGGGTGGTCATTTTAAGCATTGTGTTTCTGAAGAAGCACAGCGCATCCCTGAGTGATGAAAGGCCGCTCAAAATTGCAATGGTCAAGTTTACAGGACTTTTGGTTATCTTGAACATTGTCATGTTTGTTAGTACGTACACTGCATTTGTCCCATTTTTATTCTCCTCCTCGTTCAACGATGGACTTGGCGTCGCTGGTACTGCCTTCTTTAGGCAGTTCATTGACTTCCTTCTACCCAGTTTGCCACCAATTGTCACCCCACTCATGATGATGGCTGTTTTCAAACCCCTCCGCACTGCCATTAGAGGGCTCATGCGCAGGCTGTGCTGCAAATCCACAGATATAGAGGAGGAAACACAAGCAACATCGTCAATTACTGTCTATGGGCATTATAGGGAAGCACATGCATGTATGATCGAATGACACTATTTAATATTTGTACTATTAATATGAAAAAGCACGAGTGAGTATTTATTATAGTCATTGTATTAAATTTAGGCACAACAACACATGTATTACAATATGCCCACTTCATTTCATTATTATTGCAGTATTGTAAATTTGTACTCAACAGGCCCTTCAACACACTACACATTTTCATGCAAGCTCCTTATCATGTATTGCTACTTATATACAGGCCATGCAGTGAACTGAATGTAATATGAAATTATAATGTTTAATGAACAGTGAGACCGTCTTAAACAGTGGCAATGGATGTCGTTTGAGTTTCTTCACTTGGGGAGTCCATGGACTCGCAACACAGTTGGTATCCAATCCTCTTGATGGCTGTTCGGAGTGGCTTGAAAACAGCCATCATCATCAGTGGGGTGACTATGGGTGGAAGGCTTGGTAGAATAAGATCAATGAGCTACCTGAAGATTGTGAGACCCTTAAAACCTAAATGATCCTGAAAAGATGATAAAAACAGGAAGGGGGCGAGAGCAATGTATGTAGCTACAAACACAACAATGTTCAAAATCACCAAAAGTCCTGTGAACTTCACCATGGCAATTTTAAGCCTCTTCTCTTTAGCCAGTGATTTGCCGTGTTTCTTCACAAACACAATACTGGCAATGACAACTCCAATGGCGATGATATGTGTTGGAATGTCAGTTATAGCAACTGCCAAACCGATCCCTACATATCCAGGAGGCCGTGGGCTAGGCAGACATATTACCCCGTCAATCTGAAAGGAATTGTCTACAGCTGACGGAAAGAAGTATGGAAGGCCAAGAAGGATTACTACAAGTACTACCACAACCAGTGCAATGTTTAGGTAAAGGATTTTTATCTTCTGGTGTCCATACTTGATGACAATGAAGACTATAATGGAGAGGGTTGCGAGCAGACAGTTTCTTGAAGCGATATTTATGTGATAAAACAGTGTTGCTGCATGGCAGATAACAACTCCAGCCTGTTTCCTATGGCTTAGGAACAGGAACTCGGCAACAGCAAACATAAGTACAGTCAAACTGGACACAAACCCCATTGCTGCGATGCCAATCATCAAGTTACGTTGCACCTTTATCTTCCTGAAGGTCTTCCCAGTACACAGTCCTGCTATGGTGAGGATACTGAGGAACAGTTGTGGAGGGACAAGAAGTGCAAGTAGAGCGGAAACAAGAGCAGTATAGCCTTGTACTCCAAGGACACTGGCAAACGAAGACTCAGACATATTTCCAGAAATGTTTTCCATCACAGAATTGACTATTATGCTATGTACTTGCTGTGTATGTATAGAGTCTGTGCATATGAAAACTGCTGAAATGCTGGGCCAAGAATGTCTTGGATGTCGTATATATATGAGTGCCGGACTTAAACTGCCACTAAGTACAGCTTATCTGTAAAACTGTAATATAGAAAATGTGTATACGTAGCTGTGTAGAGTCCATATATGATGCATAATAATATACTGTATATTATACATAATATATATATATTGTATACATACATACATATATTGTATACATACATACATACATATATATATATATATATATATATATATATATATATATATAGCTAATGTCCCCGCCACGTTGGAGCCCCGTGGCCTCTGTCGTGGTGATGGTAAAAGGCCTGATGGTATGTCTATCACTCCCTGGTTTAGTGGCAAGGCGCTGGTATGGGATGTGACATGCTGGGATTCATTCACCCAAACCAACATCAATCTGTCCTCTACTGGTACTGGACTGTTGGCCAACCATGCCGCTGCCCAGAAGCGTAGGCTCTACCAAGAGCTCACTACTTGTCACAGATTCGTACCAATCGCTTTTGAATCTACTGGTGCTTTTGGCGAAGATGCTTTGTATTTTATCAAAGAAGTTGCCAAACGATCTCGCAGTATCACTAAAGATCCACTCTCCTATTTAAAACTGTGCCAACAAATCAGTGTTTGTATCCAGAACTTTAATGCTGCATCTATTTAGGTTGTTGTATTGATTAACTCTCATGATACACTCTTCACTGTAATTTTTGCTTTTTTTTTGTTAGTTGTGAATATATATATAAAAAAAAAAAAATATATATATATATATATATATATATATGTATGTATGTATGTATGTATAATATAATTAAATATATATGTGTGTGTGTGTATGTTCTGATAAGGTATATAATAGTAATAATCATCATCACTGGTCATAGCCAAAACGGCCCTTGACCTCAGCAGAATAAATCATTTACATCCTGCAAGACAGCAGGCAAAGAGTCAGATAAGATAACGCATAGTACAAGGAGGTGAGACAAAAACAACCGAAAAACAATAAACAAGAACAAAAGGAATGAACAACAACGTACACCTATGTATTATATATATATATATACCGGACGCTCCTTCCTCTCTCAATAGATTAATGAATTTTTCCTCCATCAATCCTGGCCCTATCTTCGGGAAAGTCCTGAAGAGAATTCCTCGTGGCTCGAGGGCCTTAACCGCTAAAAAGTTCTCCTCTATTCTCGATCTAATTGTCAAGGAGAACAGTCGGGAGTCATGGGAGCGTCTTTTTCTCTTCTCAAGACGCTGTTTGAGAACTCCAAACAGAGGTGGTCACAGGAGAAGTCTCGCCACTCTCGTGAATCGCGCCGTAGAGGAGGAATCGGACATTTTTCTTCCTAGCAGCGCTGATGGCGCATTTATTCCTTCCAGAAACTCTCAAAGTTCGCTAGCAGCTAGAGTTTCACAAAAATTGGAGGAAGGAGACTTCAAAGGAGCTGTTCGAATTGCTGGTTCAACAGAGTCCATTTGCACCCCTGATGAAAAATCCCTTAACTTGCTTAAGGAGAAACATCCCCCTGCTCCCCCTGATTCATCTTTACCATCTGCACAATCTCCATGTGACCCCCCTATACTGTCTGCCACTTCCATCACCAAGGCCATCTTTTCTTTTCCTGCTGGCTCAGCTGGCGGTCCAGATGGCCTTCGTCCTCAACACCTTAAAGACATGATCACTTACTGCCAAAGTGATGGGGTTACTATGTTGATTGACTCCCTAACCAGTTTTGTCAACTTTGTCATTTCTGGAAAGGTCCATCCTTCTGCACGTCCCTTCTTTTTTGGGGCAAACTTAATCGGGCTTAACAAGAAGGATGGAGGCATCAGACCCATTGCAGTGGGGTGCACTTTACGTCGTTTGGCAGCCAAGTGTGTGAATGCCTCCATCTTTGAGGACATGGGATCCCTACTTTTCCCACTGCAGCTAGGTTTTGGAACCCCCAAGGGAGCAGAGGCTGCTGTTCATGCTGCAAGGTCGTTTTTATCTGGGATGGAAGAAGGTCACCTGATGCTGAAATTGGACTTCAAAAATGCCTTTAACAGTATCCGCCGTGACAAGATGTTACATGCAGTTTTGGAAAAGGCCCCTCAGATCTTCCCTCTGGCATTTGCTGCGTACCAGCTCCCTTCTTTTTTGTTCTTTGGGAACCACATTATCCATTCCGCAGAAGGTGTTCAGCAAGGGGACCCTCTTGGTCCTCTTCTCTTTTGCCTGACCATCCATGATCTTATTGGTGAGCTCAAATCAGAATTTAAGGTGTTCTACCTAGATGATGGAACTTTGGGGGGCACTTTGGATGATGTACAATCAGACTTGCTACATTTGGAAAGAGTTGCCAGTGAGTTCAATTTGTTCCTGAACCACAGCAAATCAGAGATTATCTGCAATGACGAGCAGTCAAAGCTTGAGATGCTTTCTCGTTTTCCATCCCTGCATCCCACTGTGCCATCCCGGGCTATACTGCTTGGTTCCCCCATTGGAGGTACAGAAGCCATCAACGAAGTTTGGGAATCCAAAATCAAGCAACTTAAGACTCTGGGCAGTAGATTGGAACTGTTGCATTCACATGATGCTCTTTGCCTCCTACGAAGTGCTTTCTCCTTACCCAAGGTATTGTACATCCTACGTACATCTCCCAGCTTTCTTTCCCCTCTCCTCGCCAACTTTGACAATGTTCAGAGATGCCTTCTGGAATCAATCTGCAACATTCGTCTTAGTGACCAGAGTTGGCTGCAGGCTTCCCTTCCCATCAACTCTGGGGGGGTTGGGGATAAGGAGCGCTACCATGCTGGCACCTTCTGCCTTCCTGGCTTCTGCTGCTGGTACCTCCTCAATCTCTTTGGCCCTCCTCCCACCTAGGTTAACTTCCGAATTGGCAACCTGCACTTTCCAGGCGGAAGCACTCAGGCTTTGGAACAGCTACCACCCTGGGGACCCCCCTTTGGGAAGTAGTGCTGGCTCTCAGAAGGCTTGGGTTACACCCATAGTGGATGCAGCTGTTCATTCGCTCACCAGTTCGGCAGACTCCACTTCAAGAGCTAGACTTTTGGCTGCCCAACAGAAGGAATCCGGTGCATGGCTTAGTGCTCCTCCCATCTCGTCCCTAGGCCTTCGCTTGGATGATGACTGTGTTCGGGTGGCAGTGGGCCTTCGCCTTGGATGTTCTCTCTGTTTGCCACATGATTGTCCTCTTTGTGGTGTTCGAGTCGAGGAATCAGGCTTACACGGCTTAAGCTGTCGACGGAGCCAGGGCAGACTACCTAGACACTCTGCCCTCAATGACATCGTCAAACGGGCTCTTTCAGCAGTGAATATTCCAGCCACTTTGGAACCAAGGGGTCTCTGTCGGTCTGATGGAAAACGCCCTGATGGTGTCTCCATCATACCCTGGTCAGACGGACGGTGTCTTGTGTGGGACGTTACCTGCCATGATACCTTTGCCCACTCAAACATTCATTTGGCATCCTCGGGTACAGGTCTTGTGGCTGATAGAGCTGCTTCCCTTAAGCGCCAAGTTTATGCTGAGCTCCAAATTAAGTACATTTTCATCCCAATTGCCGTGGAATCATCTGGATCTTTTCGTAGAGATGCTCTCTCATTTTTTCATGATCTCAGCATGCGTACTAGACAAATAACTAAAGATCCACTGTCTTATTTAAAACTGTGTCAGCAAATCAGTGCTTGTATTCAAAGATTTAACACATCATCCATCTTAGGTTGTTGTACAGGTTGATTTCTTATTTAGCATGTGTGTGTGTTTGTGTGTGTTTGTGCAGTAGAGCAGGCCTTTTTTTCCCTCCTTTTTTTTTTTTTTTTTTTTTTAATATATATATATATATATATATATATATTTCTATCTATATATATACACACACAGTATATATACCTTATCAGAACAAATGCGATGAGACCATTTTGGTTCTACTAGGGAGATAACCACTTATATACAACAGGCAGACATTGAAACAGACGTCCAGAGTTATTTTCACTATCCTAAAGCAGATGCTGTTTGTTCAAAGGTGTCTTGCAAAAGTAATATTCAGTGTTTATGTGATATTTTGTGTGAGTATCGTGTGTGTATACGTGTGTTTGTGTGTGTGTGTGTGTGTGTGTGTGTGTGTGTTTGCATGTGTGCGTGTATGTGTGTGTGTGTGTGTGTGTGTGTGTCTCTGTGTGTGTGTGTGTGTGTGTATGTGTGTGTGTGTGTGTGTGTGTGTGTGTGTGTGTGCGCGAGCGCGCGTGTTTTCATGCGTGCATGTGTGAGTATCATACTATCGGACAGGTGTTCATGTCATTCATATGTTTATGTGCATGCATATATATGTCATATGCACACATGCAAGCACACAGCTATGTGACACTGTGTTACTGTGTACATGTGTGTATATATTATGCATTTCTGTTGCTTATATGTGTTCATGCACACAAACACCTATATAGTCCAATTTGATAATATGAATGTAAGTACTTTAAAATAGTATTATGTATTTCTTATGTTAGTATATATATATAGTATAAGTCAATGTATGTTTTTGCAGGTATCCAAAATTGCATGAGATGTTCCAGAGAATGTACTGAACTTATAATTATTATGAATGAATTAACTCAATACTGTAACAGTATGTAACAATCATGTAACATAGTTTAATCATATTATAGTATGTTGAGGAAGCTGCGTGCTGCACGGTGTAGTTATTTATAGTGTTGGTACTTAGAGATCTGGAGGAAACCTATGCTTCTTTTGGACCATTCGAGGAACTTCCTGGATCACTACTTGTAGGAAAAACGTGGATGTCTTTCTTCGCACTGTGAGATTTGCAGCACATCCTAAAAATCAAAGTGTTAATGGCTGAGCGAAGTGGCTTGAAGACAGCCATCATCATCAGGGGTGTCACAATAGCAGGTACACATGGTAAAATGAAATCAATGAGCTGACGGAACAAGGCAAGGCTAGCAAAATCAAGCTTATCTGCAAATGTTGAAAGGAGGAGGAAAGGGACAAGAGCTGTATAGCTGGCTACGAAGACAATGATGCTCAAAACAACCAAAAGTGTTATGAACTTAACCATGGCAAGTTTCAGTTTCTTTTCTTCGGTCAAGGATTTGCGGTGCCTTTTTACAAACACAAGGCATGCAATCACGACGCCGATGGAGACTACGCGAGGTGGGATATCAGTTAAAGCAACTGCTAAGCCTAGTCCAGCGTATCCTGCTGGAGACGGGTTGGGTAGGCAAAGTACACCATCAAATTGAAAAGAAAAATTAACAGCTGATGAAAAGAAATACTGCAAACCTAAAAGACACACAACAATGAACATGGCCAACACTGCAAAGTTGAGATACACAACCTTAATCTTCTGATGTCCATCTTTGATGATGATATATACCGTAATGGACAGCGAGGCCAAGAGGATGTTTCTCATAGACAAGTTGATGTGGTAGAAGAGGGTAGCACCATGACAGAAGATCACTCCGGCGTCTTTCTTATGGTTCAGGAACAAGTACTCGGCAACAGCATACATCACAACAATCATACTTGAAACAAACCCCATTGCTGTTATTATTACCATCAGGTTACGTTGGGGCTTTATCTTCCTGAAGGTCTTCCCAGTACACAGTCCTGCTATGGTGAGAATACTGAGGAACAGTTGTGGAGGGACCAGAAGTACAAGTAGAACAGAAACAAGAGCAGTGTAACCTTGTACTCCGAGGACACTGGCAAAGGGAAACTGGATGGAGTAATTTGCTGAAAAATTGGCAGACTCCATAATTAGTATACCCTTGGTACTGTGCTTGACTCCAAAGTATGTAAAGAATATCCGATTCGGTAATTATTCCCCCTCTTCAAGCCTTAAAGGACTTCAGGAACAGTTAGTTGTTTGATCTTATCTGTTGATTCCTACTGCCCGGATCCGGAGTGCTTGATGGATGGTTGTTTTATAGGCTCTATTGCTAGTCTTACACCCTCTACACTGTGGCTATTATGTTTAAATATGGTATTGTGTTTACCCGGTAGCTATGTACTGCGTCTATGCATGGGCATGTGCCTGCTAGGCTACTGAATAAGGATCCATGTATTGACAAGGTAGGAGGAAATGTGTTTGAATCACTTCAAGGCTATGACCATTATCCATCAATCACTTTTGATGATTAAGTCATGAGTCAGAAATGTTATTGTAGTTCCATGCATGAGGCCATGTGTGCATAATTATAGCCACCACTGGTATAAAGAAAAGTCATCATCATTATCACCACGCAGTGAGACATCATTTGTTAATAGTAATCTTGTGGTAAATTTCCGGGTTGAATTCAACAGCCACCCATGACTATGTGAACTATGATTTAAATAACAGTTTTTAGAAATCCAGTCCAAATTGTACATGCATGTGAGATTTTGAGTTACATGCAGTGGAATCTCCGAATAAAGGATACTTTAGGACAGTTTTATTCTTTGTAAGGATCCAGGTTGTCCTCTTAATTTGAGAGGAGCGTAATGTATAACAACTATAGGGAGGAATTTTTGTGGGACCTCAAGCTGTGTCCTTTGTAGAGAGGTTTATTGTACTGTCCTTTGTAGAGAGGTTTATTATACTGTGTCCTTTGTAGAGAGGTTTATTGCACTGTGTCCTTATTTGGGAGAGTCCACTGTCGGAGGTTCCTCTGTACCTTATACTGAGCACTCAGTCCTAAGTACTCATACTACAGTAGTACCTCTTTCAAGAGACCACCCTTAAGGACAGGCGAATGGTGGTTTCTCAAATTTAAAGAGGTGGTCTCTGATGAGGGGAATTTAGTATGGGACATATGTGCACTTGTTCCTATTAAGGCTGGCCTAACAAAATTAAGAGGTGGTCTTTCATGAGGGTGGTCTCTCAAAAGAGGTACTACTAATATATCTTCCCATGTGATCTTGTCACAAATGGTGGAAAATTACTCACTTGAACTGAAATCACACAAGTGCATGAATACCAATTAACCTGCTGTGGGTATTCCCACACCAAATACTGCATAAACATCCCTAATACAGTGAAGTGCACACACCAACAGCTAAGTACAGGGATGTCCCTACCACTGTGAGGGTAAGCACATGCATGCACAGTGGCCTGCTGTGCGCTGATCCATCAGGTGATCCACTGTGAGGTGGCATGAGCATGAGTTGTCATGTGACACAGTAGACGTGGTTTAATCTCAGTCCAGCGTAGTTCACACCCAAACTCGCTCGGCTAGTTTTGGAGACTGACGTCACCGGGCAGCTAGGTACAGCTACGGTACAGCACACTAGCACATCTGCTGCACAGTACACTAGCATGTACAGTGAAACCTGTCTAATCCGACACTCAATGGGACTGGAAAAAAATGTCGGATTAGGAGGTTGTCGGATTACAGAGGGTTAGGGTTTGGGTTAGAATTTTGATTCGTTATTACAACTGAGTCCGATTATTGCGTCACAGTGTTTGCTAGTAGAGAGGTTTAGCACTACGTAAAACGTTACGTAATGAGCTTACTACGTTTCGCGCGGTAAATTAGAACGTTCTTAGTAACGGTTTCGACGTATCAAGGTATCTTAGTACGTTGTTGTTCTACGTTATAAGGCTCGTGTTGACGCTCTCTCCATTACTCCTCTAACTGCTGCTTTCCGCCTGGCGTTCCGTTTCTGATAATAAAAGAACGCTAGGAACCCAAATCTCCCTCAGAATCGCCAAAAACTCGCAAAAAAGATCTTTGTCATAGTTCTATGTCGCTATAACGTTACGTATGAAGTATTCGACGTTGCTAAAACGAAAAACGTTCTAAATTTCAAACGTACCTATCAGCTCAAACCCCTCTCTAGTTATTGAATCATTACGTAATGAAGCAATATGGCGTCCGCATGCAAGCATAACGCGTACGGCGGGAAAATAGAAGGAGAAACTCCAGCCAATTTGCAACAATTGTCGGATTGTACAGGTTAATTTTATTCTAGGGACTCCAAAATGGATGTCGGTTTTCGGATTAGGCATTTGTCGGATTAGGCAGGTGATTTTGTATTGAAAAACTATCGGTGCCTCGAATTTAGTGTCGGTTTAGGCATTTGTCGGTTTAGAGAGGTGTCGGATTGGGCAGGTTTCACTGTACATGGATACATGTATTGTTTATTATATATATATATATATATATATATATATATATATATATATATATACATATATATATATATTATATGTTACTGCATTAATGTGCACACTACTACCCTAGTACTTATATTTATGGTACTAGGTGGGTAGTGTGACAGTACCTCAGTGCTTATGATATACTATATTAATTGTGTCTGGATATAGTCAGATGTTTTCCATTGCTGTATAGTACGAATTTGGTCTTGCTGCCGGTTGTCATCCAGATAGGTGCATCTCATCACCCGAAACTGCCATCGTTGCTGACAAGTTTGTAGTGGAGAGTTTGTTAATGAACACTATTCGTACATATCCTGCAAAATGTCATAAATGTGTGTGTGTGTGTGTGTGTGTGTACATGTGTGTGTGTGTGTGTGTGTGTGTGTGTGTGTGTGTGGTATGTGTGTGTGTGTGTGTGTGTGTGTGTGTGTGTGTGTGTGTGTGTGTGTGTGCATTTGTGCGTGCGTGCGTGCGTGCGTGCATGCGTGCGTGCGTGTGTGCGTGCATTAATACGTGCGTGTGTGCGTGCGTGCGTGTGTGTGACGTAATCTCAAGCATTAGTATTGTACAATATACATACTCAATACTGTGTGCATTGTGAATGGTATGTTTGTAATAATATATTTTCCTATGGGATCCTATCAAAATTAACATGGAAATTGATTATATATACTTCTTGAACTGAAATCACACAAGTGCACCACTACCAACATGCTGGGGGTATTCCCATGCCGAATACAGCATAAACATTCCAAATGCTGTGAAGTGCAGACACCAACAGCTAAGTACAGGGATGTCCCTATAAATGTAAGGGTAAGTACATGCAGTGGTCTGTTGTGTGCTAATCCATCTGGTGATCCATGGTGAGGTGGAAAGAGCATGATTTGCCATATGACAGCCAAGAGTATGTATGAGAAACTGATCCCATGGTTCATACACAATAAGACATGTACTGTGTATCAGACTGTGTGTGTTTGTGTATGTGTGTGTTGTGTGTGTGTGTGTGTGTGTGTGTGTGTGTGTGTGTGTGTGTGTGTGTGTGTGTGTGTGCGGCAAATGCAACAATCCTGTGCCAATAATGTTTCCCTCATTGTAAATTTACACAATTGACTTGCATCTGCTAAGCTTGTTGACAATAGCGCTAGTGTACAAAGTGATTGCATCAGCATCTCTATTATTCAGTATGCTATATTATAATTCTATATTATAATTATTATTATCATATATGTATCAGCATGTG
>CAUJGJ010000069.1:863200-878200 GCA_963170055.1 Halisarca cf. caerulea | reverse complement strand
ATTGCTCTTACTCATATAATGTATAATTATATGACTATTCGTCTGATTTAATGTTAGTTTTGTCGCCGTGTGAGATTTATGTCTTTGCTAAATTAAATTGTATTTCTGATAGATGAAGGATGGTGGTGGTGATCATAATTCCAGTGAATCTAATGAAACTGATGACAGTTGCCAGTCCAGAAAGGTACACTGTGTGTGTGTGTGTGTGTGTGTGTGTGTGTGTGTGTGTGTGTGTGTGTTATCTGTACATGTGTGTATTTTGCTTGTTATGCAATGGTGCTTGTGCAAGCATGCACATGCACACACAAGGAAGGTGGTATAGAGGAAAAAACAAGGAATATGCTTGAAATGAATGTGTTTATGTGAACACAAGGAGTATGCTTGAAATGAATGTGTGTATGTGAATATAAGCTATATATTAATTATGTTTTTCTCTCCCACAGACAAACCAAGATGCGGCTAGTGGAACCCAACAACGTGACGTGTACTTTTCTGTACCAAAGATTCCAACTGTTACAGTTACAGTAACTTTCCTTAGACTATGTACACTCTTTTTTGTTTCACGGTTTGAAACATTATTGTTATGCTTGTAAATGTTTGTTATTTAAATTTGCTTTTATTCTCAATTAATAATATTAAAACGAGAACCTGTGTGAATAATATGTGAAGGGAGTGAGACCCTCAAATATAGGGTGATTGTCACTCCTTCTATTAAATTTAAAAGAGTGAATTACACACCTATAGATGGTGTGACAGTCACCCTTAAAATGGAGTGCTCACAGAGGCAAAGGTTTCACATCATATTTGGTGTGATGTTCACACCGAATTTTTAACAGTGATATAATATTATATAGAACCTCTATTTATAGTCTACTTCCATTATGCTGAATCAGATGATAGTAGCTTGAATTCCAGCCATACGAATATGGTCATTGGATTTTACCCTTATCTCCCTTTGACAAAATGGCAGTAAAAGAACTTGAATTATGGACGAATATACCACGGTGTACACAGTCCCAGTGTGTGTGTGTGTTTGCACTATTATACATGTCAGGTGAGAGTGTAGCCTTATCGTGCATGCTGGGGTTGCCTATATAGCTATCTCTTATCACAATGCCTTGCATATATGCATATTGGATTCCTATTGGCATATCTAACCCAAAAATGCATTCCTGCACTATAAGTGCATGCATGCCTACCGATCATGCAGTCTGAGTGCCTTTGCTTGTACTTTATACATTGTCAATTCAAATGAAGTACAATGTATTATATTGGCCATTTTATTTATTATTGCCACATGCATACATACACATTTATTGGACTCAATATAACTATTTCCTGTGTTACTTGCTTCTCGATCATTTCCTCACCCCGAAGCTCGTCCAATCTTGACAACAACTGCAGATGCTCGAGGAATGAATCCTAGCTTTTCTCTTCAGTTACTCCAGGACCTCTGCACTTTGATAGAAGCAAGATCAATTTGAGGCTGTTACGAAGTGGTTTGAACACAGCAATCATTACCAATGAAACTATATCATTAATATTGCATGCACATTCAAAGGAACAGTAACTGTTGTAGAGGAACAAGAAGTACAAGAAAAATGGAAACAGAATAACTTGGAGCAGTAAAGTCTTGTACTCAGAGAAGAGCCACAAATGAAAAAATGAGATATCATTAGAGAGATACTCCCAATCTCTGTCATATTGCTGCATCACAGGGCTATATACTCTTAATTACTGGAAGTGACGAAATTTAAAAATAAAGTTGAAATAGTTTTGAGTATATAATATATTATGGTACCCTCAATGTTATTAGGTGTTTAGTGTGTTTGCACAGTCATATTAATATAATATTACTATATTATTGTGACCTATATCATATTCTGGCTATATGTGTGGGCATGCATGCACCTCAAATGCATGCATGCTTTCACTCATTCCTACTGAGTAGTCCTGAGCAGTTCTGAGCAATAAACTTACATACATTAGCCAATACAATGAAAATAAAACTATTAGAGTGAATCAGATCGAATTCCTACATGCCATTATGATGGAATCGAAGATGTGTAGAACCATAAATGCAACAATACCCTAGCAATTTACATGATTTAAATAATAATATTATAAGCAAGCATACTATATTGTGTATGCATAACGTGTAGGATGAATGTACTGTACATATGATACAGGCATGAAGTTGAGTAGATGAGCCGATGCATGCAGACATATGACATTGTATGAATGCTTCTGTCAAGTATGGTGGATGTGAGTGTTGCATTTGACATCAGTTCCAATGTAAGGGATGTCAAATGGGCAGAGCATTGCTGTGTGTGTGTGTGTGTCCCCTCATACTCAATGGGATTGTAATGTGA
This sequence comes from Halisarca cf. caerulea, assembly GCA_963170055.1. Classification (NCBI taxonomy): domain Eukaryota; kingdom Metazoa; phylum Porifera; class Demospongiae; order Chondrillida; family Halisarcidae; genus Halisarca; species Halisarca cf. caerulea. The sequence goes on along the minus strand of CAUJGJ010000069.1, from coordinate 875,828 downwards.
AAATGTTACGCTGTCTCTCCATCTTTCAAAAAATAATTGGTTATGTTTACATAACAATGAAACCACAATGTAAGGAGACAATACAGCTGCATGCCAGTCCCAGGCCTGAGCGTGTGGGCATGCATGCACCTCAGATGCAATCCACGCTTTCGCTCATTCCTACTGAGCAGTTCTGAGCAGCTCTGAGCAATAAATTTACATGCACTAATTATATAATGAATCTACAATATTAAAGTGCATTCCAGCAAAATATTAATAATATTATATGAAATTGAAAGAGAGAAGGTCATGAATGTGACAGTACCATATACCATTGGCAAGCATATTGTGTATGTGTAGGATAAATTAAATTTAACACACATAAAGTTGAGTACATGAGCCCAAGCATGCAGACATATACGTATGACTGCTTCTGCAGCAATACAATTTGGGTGTGAGTGGTGTGTTTGCATGCAAGTGTGTGTGTGTGTGTGTGTGTGTACGTGTGTGTGTGTGTGTGTGTGTGTGTGTGTGTGTGTGTGTGTGTATGTGCGTGTGCGTGTGCGTGTGTGTGTGTTGTGTGTGTGTGTGTGTGTGTGTGTGTGTGTGTGTGTGTGTGTGTGTGTGTGCGTGTGTATATGTGGGGGTGGAGGGTGGAGGGGAAGCTAGAGTATTACAATGCATGTCTGATGTGCGAGACATGACCGTAGTTTGATGTGTGACTTGTATGTATACATACAGCAGGTGTGAGGGGATAATTCCAAAGTATAGTAGGGGGCAGATACATGTCTATCGCATGGCCGCCATTTTGTCCCAGTAGCAACTTTCGTTTGAATGCCACTGTATGTATACAATATATGTGGTATCCTATACGTTCATAAAAAACATGCAGTACGGTGATGTAAGGAGGTGTAGATATATGTATGTGGTATTGCCAGGATATATAACTAGGACCCGGGGTTTGGGGGGTATCCTCCTCTATGCAGGAAAATTGAATTTTAAGTTATATAAGGTGGTATCTGAGGCCATTTTAGATGATTCAAGTTAAACTTTGATTTTAACACTCAAGTAGGGCTTTCTCTATAGCAATTTGCACTACAGTTAGAATTTTTTGAGATGGAAGCTGGAGCTAGCATTTGGGGTGGAAGCTGGAGCTAGCATTTGGGGTGGAAGCTGGAGCTAGCATTTGGGGTGGAAGCTAGAGAGTTTGGGGTGGAAGCTGGAGCTAGTGTTTGGGTTGGACGCAGGAGAGTTTGGGGTGGAAGCTTGATAGAATCTGGATAGAACCCTGCTCGTTCTTATGACGGCCATTTTGGTCATATTGCACAAGTGCTTAACTTAAACTTTCAGGCATGGTTTCCAATCTGCGAAAACCGGGAAAGTTTCATTCTGTGAAAATTTGAGCACAAATGGTTACCATACTATATATTAATATTAACATGCAATTTGTTCAAACGTGCTTGTACTGCTATCCTATACATGCACAATGTCATAATTTCAACTTTATACCATTTAATTGCTTGTGGGTCTTATGTTGAACGTATACTCTAACATGCTGGAGTAGTTATAGAGGTTGTTCATTTAGGTGAATTAAGTGTCATCCTTGTCCTCATCGTTAAACACACAATGAAATGGCGGAAGTCTTTTAATAGCAACTCGAAGTGGTCTAAACACTGCTATCATCATCAGTGGAGTAACTATAGCTGGCACACTTGGAAGAATGAAGTCGGTGAGTTGTCGGAAGATGGCCAGGCCCTTCAAATCAAACTGATCTTGATAAGTGGACAGAAGTAAGAAGGGAATGAGAGCAATGTATGTAGCAATGAACACAATGACATTCAAAATGACCAGCAATACCATAAATTTTACCATGGCAACTTTGAGTTTTTTATCTTCATTTAAGGAATATTTCTTGATGAAAACTACACTGGCAATCACTACCCCAATGGAGATAAGACGAGATGGAATATCAATCAAGGCAAGTGATAACCGAATTCCTACATAGCCACCAGGCAAAATATTTGACAGACAAAGAACACCATCTAATTGGAAAGAAAAATTGACCGCTGAGGGAAAGAAGTATATGATACCAAGGAGAAATACAACTGCAAACATTACAAACAGTGCAATGTTGAGATAGATCATCTTTATCTTCCGAATCCCATATCTTATGATGATGAGAACAATGACTGATAGAGATGCCAGAAGGTAGATTCTCATACCGGAATTGATTTGATAGAAAAGAGTAGCAGCATGGCAGAACACCACTCCAGTGTCCTTCTTGTGGTTAAGGAATAAGTACTCTGCAATGGCATACATCAGTAGAATCATACTTGAAACAAACCCCATTGCTGCTATGCCGATCATCAAGTTACGCTGAGCCTTTATCTTCCTGAAGGTCTTCCCAGTACACAGTCCTGCTATGGTAAGGGTACTGAGAAACAGTTGTGGAGGGACAAGAAGTACCAGTAGAACAGACACAAGAGCAGTGTAACCTTGCACTCCAAGGACACTGGCAAAGGGTAACAGAATGGAGACATTACCAGAGACATTTCCAATCTCAGCCATTGCTTCAGCACAGTTACAGTGCCACTAAATATCGGCAAATTATATGCAGCAATAGGTCTCTCTTCACTGGGCCTGTATACCACAACACAGGTAGGTTATATTCAAAGTCATTCAAAAAAGAGCTCGAGATGATTTGTGGTTTTAAAGGAATGTTGTAAGAAAGTGTCACATTTAGAATTTTGTGTGGGTTGGTCATGTGCAGACTGCGCGTATGAACTAAAGAATTTGTCTTATCTTTTTTGGTCCTTTCTAAATCTACTAAAGCCTGCATATCACAGGTACAAATAAGTAATCAAAAGCACAAGCAAGGAAAGTTAGCTACCGTTCGTAGGAACCCTTCAATGTAGAATATGCAAATATGCAACATTGTGAGCAAAGTCACCCGACATGGCGGCCATATATTATAAATTTTGTTGAAGTATCTATCACATGACTAGATGGAAGATGGCAAAAGTTGGAGGACCAATTTTCTTTTCACAAGGCAACTGAAGAGAACTATAAAGCACATTCCATAATACATGCATTCTGAATCAAATTTAGCCAAGTACAACAGAACAATCATTACATTTATTTCTTTTTGCACCCTATCATGTTGCGTGCATGCATGTGTACGTACACAAATTCATGTACTACATAAGTTCATGTTTTAGGGTATGAATCTCACACACATAATTATATGAACATTCCTTTCTGACTTCACTATGATTTCATAAACACAATGCTAAAGTTTTTAACAACCATGGAACCTCTTTATAGTCCACATGTGAATTGTAGACACCCATAAACAAACTAAACACATGTATGTGACTCAAACCGTACGAATACACGTACCTCTATGTTGGAGTATATAGTACTACATTCATTCTCAACCCCTGCATGAAATGAGGGCAACTTGTCAAGGATAGATTTAAATTTGCGACAGCCAGCACCTCTGTAATGGAAGTATATATGTAATACACTGCATATTAAATCTTGTGTGGCAGTATAATTGCAATATTATTAAAACAGCAGAATTTAATTGTGTCTGCCTGAATAGTTAAAAATGGCTTTAAATTGAAACCATCACGTCTCATTGCATCACTTATATAATATATATATATATAATTATATAGAACACAATTTTGTGTTTGTTTACAGTATTCTTACAGTAGAGATGTAGATGATGTATATAGTGTATGATAATATTATTATTGCATGCATGGCAATGGTATTATAGTATACTTGGCAATTGTGTATGAGCTAGGATTTAGTATACATACCATGTAATTGGTCAGGTATAGTATATTCCATGCACATAATATATAATAAACACACATGAATGCACCCATGCATGCGCAGCCACATATTTGCAAATACATATGTTCCCGTTCATACATGACATTGTACATGTCTTCATGCATACACACACTCACACACACACACATGCATGCATACACACACATACGCGTGCGCGCGCACACACACACACACACACACACACACACACACACACACACACACACACACACACACACACACACACACACACACAGCCAACACACATGCACACACACACACACACACACACACACACACACACACACACACACACACACACACACACACACACACACACACACACACACACACAGCCAACACACATGCACACACACACACACACACACACACACACACACACACACACACACACATGCACACACACACACACACACACACACACACACACACACACACACACACACACACACACACACACAACACACATACACACACACACACACACACACACATGCACATGCATACACACACACACACACACACACGCGCGCGCGCGCGCGCGCGCATACACGCACATGAATTCCAATTTGTTTGCGCGCATTTGTTCAGACATTGCATCTATTCAAATGAACTTTTAAATTATATTTAACTGCATGAAATTGCTAAATATTATGATTGCCACATGCATATAAAATGACAAATGCATGCATATTAGTACTACAATAGGGAGCTGTATAAAAATATTAACTAAGTCTTATTAACGTAACATTCAAATTCCTGTGTTACTTCATTTGCTTGCCCTAAAGTTCCTCCATTGTTCACAGAAACTGCAGATGTCAAACAAATCCTGTTCCTTAAACTTACTCCTTTGCACTTTGACGGAAGCAAGATCATTTTGATGCTGTTACGAAGTGGTTTGAACACAGCAATCATCACCAACGAAACTATCATTGCATGAATATTCAATGGAATAAAGTATAAAAGCTGCAAGAGGACAAGATAGCTCTTTAAGTCTACAAAAACCATAAACTGTATGATCAAGGTTATGATGACGTCAAACGTAAATACAACGTTGATAGCTGTAACAATTGTCGCAAACTTCATTGCTGCCACCTTTGGCTTGCTGCTTCGTCCCACTGCATTCTTTTTCATGAAGCGAGAACAGGCAATAACAGCTCCAATCTGAATCACTCGAGCAGAAATACTAATTGCGGCAAATGGTACAAATAATGTAATAAAACCTGCAGCTGAATCAAGATGTTCGCTACAGATGGCTTTATCATACAGTGGCTCATAGCTGAAGATAGATGGCAATAACCTGAATGTGCCCAGAAGAATAACCAATGTGGACACCACAAGAAAGGAAAGATATACATATCTGTCCCGGATATTTTCATAGCCAAATTTAACCACTAAAAAAATGATTATACAGAAGAATGTTGAAAGAACATCCCTCATCGAGTAAGTAACGTAGGTGACCCAAGCTGCTACATGACAGACTCCCATACCAGCCAGTAGTCTGTGGTCCAAGAACAGGTACTCAGCTAGTCCAAACAGTAAGCCACTCAGAACAGAGGCATATCCAATTGCTGCAATACCAATCATGCAGTTGAGTTCAAGTTTCACCTTCCAGAAGGCCCTACTTCTGCATAGTCCAGCCATAGTGATGGTACTGAGGAATAGTTGTGAAGGGACAATAAGTGTAAGAACAATAGAAGCAAGGACATAATATTCCTCTGGCTGCAAGAAAGGCGGTTTTGTATTATTTCCAAATGACAAATTCCCTGTCAAGTTTAGAGACATATTTGGCTGGGCTCCGGCAAAGGCTCTCTATGCAATGAACCTGAGCTCTCTACACTGCTTTAATTAATATTAGTTCCATTGCATGGGATTACATATAATATAATAATGTGTTGTTTATGCACTGGAACTATATCACCTTGTACCACACACCACCTTTCCTACGTACCTGTTTGTATAATGATATGTTAGCTAACATATGCATGTGTACTTATATACACGGGAATGTGTTATCGAACATATACATGTGTAGGTACATGCATATGTGCATGCAGGTGTGTGTACATACCTATATTGTCCTTTTGAAGTCCTGGAAAGCATTCAAAAATATCACTTTAGGTAGGTTCGAGCCTATAAAGCGTATGGTTGTCCGTATTTGTCAGTATCATGCATGCATGCATGACTTCAGCAGCAAAAAGTGAGGGAATGCATGTAATGACAAAATGAATTACAACACTTTATGCCCCCCCCCCCCCACACACACATCCAAGTATTGTTCGTTTCGCTCTAATTGTATATATATCTGTCAATAAATGTCTGACTCAGAAAACTAAATGGCAATTTCAACATTTTCATCATTGAGAACCGAGGACTAGTAACTTTTTTAACTAATAAAATATATAATAGTTTATCACTTTAAGTTAGTAAAATATGTGACATATTTAATTTATGTTTTCACGTGTATGGTAGTTCCTATGTCAAGATGGCCCTTTGACCCATGCAAACAGTTGGTGATAATCTATAAAACAGCTTTTGGGCTGAACTTTTAATTCTGACAGGATATGCATGCTGCAGCTGATAATGTACTGACAACATTGGGATAATGCTATGTAAGACCCTCACTTTGGCATACATGTACAGCTAGTGATCGTAACTGTGACTAGTGAACTTATTTTACATACATGTGTTAACACTGCACATATGCCTGTGAATATGGAAGTGAGCTATTAGCTATTCCAATGTTGGCTAATGGGCGTGTCTAGTGATGGTACTAAAAAACTTGGTGTTTAAGGTAAAAATGAGTGTACAAACCCTTTCAAATTATTGTAGTATTAATTGATGTCACATATATCATGAAAGAAGTAAAACTATAAACTACTATCAATATGCACACACTAACATCCCGGGAATGATCTGGCGATTTTGTATCATAATTAATGATTCAAGCAGTACCAGTTATTGCAGCAGTTTGTTCGTTCTTTATGTAAACAAAGGTATAATGCTGGATAAATACAGATTTTGTAGTTTGACAACAAGATATTTGCCACTTACCGGTAACTAATCCTATAATCTATGATAAGGAGGCGTTTATCCTGTTACAGGACACCCTACGGGTTATAACCTATAATAATTACTTGACCAACTGTTAAACATCGAGTTAAAATGGCTTCACTACTTTTTCGATCCGTTACAATTGCTTTCTGCTTCTTGACGTTCTGCGTTGCACACTCATTCGGTAAGAAATGTGACAATTTAGACGCCAGTGTTCTCATACTGGGCGCGGGAATATCGGGTATATCAGCTGGGAAGACGCTGAGCGACAACGGAATAACGAGCTTTCTCATTTTAGAAGGAGGAAACGACATCGGTGGAAGAGTGAAAGAGACGCAGTTTGGAGGAGTTACAGTCGAATTAGGAGCTAACTGGATCCAGGGTTTGTTCAGTAACGGGTCCATGGAAAAGAACCCTCTTTGGCTACTCAAAACGCAATTCGAGCTACGAGGGAACATCAGCAACAATTATGACTTGGTCGTATATGACGTAATGGGCAACAGAGTACCCAGTGATGTATTGGATGAAGCAGTACGTCGTTTCAACTGGACTTTTGATCGTATGACAGAACTGTCGTCGAAATGGCAGCAAGAGGGACGGAGTGACGTGAAAATTCTCTCCGCTCTTCGCTTCTTAGGGGGGAATCCCCAGTCTGTTGTAGAGATCTTCCTAGAATGGTTCAAAATAGACTTCTGTCTTTCCGAAGGACCAGAAGTTTCTTCTCTCTTGGGTAATTATCCAGACTGGACATACTCTACATTTGGTCCTTACAGTTTCTTTGTATCAGATCGGAGAGGGTATTCCACCGTCGTAAAGGGCCTGGCTGATGACTACCTTACTCCCAACTACAAGAGTGATTCAAGACTACACCTAAGGGAGGTTGTGAAGAAGATTGAATGGAATGAGTGTTGTGTGTGTGCCACAGTGGAAACGGACGCAGGTGTGAACCGCACTTACTGTGGCAAGACAGCCATCCACACATTCAGTCTAGGGACGCTCCAGGCACACACGGTAGACTTTGTTCCTCCTCTCCCAGAAGAAAAGAGTTTAGCCATTAATGTTCTTGACATGGGTTACTTCCTCAAGATATATGTTGAATTTCCATATTCCTTTTGGGACAATGCAGAGTATGTAGGTTTTGGAACTTATCGAAAAGGATACTACCCTCTTTTTCAACCCTTGAATGTAGGTAATGGTAAATTCTTCCCTCCCAACACTTCAATTCTCCTATTTACAGTTACAAGCAGTGAGGCTGTACGTGTGTCTAAACAGGCCAAAAATGTCACAATGTCCGAAATCCACCAGTTACTCCGGACATTGTACGGTGAGGGGGTACCTGCTCCCGTAGATATCCTCATACCAGACTGGATACAGAATCCACTGTTTCACGGTATGTACTCCAACTATCCAGTGGATGCAAATGATGAGATATACAAGGATTTTGTGAAGCCACTTGATACACTTATCTTCAGTGGAGAAGCAACAAGTGAGAACAACACAGGGTATCTTCAGGGAGCGTATTTCTCAGGTATTGACGGAGCCAACCAAGCGCTGGGATTCTTGACAAAGTGTTCATCTGATTCAGGTTCACAGAACCCAATCACTTCCGAGAATAGCCATGCTGGTGGATTCTCTCAGCCTAGTATATTGTGCTTGATATTAATCTGTGCTACAGTAACGTCATATTTATTAATCTTTTAATATGGTCAAGGACTAGGTTTGCAAATGAATTTATAATTACATTGAATTTGTATATAAATTATAATGTATGCACATGTGTAACTGCATGTGTAGGTGTGCATGTGTGTGTGTGTGTGTGTGTGTGTGTGTGCATGTACGTGTGTGCGTGCGTGAATGTGCACATGTGTGCATGATCATGTATCCACATACTGTGAGCTTGCATGCATGCCTATATTGCATTAACTTTTCTTTTAATTTACATTTTCTTTTTCTCCGCTTGTTTGTACTGTTTGCAGAATGCCTAGTGTAGTAGCGATTGGCTAAAGGCTTCCCCTGCATGAGTAAATAAGCTTATATATCCTATCCTATCCTATTGCATACATGCTTAGGTATCTATTACATTGCATGTTTATGTATATAATATAATAATATACACATGTATTTCAGTGTACATGCTTTACCATGCATGTATGCATGCATTAATTGGGTGTGAACAGGTATGGCTATCGTGAAACCAGACCACTTGTATTGTAGAAAGGCCACATGTCTTGCAGAGACCACCGTAGGCTGCAGCTCCGTGGGCCACCTCATTAATACTATAGGTTCTATGCTGTATAACGTTTGCGAACGCATAGTGTCTTAGGTGCCTAGGGCGTCGTACCGTGGTAAGCGACCATAGCCTATCATCTATGGTAATACTAAGCACCTCTGCATAATAACCACCTGTCTACAAAGACCACCATCACTTCATCCCCTGGGTGATTGTTATAGACAGGTTTTACTATAGTATATGTATAATATTATACACATTGACAATGAAACCTATCTTAAAGACCACGCAAAAGGACCATGTATCCACCTAATCCTTAGTGATCATTGTAGTCTGGTCCTGGAACCAGAAAAGAAATGCAGTTGCATTTGTGTATAAGGACCACACGTAACTATTGTATTAGGGCAACGTCCATACATTATATGCTCAAATAGGGGAATGTACATGTTACTCTGAATGCTTGCAATCAAAGGTTGGGGACTTGCCCAGTGCCACTTCAGTGCCTTGTAGACTATTAGTGGTATGTGCCCACATATTTCTCATGCAATGCAGTGGACTCGAACCTGTACAATCCGGCACTCATACATTGCATGGGGGTCGAATGAAAAACAGTGCCGGATTAGCAGGTTGCTGGATTATAGAGGTCATGCAGTTTATATGGTAAAAATCAATGGTCGGTGCCAGAGAATCTTGGCCGGTTTGTAGGCAAATGCTGCATGCATGCATGGCTTATGAAAGGGGCTGGATTAGGCAGGGGTCACTGTAATAGTATATGCAAAACACTGTACCTAAAACCCTACAAGTGCAGACGCAGTCATAGTAGGTAGAGTACCTAACGTCTCAGATGTCTCAATTTGTTTAAGTAAAGCATGCATACGCATAGAGAAAACTGACACACAAATGCCCCCATTAGTGAGTCAACAACATGTATCCCACTAGTGCAGATGGCCTCAAAGCATTCCTAAAATGGTTTAAATGAACCCTCAAGCTTCCAAGCATAGTAGTGATAGTTTATAAATTCCTTCCATCTGCCATAAATACATTCATTATCATTGGCTGTTTTGTTTTGCAAGTTTTAAAGCATGTAGCAATAGTTCAAAGTTACATTCTTAATACTCTTGATATCTGACTTTGTTCAAAATATGGAGCTTCAAATGGACACCGGAAATGCATCCTTGGACCCCGGACCGCCTTTGGGTAGTATTCTTGGAGTACAAGGCTACAATGCTCTTGTTTCTGTTCTACTGGTACTTCTTGTCCCTCCACAACTGTTCCTCAGTATCCTCACCATAGCAGGACTGTGTACTGGGAAGACCTTCAGGAAGGTCACGGCACAGAGAAATACAATGATAGCCATGGCAGCTTCTGGTTTTATATCAAGTTTGGCAGTGACTTTCTTTGCAGGTGCTTTCTATCTCTACGTCAACCACCACACTCAGGCTGGTGTTGTGTTCTGCCATGGAGGGGCTCTGCTAAGTCACATCAACTTTGGGGTCAGGAACCTACTCCTGGTCACCCTCTCTCTCACTGTCTACATTACCATCAAATACAACCTCAAGAAAATCAAGATCCAGTTCCTCAACTTAGCCCTTGCACTAATGTTACCGTATGTGACCATTCTCGGTGTTGTATACTTCATCCCACCAGCCATTGACGCATCTGAACAGTTTGATGGAGTTCTCTGCAGGTATAAACTATCACCAGGTGGTTATGTTGGAGTCATACTTCCTGTTTTTTTCATTGACGCTCCTGCTCGGATAGTCTCAATTGCAATAATAATTGCCACTTACAGACACATCAGAAGTACTGTGGTCACCAGCGACAAAAAGATCAAGATTTCCATGTTGAAGTTCTGTGTTATGCTGCTAGTGATAAACCTGATCACTTGGGTGTGTGGATGGGTGGGGCTTGTGCCTGTTGTCTTCCAGCAAATCAATCGTAATGCCCTCCTTGTCCTGACAGTCTACAACAGCTTCCCTCTCAATAGCATCCTGGGCATTGTCACCCCATTGATGATGATCTGTGTGTTTAGACCACTTCGTGAGTCCATCAAGCAGTTGGCAACACCACTGCGCCATTGCTTCAGGAAGGTGATCCAATCTGGTGGAGACCCAAGTTCTCCCAATACTCCTCATACATCAGAAACAGCTGTGAATTGAATGCAAGAAACCAGCAATCGGATTCGTTCAATTATGGTAAACTTGTGTATTAATGCCACAAACAACTACAGTACTAGTCATGAAATCTCATCATTTAATCTGTTGCTTGTATGTATTATACATGGAATTAATATCATTATTAATTGTTCGCTAATTGCTTGCCTTATTATAATTACGTACATGCTAGACCTAATAGGAAAGCTTGATGAACATTGTCATACATGTGCTAAAGTATATTACAACACATAATTATTTCTTGCATGTTTCCTGCCATATATATAATATAATATAATATTATATATATATATATATATATATATATATATATATATATATATATATATATATATATATATATATATATATATATATATACTATTAATGCAGTCCCCTTTCTAATATCTACATAACACTAGCTAACACTTATCATCAATTAAGTGAGGTACAGCAAAGACTCTCTAGTCTGCCACAATTGGGAAGTTCAGTTTTATGGAGGATGAGCGGGTTGGCGGATTAACGAGGTTTGAACACAGTACATGTATATACTTCGTTTTTGGAAACTAGGGTGGATTATAGCAAGCTTAGTGGATTATAGGGGGGGGGGGATTAGAGAGGTTTCACTATAATTGTAATGCCTGTACATGTACATGCATGTGTCTCTATCTGGGATCCGGATCCTTTTACCCACGCTTGTGCCAGCCTGGTGGCATAACCTAGTCTCGCGCGCCAGACCCCACACCAAGAAGGGTTCCAACCCTTCTCAGCGTCGGGTCTGGAGAGCAAGACTAGGCATAATCCACAACTAATATACAGTGGAACCTCTGATAGTGAACTCTCCCTAATAAGGACACAGACACCGGCCTCTCTACAATGGACAAGACTTGAGGTCCAAAAATACATAGATCCTCCTTATGCATGGCGCTCTAATACATTTAGAACCTCCAGAATGGACCGAATAGAGCTATCTGCCCCCAAGTGTATCATATATTCATGAGGCTCCATGCACTGTGATATTCACGAGGCTCCATGCATTGTGATATTCACGAGGCTCCATGCATTGTGATATTCACGAGGCTCCATGCATTGTGATATTCACGAGGCTCCATGCATTGTGATATTCACGAGGCTCCATGCATTGTGATATTCACGAGGCTCCATGCATTGTGATAATACTATAATTTTTAAAATATATGTAGTTACTGCACACAATTATGCATGATATTGCAGCTGTGATGTCTTGTATTATGTGTGTTGCATACGCAGCATGCCTTCAATCGCACTCTTCAACTTATTCGGTTTTCCCTTTTTCGTGCACAAACACATATATATATGTGTTATATAT
>CAUJGJ010000069.1:855700-858200 GCA_963170055.1 Halisarca cf. caerulea | reverse complement strand
CAACCTTGAAAACTTTCACACACACACACACACACACACACACACACACACACACACACACACACACACACACACACACACACATGCACACATGCATGCACACACACACACACACACACACACACACACACACACACACACACACACATGTGCGCGCGTGCATACAAGCACGTATGCACACACACACACACACACACACACACACACACACACACACACACACACACACACACACACACACACACACACACACACACACACACACACACACATACACACACACACACATACACACACACACGCACACACACACACACACACATACATACACACACACACACACACACACACACACATACACACACACGCACGCACGCACGCACGCACGCACGCACGCACACGCAAGCGCACGCGCACGCACACACACACACACACACACACCACACACACTGTTAAACAAAATGATCACACTGAGTTTTATCTTTTTTTACTGAGTCCTGCACTGAAAAGTTTACCACCATTAAGCTTAACTGGTGGTAAGGACATCAGCATATCATGCACTATCTGCACTGCTAAGAGCCCTCTCTACCTGTGAAACATTCAAAACCTCAGCAGATTTAAGAAAACTATACTCCGGTTCATACTGCAGATCAACAAGGACGAATCTAGCTATATTAGAGCCAAAACTGCCTCAGAGCCCGCCCAATCCACATAATGTGGTTTTCTAGAAGAGAGTTTAATGTTTGCTGTTGATTCGCTGTTGTTAATCCTTCGTTCCGGCTAATACACTAGCAGAACGTTACAGAGAGTGATTTGAGACGCGTTCCGTTCTTCCTGACCAGACAGTGCGTGCATGGTCAACGTTGACGTCACATACACATGACCGTCACGTGGCAGAACATGTCGACCGAGATGGCTGACCAATTCGCAGCCCCCAAACTAAATAGTCAGAACCCTGCTAGAAGAAAAGACAAATCTACACAAACAAAAAAGTAGTCCCGAGATATGGCCTAGTTCTGCTCTTTAATATGTCGATTACTTTTCTACGATAGAGCTATTCGGCACCAGGAGGCAGAAAGTGAGTTTTATATTTCTCTAAATAGCGAAGTTTTGGTTAGACTTTCGAACGAATCTCTTGCCTAGCCTCGAAGAGCACAAGCGTCTCTCTTTGCCAGTTTCAGCTACTGCGAATTTCGACGATCATCTTCCGAGTAATTCGCGTCCAAAGTGACCTGAAATGGGACAAAATCGAACAAATGTCACCCGAAAATTAATCAAATGCGTGGGTAGCTCAAACCCACTCCGCTAAGGCGACGGAAATAGACTAGTTCAGACTACGTCTGAAGGGGTTCGCCTAAGCCCATGCGGCAATTATTGCGAACATGAGTCTATTGACAGCATGCATGATGCATGTTGCAAGGACTATTGGCAGCATGCATGATGCATGTTGCCAGGATTGCACCGGCACTCCAGTTAGTCAGACCATGGTCGGGGGCTGGACCACTTTTCAGCACAGGCCTGCATGAATATTTTCCCTTTCAATACACTATCAGTCTTATTGAGTACAATTATTGACATAACACCGTGACAATGACTATATATGCATGGCCGGACCACCTTACAAGCCCTGGCTCCCCCTCAGTGATGTAAGTTCATGTGGAAGTATCAGGACTATGTCGTTACCTCATTGAGTAAGGCAGAAGGGGGTAATTTGGAACGGTCATGCAGGCCAAAAAGCAATGACAATGACAAACTACATCCATATTCTGTATTGTCTCCATGAAGTGGGGTTCAGCAGTCACTGTGGCAAGTATGGCAGACCCTGTTCCATGAATTACCATCCTTTTGCAGTCAGAAGAGCTTTGGAGAGAAGCTCAATCCTGCCACGTGTAGTTCAAAGCCATGATTGAAAACGTTTGCATGCGCAAGTACATAGACCGGATAATCTGCGATATCATCGCGATTTGTGCATCCCGTATAGCTAGAACAACGATGCCACGGCTTAGTGAAGGATCCCTGCTGTTGAACGCGAATCCCGAGGCTCCGAAGTATCTACGATACCTTTTTGAACTTTAGGAGTAGGTTTTCGAAGGATTTGCGAAGTCTAAAAGTGTTTATGAAACGTACGGCAGCCTGTAGAATGGACGCGATCGATCAACCGGGATGTCGTCATTTGTTCCTCAGAAGAGGGCTTTGGCGTTCGTTCGAAGAGGTCTGTAGTTCGGCGCTGAGACTGGCAATCCTTAGGAAGTCCTTTCGTCGTCCAGAACGAAGCCCATGCCCGAACAAATCGATTTGATCGGTTGTACCTTCTGGGCCTAAAGTTGACATATATATATAAATATACATATATATATATATATATATATATATATATATATATATATATATATATATATATATATATATATATATATATATATATACATACATATACAGCCACGGAAGTAGCGCCGGAAGGCGTGGGCGTTCTCGATCGCCAACTAGGCATGAGCCAATT
>CAUJGJ010000069.1:848200-850700 GCA_963170055.1 Halisarca cf. caerulea | reverse complement strand
TTAAATCAACTATCGACACTTACTATCGGAAACGGGAAGGAAATTAGCGTCATCTCCGGAAATGTCCGGAAACTGAATCCATATTAGGACTCGGGGTCAACTGTATCAGTTCGTGTGGGCAGAATCAATATTCGCATAAAAGGGCATCGCTGTTGTTATTTTGGAGGGTACACTTCTTTTCCAGATTTTTTCCCCCTTGCGTCGACCTCCAGGCTGGCTGAAGCAATGATAAGTACCGGTTTGTTCTCTAGCGTAATGTCTCCAGCGATAAAGAGGCTTTTAAACTTCCGTAAGCCTCAGGACGACGATCAGGACAATTGGTCAGACAAGGCTATCAAGTCGCTCGCAAAGAGACTGAAGAAATCGGGAGGACTGGCAGATCTCGAAGCAGCCATCACAAACCCGGATAAGCCTTCGAAGTGAGTACATTTGCTCGTTGTTTTAGAGCGCGGCCCACGACTGTACGACCACCAAGCGCGAATACGCTTAGCCTAAAATTTCACTATCTGTGGGCGGTATAGACAGTGATGGTATCCCCCGTTGGTCCTTGCAGTGTGTATCGCATGTATTTGGAGGGTAACTTTGTAAAAATCCATGCAATATTGTATGTTTTTGATCTTTCTTAACGTTTTCTTGGGAGATTTGCCGGATGCAAGGTGGCCAGTGCTTGTCACTACGCCAATTGCGTTGGCGTCATCGACGCATAGACCCTCGGGGTCCGTGATTAGCCAATCGAGTGCAGATTCAGAGCTTTGGCTATTGGGAGCCACTGCTCATTAAGTTTGTTTGTTGCCATGGCAGCGGCGTTTATTGTGTTTTTCGCAACAAGTATATTTGTAAGTGAATTGCTATGTTGCTTGCTCATATTATGCACATACGCACATACACACACACACACACACACACACACACACACACACACACACACACACACACACACACACCGCTATTCCTCCCCATCCCATCCACATAGATGTGTTACAATCCCTCGAAGTCTAGACGGAAGGCTCCAGGTATCGCACAAGAAAGGTCTTCCCCATGTGATATACTGTCGATTGTGGCGTTGGCCAGACCTACAGACTCATCATGAGCTCAAGGCAATTGATAGTTGCGAATTCGCCTTCTCCAAGAAGAAGGACGAAGTGTGTATCAACCCCTACCACTATGTGAGAGTGGAGAATCCAGGTGTGTGTGTGTGTGTGTGTGTGTGTGTGTGTGTGTGTGTGTGTATGTGTGCATGTGTGCAAATGTCTAGTCTCGCATAGCCAAAACCGTATAGCCCCATCTTTCCTATTCTTTTCACTACCAAAAGGAAGTGAGAAATTAGGATAAATGGGTGAAGACATACAGGCTCATTTCTATGTTCAAGGTCAAATAATCATTTAATTTGGAGTGTTGAGAAACACAGAACTCGCATTCAAAAGATTGAATTGTCCGTTTTGGCCTGACAGCCTTCATTGATAAAGCTTCTGTCGTGTGATAGAACCAGCTTGCTATCAGCATACCATTTTTTCTTGGTGACAGCAGGAGATGTAGTGGACACCTGTGGAATGTTTGTTCTGCTAGGATGCACTACCCAGACCGAGGTCAACAGATAAACTTTACCATTTGTACACTTGCCATTGAAGTGTGTATCTTTGAAGTGTAGTTGGTACGCACATATGTATAGGTCTATATTCATGCATACATGCAAGTTGGAAGGTGTGTATTAGACCCCGTCTATTCTGGACACATTGGGACCAGAGGGGACTGTCCTGATAATCTGAGTGTCCTCGTTTCAAGGGTTAAAGCTGTACTGTGGCAAAATACAGTGAATCATTTGGTTCCAGTGACATGTGTCCATAGTACAGAGGGGTGTAACTCAGGGGTCTGGATTAGAGGAGCTCCACTGTATACAATAGAGTATCTTTTGTGCAGTCCCTGTTTTGTGAGTAGTGTGGACAGTTCACAGGGCAGTTTTGTGTACAGGTGGGAGAAATGTACCAGATTTAGTGGATATTCAGATTAGCATGTTCTCCTTGGTGGGGTCTGGCAATCACAATATGGTCTAAATGGATCAAGTGTCTATTTGTTGCAGTTCTGATCGTATACTAACACTTTACAACTAGTACTCATCAGATGTACGTATGTACATGTGTATGTACAGTGAAACCTCTGTAATCTGACCACCTTATGAGGTACGTACAGTCACCATATTTAAGTATGGTAAGAGTCACTCCGTATTCCGACAACCTCCTAATCCAACACGTTTTATAAGCCCTGTTGAGTGTCGGATTAGAGAGGTTCCGCGGTATATACAGCCATGGTAGAATCTCTTTGCATTGGACTCCGAAGGGACATTGAAAAATTACATTGTGTCACAAACAGCCGAACTTTGTTGCGCAGAAGAGTGTGATCTAGGCACATAACTTTGTTCACGATACGTAGTTTTCCTTCAACTCCCGTTAATTCTGTGTTGTTGCGTACGTTCAAGTCCATATGTGCCACACATTGTAGTGTG
>CAUJGJ010000069.1:833200-835700 GCA_963170055.1 Halisarca cf. caerulea | reverse complement strand
GGTTTGAAGCATTTTTGAAAGGTTCATCACAGATGTGTGTCCTTCCCGCCATGTACGTACATGCATACATGTGTGCATGTGCTCATTTTTCTCCCTCTCTCCTGTCTACAGAGACCCCACCTCCAATCTACGATGACAAGAGTGACATCAGTGCCTCACCACGGAGCACTGGAGGACTGCATGGCAGCTCATCCGCATCATCAGGTGGGTGTGGCTCGTTGGTGGGTGTGGCTTGTTGGTGGGTGTGACTCGTTGGTGGGTGTCACTATTTGGTTAGTGGGTGTGGCTCGTTGGTGGGTGTCACTATTTGGTTGGTGGGTGTGGCTCATTGGTCACGATTTGGTTGGTGGGTGGTGCTGGTTGATGTACGCACATACGTACATAGGCATCATTATATGTATGTACATATGCACATACTTACCTGCATACGTACACACTGTATGTACGTACATTTGTGTCTATTTTGTGTGTATACGTACTTATCTGCAGATACGTACGTACGAATGTACACATATACGTACATACGTACATAATTCTATGTTTATGTACACATACGTATATACGTACATATGTACATACTGCCTAGTAGCATTTTGATGTATATATATTTGCTTAGTTGTCCTTCTTACATATTGTACTGTATGCATTCGCATTCGTACGTACGTACATACGTATGTATATGCACTGTACATTGCCTGTTGTATGCATGTTTAGTGTGCAAGTGTGCATATTTGTATTTGTCCTCTTGTGCGTAGTTGGTTCTCCGGTCAACTCTCCAATGTCTTCACTGCCTCCTCCCCAAGCTGAGATGTGTGGTGAGTGGTTGTGAGTTCAGAGTGAAGGCTACGGGTGTGAGATGTTTGTACAGGGAAACCTCTCTAATCCGCCAAACCCGCTAGTTCACCCTAGCTTCCCAGTATATACATGTACTGTGTTCAAACCTCTCTAATCCGCCAAACCCACCAATCCACCACAAAACTGGCATTCCCAATTGTGGCGGATTAGAGAGGTTTACTGTACAGTGCCACCTCTCTAATCCAACACCTCTGTAATCCGACATTCTCTCTAATCTGACCATCTTATGAGGTACAGTTACCCACCATATTAAAGTATGGTAAGAGGAACTCAATATTCCAACAAACTCCCAATCCGACTTTATTCTCAGGTCCCATTAGGTGTCGGATTAGAGAGGTTTCCCTGTACATAAATACATACGTACATATGTGCATGTTTTGATGGAGCGGACTGCGAATGCCAGATGTCTGTACGTAGCATGTTAACATTTAGTTGGAGTGAAGGATGCCATCACCAGATGCAAGTTATGTGGAGTTTCCATCCTAATACTTTCTGTATGTGCGAGGATGGCAGTTTTCTTTGGCAATGGCTACTTGGTGTACACACTTATGTACATGCATATGTACGTAGACACATACGTATAATGGGATGTATATAATATGATGTATATATGTAAGTACACTCACGAAGCTCTAAGTGGATGAGTGTGTTAGGGCATCAAGTCCTAAGCATAAGTCTACAAAAGGTTTGCTTGTGATTTGATTTTTGACTTAATTTTCTTCTCTCTCTCTCCCTCTTCCTCTTTCTGTCTCCCTCTCTCCCTCCTTCTTCTGTCTGCCTCTGCCTTCCTTGCTCACTCCTCTCCCTCCCTCCCTCCCCTACCCCTCTTCCCTCCTCCCTCCCTCTCTCCCTCCCCCTCCCCACTCTCCCTCCCTCCCTCTCCGCAGAGGATGTTGTGCCAGTGACCTATGTTGAGCCCGCTCACTGGTGTCAGGTCAGCTACTACGAGATGGCTGATCACGTGGGGGAGAAGTTTTATGGCTCGCGTCGCGTCCTCACCATTGATGGTGGAACGGATCCCGGAAATGACGACCGCTTCTGTCTTGGCCTTCTCTCCAATGTCAGCCGCGATCACATGATCGAGCAGACCCGCCGGCACATTGGGAAGGGGATCCGGCTGTCCTACGTTGCAGGAGAGGTGTACGTAGAGAATTTGAGTGAGGGGAGTATTTTCGTGCAATCTCAAAACTGCAACATTCGCCAGCGCTGGCATCCGGCCACTGTGTGCAAGGTTCCGCAAGGTTGCTATCTCAACCTCTTCAACAACCAGGAATTTGCGGAGATTTTGTCCCAGATGGCCCACCGGGGATACGAAGATGTCTACCAGCTTGTACACATGTGCACCATCAGGATCAGCTTTGTGAAGGGCTGGGGTGCCGAGTACAGGAGGCAGAACGTAACTAGTACTCCGTGTTGGATCCAGCTGACTCTGAATGGACCACTGCAGTGGTTGGACAAAGTACTGGTTCAGATGAAGCCCCCAGAGGCAAACGGGATAACATCCTTCTCTTAGACTCACACACACACACTGTGGTACACACACATGCACACATACACCCATGTACACACACACATGCCCACACACACATGCACACACACACACACACACACACACACACACACACACACACACACACACACACAC
>CAUJGJ010000069.1:818200-825700 GCA_963170055.1 Halisarca cf. caerulea | reverse complement strand
TGCCTTCCTATACTTGTATCTCAACATATACACTAAGGGTTCCTGAAAGGCAGGATTATTGGAAAATGGATGAAAAACAAGTTTTATGCTATAATTTCGAAAAATTTTCCCAACACCATTGTCACCAATCCCTTACCCCCCTTGAATTGTACATAGCATTGTTACCTACTGTAAATACCCCCCCCCCCCCCCAAAGTCTCTGTACACCTATACACTCCTGAATTGCGTTGCCCCCCCCCCCCCCCTAAGATTTTAGGAAGCTCAATTTGCCCCCCCCCCCCCTAGCCCCAAATCCTGTATGCAGCCCTGACTTGGCCACAATTAGCAATTTTATTTTCACAAATGGATCAGTTCCTATTATATTTTAGACAAACACTCTATGCATCTTACTAAATATTCGCAATCGAATTTTCACGAATGCAGGTTCATTTGCGAAATTCGCAAAAATAAAGTCCTGCTAAAAATTAGCACCTATATGGTATCTATGTTTGCATACAGCTGACACACCAATTTCCATGCATATATAACAATTATTGCAACAAAAACAATATATTACTTATATTAATACTTTATACATATGAAAATACGAAAATATTTCATATAATACAAAGTTATACGGACAAATTGTTTGGTTTATCCTTGGAAGCAGAATGTTGGGTGCTTGTTGATGTGTCTCTTTGCACATTTGAATTCTTGTCAATGTCTCTGCAACACATCTTGAAAAGCACCCTCTTGGTTTCCTCTCGGAGTGGTTTGAACACGATCATCATAGCCAGTGGTGTAGCAATAGCTGAAGAACTTTGTGAAATGAAACCGCTGATTATAACTGAAATAGTGAGGCCAACAAAACTAATTCTGTCTGTGGAGATAACTAGTAAAAGGTTGGGAGTGAATAAAAGCAAGTTAGCTACAAATACAATGACATTTAGAATGATGAGGCAAGCTGTAAGTTTTATCATAGCCACCTTGAGCTCCTTATGTTCTGCTATGTTTGTATGATGTTTCTTCACAAAGACTACGCCAGCAACAATAACTCCAATTGACAAGAAACGTGCCGGTATGCCCAATAAAACTATTGCTAGACCTATTCCAACATAGCCAGCGGGTGAGGCATTGGTGAAACAGATGACTCCGTCAAGTGGGGTGTTGTAGGAGATAGCAGTTGGAACAAGATGTGGGATGCCAAGGATGAGCACAACCACGAGCATTCCAACCAGAGAAATGTATAGAGGAGTACTTCTTATCTTCTTGTGTCCATGTTTGAGTATAATGTAGACTGTAACTGAGAGGGTGAGAAGCAAGCAACTTCTCATAGTACCATTTACATGAACAAACCACGAAGCTCCATGACAGAAAATCACTCCTGCTTCCTTGTAGCCGTGCACAAAAAGATATTCAGCGATAGCAAACATCAACTCAGACATACTAGAAACAAACCCCATTCCTGCCATGAGGATCATTATGTTACGCTGAGCCTTTATCTTCCTGAAGGTCTTCCCAGTACACAGTCCTGCTATAGTGAGGATACTGAGGAACAGTTGTGGAGGGACAAGAAGTACAAGTAGAACAGAATACAGAGCAGTGTAGCCTTGTTGTCTGAGAGCACTTCCTAAAGTGTCCTCTGTAGTCGAATTCTCAGAGATATTTAAGAGTCCATACATGATGGTTGTAACCTTGAGTCCTGAATCAATACTGTCTATAGTTCTTATCCAAGGAGTTTTCTAACTCTTTCAAAAATGTACCTGTGACTAAGCCTTGTTGTTTCTTAAAACTTTAAGATAAAATAAACGTGTTTGTGCAAGAGTTTGTATGGCTTATTAGCACCTTTGTGTATTAAATTAGCATGCAAGGTAAAGAATTTGCTTTGATTTGTTAGAACAGACTAATCGAACGAATGGCTAATTGGACAGCATTCACATTTTACATTGTACACTGCTCCAGGATGTCTGCTAACTACATCACGGATTCATGTGCATCTTCAGTTGTCAATGTTAATGTCATTAACTCTCGCTATAGCGGGCGTGAATGTGCCAAGTACCCTTTTCCCTCTAGCCCTTCATGTAGATTAAACTTATGTACTATATGCAATGGACATTTGTGAGAGCATTCAGAAATTTATGCATGGACCTCATATCTGGTTGGTTCACATGACACCGTGCACAATGCGCTAAGCTGATGAATTCTGTTAAATGAAATAGCTGACTATTTTAATGAGCTAGGCCAAGGAAATTAAATTAAACTTGTTCATTTGTGGTAACTACAAAAATTGAAGGTTTGGAGTGAATAACAGGTAGTTTGCCATGGTTACAAATAGAGGATGACAAGGCAAGCTGCAAATTTTATCATAACCAGCTTGAGCTCCTTAGTATGTTCTTTTATGAATGTACGTACGATGCTTCTTCACAAAGACCACACCAGCGATAATAACTTGAGTAGTGATAAAACATGCTGGTATGTCCACTAGAACTATAATGCTACTATAGACCAAATCCAACGTAGCCGGCAAGTGAGGGACTCTTGAGACAAATGGCTCCATCAGGTGGGGTGCTGTAGTCGTGAGCAGTTGGAACAACATACATATAGCATGCCAAGGATAAGAACAACCATGACCATTCCAACCAGAGAAATGTATACAGACGAGTAATCTTTATCTTCTTGTGTCCATGTTTGACTGTAATGTATACACTGTATACCTGAGAGTGCAATAAGCAAAAGAATTCTCATAGAACCATTGACATGCATGGCCGTAGGAGCAACCAGGGCCAACCTCAAGCCTCGGAACTTTGAAACAAAGGCAGTATTGGTGAAAAAACCAGCAGATATGGCTAAATGATCAATTTAGAGTGCTTGTGGTTAAACATTGTGAATTAATGGCCTTTGCATGTATGACCATTTGCTCATTATGTGTAATATACATACATACCAGGACATCATTATAAACCTTAGTTTTTATTTAAATTTATGATGTCGTCAGTGATGTTTAGATGGCCAGACTGGTTTTTGGAAGCTTCCTACGGGCCTGATTGACATAAGCGAACAATGAAGGGCCATGACAGAAATCACTCCTGCGTCATTGTAGCTGTGCACAAAAAGATATGCTCAGCGATAACAAGCATCAACTCAGACACACTAGAAACAAATCCCATTCCTGCCATGAGGATCAAGTTACGCTGAGCCTTGATCTTCCTGAAGGTCTTCCCAGTACACAGTCCTGCTATGGTGAGGACACTGAGGAACAGTTGTGGAGGGACAAGAAGTACGAATAGAACAGATTCTGAAACAAGAGCAGTGTATAGCCTTGTTGTCTGAGAGTACTCCCTAAAGTGTCCTCTACAGTCAAATTCTCAGAGATAGTACCCACTGCCAGTCTATACATGATGGTTGTATAGTCTTATAAGTCCTGAATCAATACTGCAGTCCTTATACAAGGAGTTTTGACGCTGTTCAAAAGTAACTGTTCGTGTGAAGTGTGCCTCAGTCTTGAGGATGTGCTATTATTACATTATAGCAATACTTTCAAATTGAAGCCATAGACTAGTAAGTACACATATGTAATTGTGTTTGCTTGAGACTTTGTATAGTTTATTATTAGCACCTTTGTGTACTATAGAATTTGCTTTGATTTGTTAGCACTATCGGAATGGCTAAACTATTCACATTCTGTTATTCCTACTGTTCAAAGGAAGTCCACTAAATACGTTATGATACACGTGTACATCATTTGTTGTCAATGTTAGTGTTGTTTGCACTTTTGTTGTCAATGTTAGTGTTGTTTGCACTTTTGTTGTCAATGCTAGTGTTGTTTGCACTTTTGTTGTCAATGTTAGTGTTGTTTGCACTTGGATACAGAGGTCACACATGTGCTAAGTGTGCCTTAACTCCCCTAACTGACCTGGTCATGCAGTTTTGTATGCAGCACATGGACATTTGTGAGAGCACTCATAGATTTTCAGGTATAAAAGTATTACTATATTTATTGACCTTATCATGTACAGTACATTACGTATTTATGTACAGTATGTCCCTAATATGTACAGATTTATGTACAGTATGTATGTATGCGTATGTACAGATTTATGTACAGTATGTCCCTAATATGTACGGATTTACATATGTACCGTACGTCCCTATGCGTATGTACAGATTTATGTACAGCACGTCCCTAATATATGTATGTACGTACCTTGGAAATGCTCATATCCCACTTGCTAATGACTAACTGATGAAAACCTTCATCCCAAAGAAAGCCACGAGGAAAGAATGAACGTGAAGGAACTATGTGTACATTAGAAGGGAAACATGTGAGCATAAAGGAAGGAAGGCTAACAAGCAATACACACACACACACACACACACACACACACACACACACACACACACACACACACACAACACACACACACACATACACACACACACACACACATACACACACACACACACACACACACACACCACACACACACACACACACACACACACACACACACACAGACACACACACACACACACACACACACACACACACACACACACACACACACCTGCAGTGTATAGGTCAGCAGGCCAGTACAGAAGTGGGGATGACAGGTCTTTGGAAGTGACACTAAAAACAAGTCAAACACACTGTACTATTCAGAAGCTGTATGTGTACTTACGTACGTACATATGCACATACGTACATGCCCAAGCACCATCTTCACGTATGTGCATCTATCTACATAGATACGTATGTACTTAATATGCTTGCATTCATATAAGTATGTGAAGGGATGTATATACGGACACGGATGTACGTACGTATGTACATATGTACACATGTGTGCATGTGTATGTGGTCACTACACAAAAATATTCACTCTTCTACACTATGGCCATATGTGTACGTACAAAAGTACACACACATACACATAGACACGTGCACGCACACACACACACACACACACACACACACACACACACACACATACACACACACACACACACACATACATGGATCTTCCATGGAAGTAAGATATTCCTCCAATTAGGTTACTGAAAACAGATTTTGCAAATTCGACTTTTTCTGGAGTAAAACCCTGCAATTAGTGGACACAACTGACATATTATCTAAAGAGAACCATAAATGATGCAACATGCATGCAGGGATGGCTGAGCAAGACTGTCCTTTGTACATACTTGCAGCGAAACGTTCTTAGTACATGTACGTACGTACTGTGAGATGGGATACGAAATTGATGCGTACATACATACATACGTATAATTATCAGAGGTACTTATTATCAGGGTTGGTTTATGTACATGAGGTATACACAGGGACAGAATGAGGAGTACTTACTATCCAGGAGTATGTACTAAACCAGGTACTTACTATCAGGGTTGGCTTATGTACATGAGGTATACACAGGGACAGAACGAGGAGTAATTACTTTCCAGAAGTATGTACTAAACCAGGTACTTACTATCAGGGTTGGTTTATGTATATACATGAGGTATACACAGGGACAGAACGAGGAGTACTTACTTTCCAGGAGTATGTACTAAACCAGGTACTTACTATCAGGGTTGGTTTATGTACATGAGGTATACACAGGGACAGAACGAGGAGTACTTACTTTCCAGAAGTATGTACTATGTATTAAACCAGGTACTTTCGTACTAAGCCCGTTCCACTGTACATTTGTGTATGTATGTAAGTATACTGCGTGTAGTTTAATTTTGAGATTACATGTACGTAAATCACATACACATAATGATACATCTCGACCTTGATAATCTGACCTTTGCATCCGTAACATGCCGATCCACCAAAAGAGCCAAAGAATGAACTTATATTAAGTATACGTACGTACGTACATACGTACATAAATTCTACAGTATAAACTGATCCCTTGCGTATGTACAGTACATACGTATGCCAATTTATCAAGAGCGCATAAATGCTTTGCTTATATGCACACAAAATACGATACAAGTGCATGGATCCGTAAAGGTCACAACACACCTTCTTCCCGAGCTGAAAGACCTTCTCGAACCTTTGATCGAATTCTTTCTTCTTTGCTTCAACCAGAGAACCGAAGGCTTCACCGTAAACAGGTGCAGCTTTAGGGCCCAACAGAGAAGAGTAGACCACATCAAAGATCAGAGGAGGCTTCACAGTTATTTGGATGGCCACAAAGTTGATGTCCTTCTGTTTAGTAGGAAGTTAGAAAGGAAATGCATGCGTATTTACTTATGTAGGTGTGTAGAAAAGAAGTGAATGTGCAGAGCATTGCACACATACAACGTATGTACATACACACAACATATGTACATACACACATGTGTGTACAGAATGCAAGTACATGCCAGCATGGACATGTGGCAGCATTTCAATGTACGTACGTACGTACGTAACGTACATTAATGTACAATCACAAAAATGGTAACACATACATGCATGCATACATGCGCGCACATACCACACACACACATGCACACACAGACACACACACACACACACACACACACACACACACACACTTTTCACACACACACACACACACACACACACAACACACCTTTCCCTCCTGAGGGAAGAAGTCCACCTCTCCAGGAAGGTACAGACTTCCACTGACGACATCAAACTGAAGAATCCTCTTCATCTTATCACTGAGGTGGGCTATACCACCAGGAAGGTGAGTGGCCAGGTAGTACTTGGACTGCGTGCAGAGAAGCGCAAGTAAATAGAATCAACAGAAGGGTGTCTGTACATAGGAAAAAATTGAGCTGCTAGATTTGTGAACATATGTACATAAAATATACATACGTAAGTACACACACACAATACAGTACTATGTATAGGTACGCACACACTGGGACATACATACGTATGTACATGCATGTGCATACAAGAACACACACACATATGTATGCATGACATATTTGTAAGATAGCATACAGTGTACAGACACACACAGAGTGACACACACACACACACACACACACACACACACACACACACACACACACACACACACACAGAGAGAGAGAGAGAGAGAGAGAGAGAGAGAGAGAGAGAGAGAGAGAGAGAGAGGGGGGGGGGGGGGGCTGTACTTACTGCTTTCCCTTTCGTTTTCAAATGTGGAATTGAAAGTCGGAATGGGCCAAGCTACACACATAATTATAGAAAACCAGAAATAAATCCACAGATCTGAAGTTGCATATATCATCTGTACTGTACCAACATATGCTCAACATAGCAAGTATGTTCATGCAGTACAGTACTTCTATCTAAACAGACTAACATGTAAGCATGCATGTATGCATGGACTAGAATGTACACCAACAAAGTATGCACACACACACACATGCATGCATGCACGTACACACACACACACACACACACACACACTTTATTTGCATTGCCGGTAATTTCAGACACCCCACCATCAGCATCACGTACATACTGCAACACATTGGATCCTTCTGCATGCTGTAGGTAGTACCAAACACAATGCA
>CAUJGJ010000069.1:800700-808200 GCA_963170055.1 Halisarca cf. caerulea | reverse complement strand
GGGCATCTCACAAACACCATATCTGCTCAAGACAGTTATCAGGCCTGACTGGATAACCTGTGAAAACTCTTTGCCTTGTTTTGCAAATTTCAAAGCTTCCTTGCAAATGGCAGCATCATGAGCACTGAGGCTGTCGATGAATGCCTCAAGAAGTAGTTGATCTGGAATGTTGACTGGTTTAGCCAGGAAGAATGATGCAAGGGTGGGAAATGCAATCTTAATTGGTAGCATGCCAGTGACCACGTAAGCATGAGAAAAGATCACACCTAAAATGGAAAATGGTGGTAGGCCAGAATGTGGTGTGTCCACTGGTACAAGAAGTGATGTACCATCAAAGTGCTTGGAATACACTTCCTCAAAGAAAGCGGAGAACATATCCCGAGTGACCCCACCAATATCCACCGCACATTCACCTACAAACTTTGTACGGAAAGGATATTCTTCCAGAATGCCTGTGAGCTCTTCATCATATAGCTTGATCACATCGTGGTAAACACTGCTACGTCTGACCATGTGTGTGGTTCCATGTTTGAGCATCAAAGACTGCATGAAATCTATTCTCTTTGTATCACCTGCAGAAGTGGGGAATGACATAATATTATGTAATATTATGTAAATTACATTAAAAGAAGCTTAATACACACACACACACACACACACACACACACACACACACACACACACACACACAATTTAAAAGCTGTATATAGGGGATGCAGCAATTTGAACATCGCATGCAACCCAGTCCACAAAACTCTGTCTATATAGCTTGTCTGCTGACTATGCATTAAACATCCCTATTACCTTGTTTTTGGGAATGCATCATGCATCTTGCAATTGCATAGGGTAATTGACCAAAAGAATTCAAATGTGCAGACATTGTCAAATAAGTGATGTGTACATGCAGTGAAGTTTTATAATGAGAACACTTGCAGCTTGCATGGAGTAATTGATGATGAAGATGTGCATGTCATTGATCGCAACAATATATTAACTCTCTATATATAGAACTGATGTACACAACTTGTGACAGTTTGTCATTGAATTGTACAGACAAGGATGACATTTGCTCTGCAAATACTCAGTAGGCACATCTGCAAGGGCATACTTTCCAGCAAAAATTATATAGCTGCTAGTCAGCTTCAGCAAAATTTGCTTATAAGGAATCTGAGATTTGTGAATAACAGACCCATGCATGCATGTAATACATGGTGCTATAAAGTATTTCAACTGGATCCGCCTGCATGCAGGGTGGAATTTGTGAATTGATGTGCCCTCCTATTCATGCACACAATGTCATAACATACCTTTCCTTAGATACTCAAAATCTGTTTGGAAATCATCAGCAATACCACATTTCAGAACCGTTACGTCTTCAAGAGCATCCTACAATATATAAAAACAGTTAACTATAAAAGTTGAAAATACATGTAGGCTATACAGTACAGGGGCATAGCCAGAAGAAAAATAAGGGGGTTTCGTAATAGCCATGATCATGGGCACTTGGTATACATAGTTATAGTGGTATCATGCATGAACGTGCTTTACTCAATAGCCTTAATTTAGTATTCTGTAGCATGTGCATGGTATCAACACAGTGGCCATATGCATGCAAGGGAAATTTGTAATGGTAGTTTGAAAACTAGTGTGTCAGACAAGCTAGAAACAGCTAACAAGAACACAAAGCATGAATGAATGTATAGTAGAACAGCATTTGTTATGTGCTTTCAGTATAACCACATGTATACAGGAGCATGCTATATATGTGACAATTGGAGGGATTCTGCTGGGAATTGATTAGCACACTGGTGGCTTCAGATTAAAGGGATTTCTAATGAGGGGGGTTTCCTGGCAACCAGGAAACAATGGAGGTACGCCCCTGCAGTATATGGATCCCCACACTCATATTCTGCACTTGTGAATACACATGCATTATTTCAGCTAGACCAAGGGTAACTGGTCCATGTAGGATTTAACTGTATATTATAACAATTACAGTAACACTTCTAAGAACCTTAGAAGAATACATATGTAGATAATTATTTGAAGGCATGTAAATGCGGAAGTGTCATGTATGGGGGAGTAGATAAATGAAGCTTTGCCCAGTCCTCAGTAAGAGAGTGGATTTCCTCAGATACCATCACAGCAGAAAAAAGACACCATGTTTTTATACATTTACGGACCAACTGCATGACATTGTGTGCATGCGGTGGTCTATGCACTCAATGAATGATATTATAACATATAAAGCTATGGCGTGACAGACAATATTTTTTTATTTAATATTGATTTATAAAAGCATGCATGCATGAATATTTATTATAGTATTACCTTATCCTTCTGCATCAATGGATTTGAGGCTTGTTCCCAAATGGACACAGGGTGTTTGGAGCAGTGTGCATCGTCAGTGGTACTCTTGGACTAGCAATGTCAATAAAATTCAATAACATTAAATTGAATACATTTAAAGCACCCGCAAGAAAATTTGTAATAATAATCATTATGTCAAACCTTCTTGGAAAATGATGGCAATCGTACAACAGGTAGTTCATCATCGCTACTTGATTGTGTCGAGCAATTCTGGCAATGAAACAGAAAAGACCCTCTCAAATAACATATGTGCATGCCAGGGTTAAATGAAAAAAAGACATATTATTAATTGCATGCATGCCAACTAAAGGCTTTTATGGCTTTCACTCACATATTTCTCTGCTAAGTACACAGAACCTTTTCGACTGATAGCGTCATTCCCATTCAAACTCTGGTTCCCTGACCTGATCAAGCAATTGTCCACACAATCTAGAACATGCCAGGTTTCTACATTCAGATGTTTGAAGCCCAATCTGATCTGATCAGAAACTTGACTGCAGCTCATAGATCGTGTCATTTTGATTGTCTGGATCCTTCCACAATTGTTCAATGCTGTCCTATGTTTGCCTCTAGGGACACTAGAAGTGGCCTGTTCCAACATTACAACTTGCACATTGGATGCTCGTCCAGAACTGGTTGAAGCCTTCTTTTTGCTCTGTGCTTTGGAGGCACAACAATCACTAGTTGGGTCAAAGATAGGGCCCCGTTTACGTGATGAAGAAGGGAAAAGACGCCCAAGAATATGAGCCTCTTGTTCACTGGGTTTGGAAAGACGAGTACAAATGTCCAATCCTTTGGCAGCAACAGAGGTGCGTGGTTGGTTGCCTGGCTATATAATTGTAAAATTAACAAAAAAGAGAGATTATATCTGCTGCATGCATGGCCTGTCTCTGACAAGTGCGTGACGAGCGTCATGCATGCACATGCACTATAGCTTAAACGAGTTTCACCTTACCTTGCATACTATTCTGACCACTTGCTTATCTCCAAAAAGCTGATCGTCAATAATATCAACGAACTCCCCGCCCCAATCCTCACTTTTAGCTTGTAACACAAAGCTGGATGTGTCAAATCGCCCCTCCGCAAAGACGTCTCCGAAAACTTCTTTAACGGCTTCAAAAACAGCATGCCGCTCTTCCGTTGCAGTGCTTTTAGCTTCAAATGATATGGGACGCCTCATTTCATGAAAACAAACCAAAATAGTCTTCATACCAAGAGTAGAAGAGCTGGCCATGGCTTCACTGTTCGTCGCCATTTCGCGAGTCCGCCAACTAGTCTATAAATTATCATCTGCACGTGCAGGACGTCGTGTGGACTGCTGCCGCGGCTATATTATACATGTTACTTACCCATAATAATTATTACGACAGATAGATATTATCTAACAATAATACGTCAATGACTCATATATTTTAACAGGAAAAACCCCTTTAACTGCATGTCGGGCGGAAAGGGACTCGCGTCGACGAGTGGTAGCATCATGGCTGAC
Source organism: Halisarca cf. caerulea (assembly GCA_963170055.1). Taxonomy (NCBI): domain Eukaryota; kingdom Metazoa; phylum Porifera; class Demospongiae; order Chondrillida; family Halisarcidae; genus Halisarca; species Halisarca cf. caerulea. The sequence continues at coordinate 804,341 of CAUJGJ010000069.1, read as the reverse complement.
AATGAAGACACTGAGGACGTACAGGAACAGGTGGTCATCTCGAGCTCAACATGGGGATGGGAGGATTATTTTCAAGATTTGGGGCAATTTATCCAATCAACTGAAATAAACTATAGTCCTTATGTCACATCAGAGTATGCAGAATATGTTGTTGATCGATTGGCTATTGGTTTGAGGAACACTACAATCCTGGCAGAGCGTACTATGCAGAGTGTTGATTTTCGGGATCATAATGTCACCATGGAATCACCAGCTATTTTCTCCATAACTGAAGCTCTTGGTCAGCTGATAGCGGTTGTGTCGGAGTTAAAGGGGAAATTGGAGTCCTTGCTGGTCGAATTGTCCCAGCCTGATTATGTCAATGCCAACAGATATCATGTCCCAAAACAGGCAAATGGAAAACTGGCGATTGAGAAAGAGCAGATTGAGTATCTACGGTCACTGTCATTCTCTTGGACAGACATTGCTGTATTGTTGGGAGTATCTAGGATGACCCTGTATAGGAGAAGAGTAGAATTTGGAATGTTGCAGGAAACATTGGAAAGCAACATCTCCGATAGTGAGCTGCTTGAAATAGTTCAGACTATCCGAGTAGAAATGCCAGACGTTGGACAATGTCTTGTCTCAGGAAGACTACGATCTATGGATATTCATGTTTCAAGGGAACGCATAAGAAGGTGTATTCAAATCAGTGATCCATTGAATACTGTAAGACGGTGGCATGGGACTACTATTCGTCGCCCATATTCAGTTCCGGGTCCTAATTCTCTCTGGCATATTGGTATGTGTGTATACATGCAGCATGACTGTTTGACATACGTGAATTTAAAATTATTATATATCATGGTATTGTTTAGCAGTAATGTGTCCAATCAATTGTTCAACTGAGTTATTGTTAGCAGTGCATGCACGAGTTAGTGCATATGTGACCGGATTTGCTTAAACCCAGCATATTGCGAAAAATTGAAATTTGCTTGTTTTTTGTACACAACTTTATGATGTCATGTTCAAACGGCCATGCAAATTTGATTGTGATTACCTGTACTGTTTGGAAGATAGAGGTCTTTTTATACGGATGCTCGTATCATTGGGCTGTCGAGAAAATTCGTCCTAAATTCTCGTTTCAAGAAGAAAGTTGGCGAGTGACTTAAAATATTAGCTTGTTTAATTCACTTGTTTCTCCTTTTGTAGGACGATCTAGTGTCTGATACTTCCCAGGAACACAGTTTAAAAATTTTTGGACCAGAATATGAAAAAATTTCGCATTCACCGAAGTATCGATGAAATTGTAATTTTGCCCTATGTCTACAGTTTACATATTTTGCGATATGCCGGGTTTAAAATCTGGTCACATATTATGCCAGTGTATATGATTGCATGGTTTGTTGTGTGCTATATATAATTTGGCATGCAGTATACTAGCTATTACTGTTACAGTAACAGTATATTATTATAACATTGGCTTTGTGGAAGTTAGTGTGAACTCATGCAATCCTGTATAAGTCTATCTTCATGTTTAACTTAGTGTTTAGGCCTCATATGCATAATATATGCATGTATGCAGATGGTTGTCTAACTTGTATCTATAATAGTTTAAATTTGTAATTTTATTACACCACCTTTGTCATGCATGTCTGGCCATGTTTAAATCACCGTTTGAGCTGTAAGTTTATCTTACACATTTCATTCAGTATTCATTATCATGGTCATCATAATACCACCACTATATTATTAGACCCTTGACATGTAATTTTTCCAATTTTGGTATCCATTCAATCGATCCTGTATTGAAGCCCCATGTCTGCTGATGCAGCTATATAAACACAGGGTCCTATATATACTCATGCATGCTTATTGTAATCAACATGTGCTAATTTATTACTAGTTTCTTTCACCCACAGATGGTCATCATAAGTTGATCCGTTGGAGGTTCATCACTCATGGAGGCATAGATGGATATAGTAGAATGGTTGTGTTCCTTGAGTGTTCCAGTAACAACAAAGCTTCAACCGTTCTGGCACAATTCGAAAAGGCTGTAGATAGGTATGGTCTTCCATCTCGCGTCCGTTCAGATCAAGGTAGAGAGAATACCATGGTTGCAAGGTACATGTTAAGAAATAGAGGACTGGATCGCCGTAGTATAATAACTGGTTCGTCGATTCACAACCAACGCATTGAGCGTCTTTGGTATGATACACACAGAGCAGTGACGTCCCTCTATTATCGCTTATTTTACTTCCTTGAGCACCAAGAGGCATTGGACCCGCTAAATGAACAACATCTTTTCGCCTTGCATTATGTTTACCTACCCAGAATTAATCGGGCCCTGTCTATGTTCCGTGAATCTTGGAACCATCATTCCATCAGAACAACTAGGCATAAATCACCCCAGCAACTATTTACAGAAGGAGTTCTACATTTGCATAATTCTGGGCTTGATGCACTGGATTTTTTGGAAGATGTTGATGATTCCTATGGAATAGATGATGACTTGTCTACCAGTGTGCAAAATGATGATGACGCATGTGGGACATGTCCAGGATCTGTTATGATAGCGCTTCCCAGTTTGCGTAGCGATAAATTGTAATTTTCCGGTGCTTACAAGTTATTAGTCACGCAGTTATCTTGTGATTCGAACTAATATTCGGGCGTATACGAATGGCAAATCCGCGTTTAGTGACGTTTTCTGTCGTCACGGTTGCTCTGTCACATGATTGCTTGTGACCTAACTCGATGTTTCTTCTGAATCATAGTTTTCGGCTGGGTGCTACGTGAGGGAACAAGCTGGAGACAGTTTCTTGGTGTCAACTTTGAGCCATCGGGAATATGCAACTTTTCCATGCGGGTGAGGGAGAGATTTTATTCCTGTCGCAAGTTACAGGAGCTTGAATGTTGGCTTTTGAGGCCCAATGGATCAGATCTCGGCTTTGGAAAGGAACGGTCAACTCACCCGCATGGAAAAGTTAGTAAATGTTTTGTTATAGCGATTTATGTTAAAAAAATAGCCATGGAAGCGTTCCGCCAGGTAGCACCCAGAGCGTTTCGCTTTTCAGTAGGGGTTAGGAAAACCTCAGTAGCTTCTTCGCCATAAAAGCAAGCCTTCCAAAAAGGTAATCGTACGAACGTCTACATGTCTGCCTACATCTTGATCCCTTGTTTGACTCTCTGCATCTACTACAAGTAGAGAACAGAAGCTGTAAAAAAGACCGAAAATTTCACACCTCCGAATTAGCGCGGACATGTCCCACATGCGGAAGGTGTGGTCTTGCCTGATATGAGGTTTGTACCAACAACAAGGCAATTACTTCAACTTCAACATGTGGATCCCCTGGCCAACAGTGACAATCATGGAATTGAGTTGTTTGAAGCAGTCCTTGACATCCTTCATACAGACGTATAATGCACGATTGAACTTTAACATGATTTATTTCTCCTTTTATCATGTACATGAGTATAATGATACTATGTTTATAATAATTATAACATATCCCATAATGTATGCTTACCTGACTGTATATATGTATATAGATAATATATATACATATATATATATATATATATATATATATATATATATATATATATATATATATATATATATGTATGTATGTATGTATAGGGTAGCTAGGGTTAGGGTTACA
>CAUJGJ010000069.1:793200-795700 GCA_963170055.1 Halisarca cf. caerulea | reverse complement strand
ACTGTTAATGAGTAGTACCTGGTTAGAAAGTACAAGGATATGATATCCCAGCTTATAACCCATAGTACTAATCTATATGGTTAGCAAGTACTACTGATAGTGAGTAGCAATTTGGAGGGTCCCCAGGTGTACTCACTAACGAAATTCGACTGTATATTGTGTGCCCCCATCCTGTGTGGCTGTAATATACAGACCATGTATGCTTTAATATTCGTGGGGTGAAACTGTCATTGAATTTGGCTTTTAGCAATTTTTGAGTTTTTACTGTATATTGACAAACGGCCATGTTTTGCTATTGTACAAGAGCCTGGTCTAAATTTTTGCGGGTCTAAACTTTCACAGATCTCTTCCAATTTATGAATACTGTGAATATAATACTGCATGAAATTTAATGCATATATGTGAATCCCTTTCTATTGTGTGTACGTATGTACGTATGTGGTATATGAGTATGGTGTATTGTAAAAATCAGAAATTAATGATGTTAAGCTACATATTTTAACATCCTCAATCTCCCAAGTTGACAGTAATTATTCCTTCTTTGTGTGTGCAGCCAAGAGGGGAGAGCTTCATACTTGAGACTGGGACCATTTACGGTGATCTCTTGGGTGCCATTCGAGACCTTGATGAGTGGATGTCCCCTCAGCCGGTCGAGAAAGACCTGTCCACCTGGCTGCAGTTCAACAAACCCTTCACAGTGGCTGAGCCTCACGGTGTAGTGGCTATATTTGGGGCCTGGAACTACCCCATTCAGTTGGTGCTTCTCCCCCTCATTGGTGCCATTGCAGCGGGAAATGCTGTTCTTGTAAAACCCTCGGAAGTGTCCGTCACATCATCAAATCTCTTCAGTAAACACCTTCCAAAGTACCTGGATGCTGTGAGTTCCGTGCAGTTACTGATCCGGGTGCTGTATGTAGGTACTTCCATTAGCGTATAATTAGGTTGCAACCTAATTATGCGCTCCTGGTACTTCTAATGGTCAGCTTAGAGAGTAGTGTGGATTATTAGGGTGTCAGATTACAGAGGTTCCACTGTACACAGTGAGGAGGACCTTGGATTATGGCGGTGACTGTAGGAGGTGTATAATGATCTGCACGGCACGCCATACGCGTGTACGTATGTATATGTTTGACTACCTACGTAGTGTGCCTTCAGTTGCTGCCTATCTATAGAAGGTCCGTACTTGTTGAAGTATGGTATTACGTGCATACCGTACATGCATACATACATACATACATACATACATACATACATACATACGTACATACATACATACATACGTACATACATACATACATACATACATACATTGTACATACATGCATGCATACTACATTGTACATATGTACATGCATGCATGCATACATACATACACATGCATACATTATACATGCATACATGCATGTACATATACGTACATACATGCAAACATACTTACGTACGTAGGTTACAGGTCTTTCTCTTTGAGTACAGTTAAGCCTATATTGAAGGACATCTCCGAATCTCAGGCATTTCCTTTAACAGGACACCATTGCTCCGGCCCATTTGGCATCCCTTGCATTGACATGTGTTCATGTAAAACCTCCAAAATAAGAACACCTCCATAAGCAGGACCATTGGCTGTTATCCCAATGGTGTCCTTATTATAGAGGTTTTACTGTACAGGACAGTTAACTCTGGTCCCTGTGGTGTCCTTATTATAGAGGTTTCACTGTAGGTATCACATATGTACTTACGTATATATGTAGGAGTGTTACAGAGTGGTTTCAGGAGGAGTTGAAGTTGGGAAGAAGATTCTTGAGCAGCATTTTGACCATATCTTCTACACCGGTAGCACCAGGATTGGCCGCATTGTGATGGAGGCAGCTGCCAAGAACCTCACTCCAGTTACTCTAGAGCTTGGGGGAAAGAGGTGTGTGTGTGTGTGTGTGTGTGTGTGTGTGTGTGTGTGTGTGTGTGTGTGTGTGTGTGTGTGTGTGTGTGTGTATGTGTGTGCATGCGTGTGCGTGCGTGTGTGTGTATGTGTGTGTGTGTGTATGTGTGTGTGTGTGTGTGTGTGTGTGTGTGTGTGTGTGTGTGTGTGTGTGTGCATGCGTGCATGCGTGCGTGCGTGCATGTGTGTGAGTGAGTGAATGCATGTGTACGTATATGCATGCACGTGTACATATATGTACATATGTATGTGCATAAGAGAAGAGGGAAAAAGGAAGAGAAGGAGGAAGGGGGAGAGAAATGTATATGCGAGAGAGATCGAGTAAAGGAGGACAGAACTGAGAGAGAAGTGGGATAGGAGTGGAGGAAGACGTGTATATGGACATGCGCAGAAATTTCTGAGTGATGATGAAGATCTTTGTTTTACGTACCATTTCATATTGTAACCATTGATAGAAGAAACTATCTATATTGTAACATACTATGGCATTACGTGTAAGGGAACATTGTAAGTTTGTGGGGGAGGGGGGGGGGGGGGGGGGGACAATGAGATTTTGCGAAGATTATT
>CAUJGJ010000069.1:755700-775700 GCA_963170055.1 Halisarca cf. caerulea | reverse complement strand
ATCACGTACAACTGCACTATAACTAAAGTATTGATGATTAATCTGATAGCAAATATGCCAACATGCATTTCGTGGTACTCGACATACATGTGTACATGCTTACATGCATTTTGCAATTCATGTAAAGAAGTAACCCATTAGCCTCAAGGTTCCAATAGCACTATAGAGGGTTTCATGTGGGCACATGCATGCAGTGTTGTTCTCTATACATAAGAACATTGTCAAATAAAGTATAGAGTACATCATGCACAAGGCAAGTAGAGGTCACCATGTATGCTGTGGGTTTCAATGTGTTTTGCTCATTGTGAAACTATGGGATTAATATTATTTCTGTCCTTGTACAGTGAGGTCACTCCCTTTGGGAGGTGTAGGGCATAAATAGTGGTATTGGTGCTTACCATAGCAAGCACACCTTTCATATGTTCTCCCACCAAAAGCCATGTTTAAAGACTGACATCAATGAACTTCCTTGAGGGAGGAGTTGTGTGATGAGCTCAACAATGTGTGAGTGTGTGTGTGTGTGTGTGTGTGTGTGTGTGTGTGTGTGTGTGTGTGTGTGTGTGTGTGTGTGTGTGTGTGTGTGTGTGACAGTGTGTATATATGTGTGTGTGTGTGTGTGTATGTGCGTGTGTGTGTGTGTGTGTGTGTGTGTGTGTGTGTGTGTGTGTGTGTGTGTGTGTGTGTGTGATGGTGTGTAAATGTGTGTGTGTGTGTGTGTGTGTGTGTGTGTGTGTGTGTGTGTGTGTGTGTGTGTGTGTGTGTGTGTGTGTGTGTGTGTGTGACAGTGTGTATATATGTGTGTGTGTGTGTGTGTATGTGCGTGTGTGTGTGTGTTTGTGTGTGTGTGTGTGTGTGTGTGTGTGTGTGTGTGTGTGTGTGTGTGTGTGTGTGTGATGGTGTGTAAATGTGTGTGTGTGTGTGTGTGTGTGTGTGTGTGTGTGTGTGTGTGTGTGTGTGTGTGTGTGTGTGTGTGTGTGTGTGTGTGTGTGTGTGTGTGTGTGTGTGTGTGTGGTGAAGGATGCTGAAAGCATTCTGTTGCATGTGCCGGACTACCCCCACCCATTCGAGTGCAAAGATATGACTGGCTAGACTAATGCAAATTCCTTGCATGCATATGCACGTGTAGAGGAATTATAATTCCATCTAGCTGGACATGCATATTATGTACGCGTATATATATACGCGTTCGTCAATTACAACTAATTGGCCATGGTATACGTCAATAAAATGGCGAAGGGGATCGCAGTCGCGCTGCTCAATGGAGTTGGTTTACGTTCTTGGAAACCGGCAGCGAAGCCTGGCAGAAGCTTCTAAAATGGATTTTAGTATAATCATTATGTAATAAATACATAAATAGTCTTTACAAAAAAAACTAAATGAATATCTAAGCAAGAGGATCCAGAATATTGCCCGCTCCCTTTCACGCCGACTAGCCGGGCCCATTGGATGTGGTGGTCTTAGGTTATCTTATGCAGCTTGACAATGTTTGACAACAGTAGTACAATTGGAGCTAAGGAAGATTATGCCTTCACCTTCTATGGCCCAACCCCAGCCATAGGGTGAGAGGCCTTTGAGTATCTATGGCTCCAGCTAGGTGTAGGGTGGTTGTATGACTGTAGGTAGTACCGCGTGGTACAGAAAGTCTTTCAATTAAGTGCATAGATATAGATCTAGGATCCGGAGGCGGAGTCCAACGCAATTTGGGTGGCCTTTTACCTCAGAGTCGGCTCAAGTCTCACCACAACGCCGACGAATTTGCTACAAGGAGGACGATTTTAGAGAGATTTCACAACTCGGAGCAAATTAACGTTGGTCTCACTCAGCTAGGTTCATGTCAAAGCCTAGCTATAATAATTATGCTGTGTAATATGACATTGTTGTATGAAGCCTATACCTAGTAATTATTATTATTATTATTATGCATGTCTGGTGAGATGTCTAGTAATCTATAGCTACTCAACCCAGCCTGTATGAATCACAACTTAGGTTGCATGGCTCGTGCAGCTAGGCTACAAACAGTGCATGATAGTATACTCCTTGAATGAATCATTGATATTTTTCTTTCATGAGATTGTCAGTGGTAAGAATTGTTCTAAGACTTTAAGTTAATAATTTAAACTGACAATTCTCCATGGGAATCCATATTTATGCCAAATAGCTTTAAAATTATAACATAATTATATTACAGTAACTTCTTATATTACCAGTCTATATATAGTCTTAGCCTTGACTTAGTACTCTATGACTTACATGGACCCCACTGTAACTAATAGTTATTCTGTATATTATATGTAATTTTACACTGTGTTCTCGACTTTATGTAGTAGCTATTTTTGCTGGTAACAAGAATGACAAAGCCTGCTGCAGCCTGTGTTGTAACCACTGCACTGCTCTTTCTGCTTCCTCTTGGTGCTTTTGGTCAAGGTGAGTGTTAGTCACTAATGGACTAAATTGTGAGACTCAGACTGAGTCCAGTTGCAGCTTAAAAATGATCAATACAATGTCATGGTCCATTGTCGTGTCAGGGCAGAGAGGCACTTAATAGGTGGAGATATATTAATTTTATTTGATTGACTGTTAATACTATGAATGATCTTAATTAAACTGGCTCTGAGTCAGTATGACATGGAACCCATACATGCATGCATGCATTTATACCAAGAAATAATTATAATTATTATGTATTCTTTTCATAGAGTTTTCAAATTGGACAAATGTGATGTAGTATTGTAAATGATGTATAATTTGCATACAATCACAAAACCTTGCACTGGAATATTCCTGCAAACTGCTTGATACTGGACCACAGTATGTGGTTATGGTCTTGTAGGACCAAATTGAATATACTACCCATGCAATTGAAATACCTGTCCGTATCCTCTAGATAAAATCAACATGGGTAGAGCATGTATGACTTCCAAGCCATGAATAATATATAGGGTCACATGTGGTTGTCAACTTTCCTTCCTAAGCTCAGTGAACCAATGAATTGATTTTTCTTATCTGCTTTTAATACAACCAAAGGGATGATTAGCATTAAAACAGCATTCAGTTTCCAGGATATTGATAGGTCAAAGTTTCGATATCTATATGTGCTTGTGTGTGTGTGTGTCTAGTTGGTATGAGGATCGGGTACGAGACTAGGGCTGGTTAGTAATCTCTTGTGAAGCTTAAGCCTGTACAGTTGCCAGCAGGTGGTGCATGTTTTTAAAGGGATGAAAGCTGTGACTCTATACCTGTCAGCCTCGACCACTGGAAACTTTAAATATGGCTTGGGTGCTTCTTTATTAGACTCTTAGTGGGATACTGGTCATTGGCTGGTGCCTTAGATACTATTAGCCAGGATATTACCGAGTTTCGAATTGGGAATCACTGCTGCTGTGTAGTGTATATAACGATTTGCATTGCAACGAATTTTTAGGCAAATAATAGTACGCAGTAGAATATACAAAGACTATTGTGACCATTTTCTAGGCAAATCAGGCCGAAACAAGCTGTTACGTAGCTACTTGAAGTGTGTGAGTAAAATGCGTATACGAGTATCACCTTATTGGTTAGCGAAGGGAAGCTTTATGCTGGAGAAGATCTTCGAATTAAGATATGACCGAAATAGAACGTTTGGCAATGTTCACGCTCTTTGGAATCTGTTCACAAAGCTTGCGCCACTTTTTAGGTTAACGGTGACATAAAAACGCGGGCATTAAAGGATATGCACAAGGGGCCATCAGGGATGGTGGGGGTAGCTGGGTCTATATCCCATGGGTTTCTGTTGTCTGGTGGCTCACCCCCAATCCTATTGGGGCCCAACAGTGGGGCCACAATAGCCAGCACTACAGGCTGTGGTATTACTTGTTACAAGTTACAAGTGTGTGTGTGTGTGTGTGTGTGTGTGTGTGTGTGTGTGTGTGTGTGTGTGTGTGTGTGTGTGTGTATAGTTGGGGGTTACTAAATACCAATAATTAAGTAATATATTACAAATATTATTACTATTGCAGGAATTATGTACTATATATAGCCAAATACCTGCTTGCAGCTCAAATGCTTCAAGGATGCTAAGAATTGTATTCTAGTGGTGACATGGAGGACAGATTTAACTAGTTTGTACATTATTGGTCCACATATTCAGGCATCAATTGCAACTAGCTTCATGATTATAGTTGTGCCTTTTGTGTCATACTACTAACTTTTGTGTCGTATTATGTGATACAAAGTCAAAAATCATGTTTAACATGCAAGTTTGATGGTTGATATCAGGTTGTGAAGTGGAATTATGAAGCGGAATCACACAACTCTGAAACGGAATTTTGCTTTTTTCGAACCCAAACTCAAAGCGGAATCAGGTATTAAAATGGAAGATCATCCCCTCTATAATATATAACCTAAAAACTTGAATTTTTTCAGACCCCACACCCCTAGCTTTATACGCATACAATACCACAAACAAATCTGCACCTCCTCACATAACTACACTGCATGTGTTTTGAAGATGTCTATTATGGTAGGTACGTATACGTACATATTCACCCCCTACTATTCTTTGTAATTATACCCCCTTGATCATTATTCCGAAGGGACCCTGCTATATAAGTACAATACATGCATGTACGTAAACACATCAAAACTACAATCATGCATATTGCAGGCAGACATGTGCTGCTATAGTGAAGCTCCCCCACAAAGACAATTATTCCCTGCATGGTGTGTGTGTGTGTGTGTGTGTGTGTGTTTGTGTGTGTACGTGTGTGTGTGTGTGTGTGTGTGTGTGTGTGTGTGTGTGTGTGTGTACATGTGTGTGTGTATGTGTGTGTATGCGCGCGCGTGTGTGTATGGGTGTGTGTTGCACTGACATAAAAATTAGTAGTAATACAAGAGTTGTATTTCATTGCACTCTAAGACATAATAATAGTGTAATATTGTAACAATTTTTATGCATCTCTACTGATAGTTAATTTTGACATCCGCCTTACTGGAGGTATGACACCCAATGAAGGACGTGTGGAAGTCTACTACAGCAGCCAGTGGAGGACAATATGTCATGATGCCTGGGACATCTATGATGCTCATGTGGTGTGCAGACAGCTGGGGTACCGTGGTGCAATAAGACATCATACTAGTTCCTATTTTCGTGGTGTATCCTCAAACATATTCACCAGTCACGTGTACTGCACAGGAACAGAATCGTACATCTATGAATGTAGTAGAGGCTATGGTGTGACTTCCTTTCCTTATTATTGCAGCTCAAATACAAACGCTGGAGTTACTTGTGAGTCTTTACATCACTCAATGGAACGTCAAGCATGCTGCTTACTTTACATAAACACTTGTCAATGTGTGAACTTTAATTGGAATAAAGGATATCTTATGCTTGTACAGTGTACGTATTGACACAACTGATATATATAATTCTAATTTAATACTTTTGTGTTTTTTGCATATAGGTTCCCCTGAGAGGATCACTGATGATGGAGCTGTTCGTCTTGCAAGTGGAACTACTGCCAACCAGGGGCGTATTGAAATTCTGCTTCAAGGTCAATGGACCACCATATGCCAACATGGCACAACAGAAACTACTGCTCAAACTGTGTGTAAACAGCTTGGATATTCCGACTATGATGGCTACCAGACTGGTGCTCACCATGGGCAGGGTCGTGGACTCATTTCAATGCGAAATGTGAATTGTGGAGGATATGAACCTGATGTTGTGTCTTGCCGTCGAAGCTATTATGGTTTATTTGCAGACCATGGTTGTCAACACAACCATGACATTGGTGCCTCATGTGAGTTGCAATGATCCATTACTACTCCACACGTAGGATTAGTTGATGTGGAAAAACAACAGGACCACAATATCTGCCACATGCACTCGATTCTTTGAAATTAAAGGTGTCCGTGCCGGGAATTCCACTTGTAGTATGCACCTACACAGTGCAACTTTATACATACAGGGGGAAATTTGAAATTTTGGGGAAATTATCATACAGAAGCATAATAAAACTATTATTGTATGTGACACTAGTACTGTGCATTTTCAAATAGACTTCCTTCGCAAGCACCTTATGATATTATTATGGCCAGAACTAGTACTGATATATATAGCAAGATGATGGACAGTGCAAACCTATATATAAATTACAAAATTTCCCCTTAGAATGAGGCCCTACATGAAATATTTGAGTAACAATAATTTTTGAGTACATGCATATATTATGGAATATTATACGCATCATTGAAATCGTCATTAGTGATAAGTAGTAACACATTATGAATGTCAAGTATCATCTTGTTGCCATCAGATTGGATAAAAGAATTGCTATATATATAATGGTAATTTTAAATTCATCATCATACTATTCTTTAATTATAATAATTATTGTATTATAATAGTAATTATTAAATTAGGTATTAAATACTATACTATACATGTATATCCTAATACAATGCCATTGTTACTAAATCTGAATACCTTTTCACTTGCACGTTCTTAAGGTGCAAACAATGGTGATGTTCGCCTTTCCGATGGCTCATCAAGTTCTGGTCGCGTGGAAGTGTTCACAAGGGGCCAATGGCAAGCAGTTAGCACTAACAGCTGGGATATTTTTGATGCTCATGTTGTTTGCCGACAGCTGGGATTTCGAGGAGCAAGAAGGACCTACCACATCTCCAACATGCTCCTGGATGGCTCTGGATCTGGAACGGTTATGAGGGTACTGAATAATCTTGACTGCAGTGGTACAGAGTCTTCTCTACTGAATTGTACTCACAACAGGCTGAGAGCTCCGGACTTCACACGAGCACGTGATGCAGCTGCTCAATGTATGTTAAATTGTCATTGAGTGTTCAATAATAGTATTGTACTACTAGTTATGCATGAACACAGTTCAGACCACACTATAATCCCAGACCCAATAGCACTTGTTGGTCTGGGAATGAGATGATGTTACAAATGGCCGCCATCATGGCCGACCTGTTTAGCGATGCAAACACTAAGATATTTATGTCTTGAGCCTTTTAACATGATTTATGGAGCTCAAAACACAGCTGCAATGAGACTGCCAGGGTATGCCAAGATTTGAATATTCCGGCATTGCATGGCGTTTTTATTACTAAATTGTCCATACTCTGACCGGAACGGTTCATGGCTTATCTCACAGTACACACTTATCTAAATCATTGTTTATTATAGATATTCTTCAGCTTTGAAATAGAGCCACAATTTGAGTTGAAAGTGCCATGGGCCAAAAGGTGGAATTTTACCCTAAGAAATGCATGTGTGGGTGACCTTGATTGGATTCCCATTGGCAACAGAAACAGTTAACCTCACTAAACCACTCGGTAACATTAATAATAGTGGGATCTGCAGCTGGTTTATACAAAACACCCCCATTTTGTAGCTATGTATATAAAGATAAAACTATATGCAAAGTAAGTGATGGGGATTCACGGTGCATGAATATAGAGCTAGCATTAATTGGACAAATTTCCAGATTGTATACCAGTGTCGCATAAGTTAGATGTGACTAATCATAGGCGGTGAAACAGGGTAGGACGGGGGGGCAGTTGCCCCCCCCCTTAAATTTTAGCTAAGGGGGCACTCCCCCCCCAAAAAAAAATTTATGTGCAATACTAATTACTATCACTTTACAATGGGAAAATCCCGCAATAAGACTGAAAAATGCCCCCAAAAATGGCAAAATAAATTTGATTTTTCATGAATTTTTAGGTGGAACCACACTAATAATTGTGATCCTATAAATCCTCACACATGTCTACCATCACATCATACGATACACAACAAAATTAATGCAAGATAAAGTTTAATGCAGCCTTTCAAGCAGTATCGAAAGATATGCATTCGATTGCTATGCCCATCATACTTGCACCCCCCCCCCCCTAAAGTTTACATATTCCACCGCTACTGCTATATATAGTAGACGGATTTGATATAGCATATTGGCCAGGTAGCTATAGTGGGTCAGTTGCGTAGGTTAGAGTATCTATAGTGTGTAATCCAGTGGTGAGCAGGGGTAGGGAAAGTGTCCACCCTGAAAAGTTATCAATCTAAGACTTATAATTGTATTACTAACATCTACATATATTAATAAAATTTTGTATGCCATTCCACCATGCATGAATTTTATGTATAGACAGCATAACCCTTTATCTCCCTTTGTGAATAGGATTGAAGTGTGCACATGCACCTTTAAGGAACTACCACACTGAGACAGTTTTGTTTTGTATAGTTAGAAGAGTATGAACGTACATCATATTTTGGGACCTGAGCTTCTTTTCTGTGAGTGGAGGAAGTTAAGCTCTCCCCCACACTTAAGCTTGCAAGCCAGCTGCCCCCTCTTTACTATCATGCTGCTATGAAATAATATAATTTATTAATTATTTCAACAACATTAACCTACAATGGAAATTACATGCATGAGATCAAGTCAAAGTTTCGAAGTGCATGGTCTATCTACTGTATATCAGCCTAATGCAGATATTGCCAAATAGCAATGACCCTGACTTCTGTCAAAATTTAAACCTTATGATGTGCATGTATGCATGCATTATTCCTGCATGTATTTGGGTAATGTACACCACTATAATATAATACTATTGCTAATATATAGTGGGTTATTTTAATATTGTATACTGTAATATTATAGTTGCATATTTACAGTCTGTGTTTAATACAGGTATATAGAAGGTGTCTATGTATAAGATCAGCAGCTTCTTCCCAAGTATTATATTCTTGGGTGCATGCCCCATGAAGTGCCATGCATGTAACTAAAGACCTGCAATTTGTCATTATTGGTAGCAGCAGTGAAATATATAAAACAAAGATCTCATTTGTCATTTAATTTAGGTTACTATCAAGAAAGCAATGGTGCTGTTCGATTGGTTGATGGTCCAACTGCCAATGAAGGACGTGTTGAAGTGTTCTTTGGCCGGCGTTGGCACACAGTATGCGACAGCAACTGGGATTTAAATGATGCTCACTCTGTGTGCAGGTACATGGGGTATTCAGGAGCCTCTGCAGCTAGAGGACAGGCCTACTATGGAGAAGGAACTGGAGAAATCATTCTGGAGGATGTTGGCTGTACAGGGTCTTCAGAATCACCAGTGTCTTGTAGGCACAATGGTCTGTTTGTGACTAGTTGTACTCACAAACAGGATGCAGGAGTCGAATGTGAGTTATACAATTAAAGCTGCTATAATATTATTGTTACAGTAATGTCTGTACACACTGCGGTCAACATATTATGCAGCAGATTCTGTCCAGCCCATGACCTAGCTGATTATTATATATAATACTTATTATTATTATTATGAAAGTATTAATGTATAAAAACAGGCATTATGAACATCTTTCTACCAGGATATACACAATTCTGGCAAAGATTATGGAATTCAGCTCTTCCCATCAGATCGAGAACTTTGGGTACTCTAGGTACTAAATGCTCCTGAAAAAGTACCAGTTAGCGATATAGTTGCAAGGCAGAAGAGTGTACTTTAAAGATTGAGACGTTCATGTATTATACATAATCATATATAGTAGACAGTGTTTCGTTTTGTCAGAATGCATGGTGGGCACATTATGGCTCAACGAGCATATGGGGCTATACATACATGAGGCTAGACAGGTATATATAGGTTTAGACAGAGCCTATAAGTTGAACTGAGTGTACACTGTGCAATTTTCTACATCCCATAGCATATGTACATACTGTAATATGTGGGGGGTGTTGGAATTTGCACAGTGTGCACTCAGTCCAACTAAATTCTGTCTAGCCCTATATACATCTATAGACTCATGTAATAATATGTATAGCCCTATGCTCGTCTAGCCCTATGCTTGTCTTGTCCTTTGCCCACCTGGCCCTGTGCCTGTTTCATAACTTACCCTTAAAAAATTCTTTCAAGTGTTATTAGAGGATACCTTTTTGGTGAAGCCTTTTTACACGGTCCTGTGTCAATCAATGGTTTCTATACACCCTTGTTTTCTGTTGGCTCTTTCCTTTAAAATGAAGTGTTGTTTGAATAGAGCCTGTTAAAAGAAGGTTTCCACTGCAGTTGAGAAGGAATGCAATGAAACCAAGCTTGTAAGATAAAAGACTACACTATGCAGCTACAGTACTTGACTAAAATTAGTGTTGTTACTGTATACACATTTGTACTGACCTACTAGTAGCAGGCCTGTAGGCAGGATTTTGTCTGGGGGGTGCTTTTCAAAGTAAGAGAGACAATGGGTCTATTGCGCAACAAAACGTGGATGACAGAATATGTGCGTCATGTTCTTGTTTAAAATATTCCCAATCTTTTTGCATTTCTGCTACCAGTTTGAATGCTTTAGAAAGCAAATGAATCAATACTTGGGAGTAAATCACTTCAAAATTTCTAAACAAGTATGCTGAATTTCCTGGAACTACTGCACCTCAGTTACTGGCCAAATATACGAGGGTAAATTCAGTACAAGAATAATTTAAAGGTACCATTCCAGCAAAAAGGGGGGTGCTAACGTACCCAACGCACCCCCCCCCCCCCTGGCTACGGGCCTGAGTAGGAACAAAGGGTCAAACAAAAGAACACAAAAGTTGACCAAACATCAAATGAGGGGCCTTGTGCACATACAGTACTGTAGAACCACGCAATATAACCACCCCGGAAATAAGACCACCTCAAAGTTTAGACCACTTTGTTGCAGTCCAGAATTTCTCCTATACTTTTACATGGAAAGTAGCTTCTGAATAGCGACCACATTTTTTTTCCTCTGGATGTCAATACCTTACAATTAAGACCACTTATTTGTGGATACTGCTGTATTCTGTGGACATTAGGTTCTGAAATGACCCCATCAGTATAGAAAGAGATGGTAAACTTGGGGTCACATTTTTATCATCGAACTGGAGTAACAATAAAAGAGATATCATAATGATGGTACATGCAATTTTTCTACAGTTTTATTGCCTTATGTGCATCCTGTGTTTACGTAGGGAATGACTTGCAGATGTGCCATGCTATTCTGCATGGATAGTACTTTCAGAAGTAAGACATCGACCACTTCATAATTAGACCACTTGCACTGACCAGTCCCATGCAAGGGTGGTCATATTTGTGATGTTCTACTGTACTCATATGCCTAGTCTTGTACGTAGCCAATTCACTGATCTGAAATTGGCTGATTGGGTGAATGTATAGGATTTGCCTATTGTATTCTTCCTTGCTTTAGAAATGTAGGCATTTAATTGCTTCAAAACCTACAAAAGGCACTTTACACTAACAATTGGAGCTCCCTGGTAAAAGATGAGATATCTGGACCCTTCCTGGCAACCTGTAGCTTAATTCAAAAAAAAAAAACAAGACGAACAAGTTACAATAAAATAATAATCTTATAATGGTACTGGTATTGCGGACCCGTACCTTGGCCAACACACTCTGAATTTATTAAAGTGGGCTTTCGTAGCTTTTAAACTACTTTGTCTTGCAGCTGGTTTGTCAAAATGCACCAAAATCTGCTTTTAAAAGCTATTGACTCTTAATTCATACTGCTAGTTTTTGATCAAAAGTGAATTTGCCCTAATGCATGGTGGCCATGTTTTATGTCAAACCTATAATATTATGGAGTATATATGGTATTACATTATGGAGTACCACTGTACTCCACAATAATAATATATTGTGTAGTACAGTATAAATGTTTGCAGATTGTAGTTTTAGGGATATACGAGACCCATAGCAGTGAGGTTGAGCAGTTCACCGAACCATCCCTTAATTAATCTGGCCTTCCCTGTAAGGAAATATTGCACAAACTTAACTGAAACTTTCCCATTCTCAAGTCATAATGATCAGGTATAATAAGCTTGCTTCAGCAATCTTCCCATGGAAGTCATTCAAATCAATTATAACTGTAACTGTTACAGTAAAATTCTGAAGACAGCTCGATCGTTTGCTCGTTTTTATTGAATGATCCTATAATGGTAGAATGTATAATAAATTGATGATGTATGTGGGTTGTGTGACCTGTACTGTGATGATTGATAAAAGCCACCCTGGCATGTGGACTGGCCACCAATCTGCATACTAATGTACCTCTATAGACACTATGGACCACTTCTCTACAGACTACACTTAATAAGCGTTTTGGCCCTTGAAGCATTATTGCGTCTTTATATTATATAAACAGGCTTCACACTATTACGTATATGTACGTATGTACTCATGACATTGTATGTAAGCTGAATTATAACCATCCTATATATATTTGTATTCAATTCAATTGTAAAGGTCACCACAATGGAGATATCAGACTGGTACCAACAACAAATGACTCAGCAGTTCATAGTGGTAGTATTGAAGTATTCTACATCACCCAGTGGTATCCTGTGTCTGGTCAAGGATGGAACCTCTTAGCTGCACAAGTTGTCTGTCGTCAGCTTGGATACAGTGGAGCAAAATCTGCTGGTAATGGAAGAGTGTGGTATGGAAGAGCTTGGTCCTTCTCAAGATGCAGAGGACTAGAGTCCAATCTCTTCTCTTGTAGAAGACGTAGCAGTGTTTCTACCCGACACCAATTAGCTGAGTGCACATGTATGTGGATACTATAAATGAATATTAAATATCATGTTATATACAGTCCATGCATTCTTTATTAATTTTATTATATTGTTGTTATGGCGCACTATTTCAAGGTACTAAAGAGCAGTATATCTCAGCTGGAGCATTGAGACTTGTAAATGGGCACACGTTCAGTAAAGGCCAAGTGGAGGTGTGGTTGAATGGACAGTGGAATTTCATATGTGATGATTATTGGGGACGGAAAGAGGCTGCTGTGGTGTGTAAGGAGATTGGGTACACTGCAGGAGCTTTATCAGCACACAAAGGTGCTAAGTTTGGACACGGTAGAGGTACTCTTCTCCTTGATGATGTTGAGTGTGGACGACATGACAGTTCTTTGCTGTCATGCAGCCATGTTGGATTGTATCCACGTAGTTGCAACAAGTATAAAGCTGCTGGTGTTACATGCTCAGGTATGTGTACTTATATCACATTAATAAGTGTTACAATTTGTATTATGCACAGTACTGCATATATAATAATGTACCATGCAGCAATTTATATACAAGAGAATTTGCTTATGAAAAGAAGTGCTTGGTTAGACCCCTGAGGCTGTCCCTATATGCGGCCCACAAACAATTATAGCACTGTATTTTGTAAGTACCTCTAATAGCAAGACTTAGTACTGGTTTTGTGTCCTCACCATGCATGCAGCCTTCCTTCAAGGTACTCACTAATCCAGTCTCTTAGTGTGATGCTTGCCAATCCTCTGAGTTAAATACAGTGAGGCGGGTCCATTCTCAATAATCATCCAATGCGTGCATTCTTTATCATGCAGCTATTTAATAATTTTTACTAGAAACGTCATGTACATAGTCTTCATAGTTACTAATATTGATTATAAGATTCACAGTATGTGGAAACTAAACTGTAGATTGTCTGCATGTGATGTAAAATTATATTGCAGACTTAGATGGTCAAAAAATCCTTCAAATGTCCAAACTTCAAAGAATTTCAAACAATATGAGGTCAATATTGCAGATCAGTAACTGCCGTTTAGCTTATTAATAAATGCAATAAAATTGTGCATTGAATATTTATCGTACAGATGACCGAAATGGAGATGTCAGACTGGCTGGTGGGCGTGGCCCTCACATAGGTCGTGTTGAGGTGTACTCTGAAGGAGAGTGGTACACAATCTGTGACAACTTGTGGGACATAGCAGATGCTCATGTGGTGTGCACCCAGCTTGGGTACAAAGGAGCAGTTGCTGCTCATAAGGGAGCACACTTCGGTCAGGGTTCTGGGAGCATTCTCAAAGACCACGTTGACTGTTCAGGGCAGGAGTCCTCTCTGCTGGAGTGTCCAAGTAGGGCAGGCAGTCTGTGCACTGGCTGTACACATGCCAACGATGCTGGAGTGACTTGTGAGTTTAGTTCACTGTCATGCATGGAGTATTATATGATAGCAGCCCCTATATAATACTATATAAGGAAAATGGAGTTTAAGGAGATTTAGCCCTGTTCCAAGTACACACACACACGCGCGCATGCATGCACGTGAACACAAAAATGATTATTGTTGAATACTACATAATATATGGGGGGGAGGGGCATGAACCAGATCAAATCACTTATTTAAAAAGTATGGCAGTTAGTCTGGTGCCTGCATGGCTTTCTAGTTTTCTTGACTAAGAACTCTGTTTTTTCACAATTAGAGGTGGGTATTTGCTGGAGTGAACAACTAAATTGAACACATTGTATGGTTATTATCTGTGACCATATGTTTATTAGTAGAAGGTTACGTAGTATAGAGTGTCTAGGGTAGAAGTGAGTTGTTTCTGGCTTTTTTGCTTTTAGTGTACTATACATTAATGTTGAAAGTTTCCCTATCCAAGATTATAGGGGAACGCAGCGCCCCTACCCCTCTTTAAGGGAAACATTGTATGTTTGCATATTGTAATACATGTACCAGGGTAAATGTGTACCTCTCTGAAAAATCTCCAAGCATGCAGAGCGGATGTTGTCTGACCAATGCATAATGATACTACATATATACAAGGACATTTATCCAACCACCCTATGTTCCATATAATGTATTATCCTGTCATGATCAAACACTATATGACCTGAGATTGTATACACAGTCTCTGTATGCATGCTTAATTCTTCTATCTTTGTAGGTGCTGAAGGGAATAATAACTTTGGATTTAGAGTTCGTCTGGTGGATGGTTCCACTGCCAACCAAGGACGTGTGGAGTTGTGGATGGGAGGCCGCTGGCATTCTGTTTGTGATGACTTGTGGGACCTCAACGATGGAAGTGTTGTGTGTCGATCACTGGGATACTCTGGGGCCAGTGCTGTATCTGACAACGCCAACTATGGTGAAGGGAAAGGCGACATTATCTTGGATAATGTTAATTGCACTGGAAACGAGACCCACATTGCCCATTGTGAACACAATGGTCTGCTTCAGGAAGACTGTGGCCACAGTGAAGATGCTGGTGTTGTGTGTGAGTTCTTTGTAATAATGTTTATATAATTATATTATAATATTATATTATGATACCATGCAAAACATGCATGTACATACCCACATGTGTATACACATGTGGGTATGTACGTGCATATATCAATTAACACACACTATTTGTAATAAATAATTACACTGTAATGTTACACATGTAATATGATAGTAATAGTGGGTACAAACACATGCACGCACGCATGCATGCACACACACACACACGCACACACGCACACACACACACACACACGCACGCACACACACACACACACACACAAGCACAAACACAAACACACACACACACACACACACACACACACACACAAACACAAACACACACACACACACACACACACACACACACACACACGCATGCACACACACACACACACAAGCACAAGCACAAGCACAGACACACACACACACGTCATACTCAAATTACATATAAGTCATCCACCTGTGCATGCTTCCAGGTCAGCAAGAAGGAGATGTCCGACTGGCTGATGGGCTGACCAGGAGAGAGGGAAGAGTGGAGATATACCTCAAAGGACAGTGGACCTCAGTCTGCGGGGCTACATGGGATGCAAGAGATGCCTCCATTGTGTGCAGGCAGCTGGGGTACAGAGGGTATGCTTCTATCAGTAGGAGGTCCCAGTTTGGGCAGGGAACCAGTATACTACATGATACGGTGAACTGTGAAGGAGAGGAGCGGGGTCTGGTTGAGTGCCTTCAAGAGGCAGAAGCAACCAAAGATTGTAACAACAGAAGAGAAGCTGGTGTTGTCTGTGAGTTTCTTTTATTCAGAACTGCATATTGCAGTCTAGTAGTGGGCATAGCAGTTACTTCACTTCTTCAAGTACACACATAATATTATTATCATGCACACATAATAAAAAATATGGGTCATGCAATTAAGATCTAGACTGCATGCAGTCAAACATCTTTGTCCTCAAACCATCCAGTTGATTATCAATTAGCCGTAGCCACTTCAAGTTTCATGGTAGAACATTCACTAGCGGCTGCAATCTGGGACACATTCATATTCCCTATATGCCTACAATTCATTTAAGAGTGTATTTTTAATGAGCGTCCACTTGATGTAGGTCACACTTCAAAGTACACTACTGGAGATCTTCGTCTTGTGAATGGGAGCAACTCCAAGCAAGGTCTAGTTGAGATGTTCTTCAAAGGACATTGGTCTGGTTTGTGTGGCACTACCTGGAACTCGGTCATAGCTCATGTGATTTGCAAGGATCTCGGTTACAGTTCAGCAAAATCTTACAGAACTGAAAGCACTCGTGCCTACACTCCAGCCAACAAGATCAAAATTAACCAGTTGAGCTGCTCTAGCGATCATAACATGCTCTCTAGTTGCTCCCACTCCGGTTTGATTCCCCGTGGATGCTCAGGGCATAACTTTGTCTACATTGTCTGCGCTTAAGGTGAGTAATACTATGAACCTCATTAGTAAGAACACTGTTAATGAGTAATACCTGGTTAATTCGCCAAATTTAAAGCTCACCAAATTAACCGGCTATACGGTAAAACCTCCACTATAAAGGACACCTCTAAAATGCAGCCACTTTCATTATTTACATTGTTCTGCCACATTGCATGCATATGGACATCCATTAAATTGACATGACATTATATAATACATACAGATGTACAGTAAATCCTCTGAAATAAGGACACCTCGGGTCCATTTAAACTGGACAGTTATAACGGTGCACGTGGTCCCAATGGTGTCCTTATTTCAGAGGTTTTACTGTATAGCTAGCGGTAAATGATCGATCTGAGCTTGCCTCCACATAAACTTTGTTCAGTAGTATAATATTATAGTATTATTACATGCACGTGCATTCAAATTATATACAGAGAAGCCTGTCTTAAAGACCACTTGTATGACCACCTGTCTAGAGTGACCACTGTCGGCTGCTCCATGGGCCACTTAATTCTTTATAATAACCACCTGTAGACCACTGCATGTCATCACTTGGTTCCTAGTCTGGCCTGCTACAACCGTCCCACGTACGGCGCGTACGTGGGACGGTTGTATAGCAGGCCAGACTACTTGATTCCCTGCATGAGAGGTCGTTATAAACAGGTTTTACTGTCACAGTACATATTTGTTCTTTATTTAGTGTATATTATATCTGCATTATAATACATAGTCAATACTTAATTACTAAAGCCTAGCTGTAGCTGCATGATCAATGATTATTAATATTTTAATTTATCGCATGAAGTATAGCTGGTCTCTATAGACGTCTTCCTATAATATTATATATATATATATATATATATTATATGTATATTATATATATAAATACAAGTGGTCTTATAGACAGCTAGGTTCAGTTATATAATAGCTAGTATAATAAATTTCACTGTATAAAACTATTAGTAGTAGTATTGTAGCAATGGGGGGGGGGGGGGGTGTTAGACACGTTAACACACCCCCTTGCTGGAATGGTACCTTATAAAATTATTCTTGCGTGCAATGAACATACTTTCACATATTTGGACAAACTGCATGATGGCAGAAATTCATGCACAATTAATGATGATTCAGTAGATTCACAACATACAAGATAAAGACACACAAATTCGAATCTGTTCTCCATGTTTTGTTGTGTAAATATATATAGACATACATGTACATTTGCATGCATGTCTGTCATACTTTGACAAACACCCCCATGCACCCCCCATGCAGACAAAAACCTGCCTATATATATACATGCATGCAGGCCTGATCTGTGCAATATTATTAATCTTTGCATGTATATTATACTGTCAAATTGCATAATATATGCATACAAATGACCTGTGTATATATGGGATTACATAAGAATATTTCTATTTTGCAGGCACATGCAAATAATATAGCAGACACATGCTCAGGATGAGATGGACAAGCACTAGCTATAGGTTATGTACTATTTACATGATTCCACTATGGATTATAGGTTAATTGCATTATGATTAATGATTATACTGATTATTGACTATCGTTGTACAATATTATGATAATATATACGCTCCATAGGTGTATGGATCAAGGGGCACGCAGAGGGGGGATGCAGAGGGAGCATATGCCCCCTAAAATAAGATATCAATGAAAATGCCCTATAGTTATCACAACATCGTATCTGCTGGAATGAGTAGAGCAGTAATTCATTCCTTTGTAACATTTTACCAAAGAATTCCAGACTGAGTCCCTATTTGTTCTGTAAACCTGAGGAAATGTAATTGCCACAAGGCACGTCTGCAAACATTAGTTTTATGACTGCGTATCATTGCCCTCAATGTAAGCCCCCCCCCCCCCCCCCCCCCTCCTGAATTACCTTCTACATCCATGTGCTCTCCCTTGCAATTGGCAGCTGCAGTACTACACATATATTGTATAGACTCAATGTATAATGCATGGTAATTAAAACATCTATTAACTATAAATTATAAACAACATCACCGTGCCGACATGCCAACTGTACAAGTACTGGACATGCACATATTATACATAAACAGTTCATTTTGAGGTTGTCCTCTTCTGCCTCACCCTTGACCACACCTGCCCCATCCACCTCCTGAAGTATTTTCCCAGCAGACTCTGCCTGTGTGGGTCGTCACTCAACGGTAGGAAGAGTGGGAACACTCCACCCACAAAGAGTGTGAGGGAGGCCATGAGAATGGGTATACTGGGGTCAGTGTGCTGGAAGGCACCGAAGGTGAAGTTGGAGGCAATAATGGCAATCCTTGCTGCTGAATTCAGCACACCCAGAGCTGTAGACCTGTTGTGGCGTAGAAATTGAAAAAGTAGTAATTTAACTGGTCTATTAGTGTTTTGTGTGTTCAAGTGAGTGGTGTGTGTGTGTGTGTGTGTGTGTGTGTGTGTGTATGTGTGTGTGTGTGTGTGTGTGTGTGTATGTGTATGTGTGTGTGTGTGTGTGTGTGCATGCATGAGAGTTCATGTAAGTGTATGTGCATATGTGTATATACACCCACAAAGTGAGTCTAGTGTGAGAAATGCATGTTTCTCATTCATCTTGCTTAAGTTGAACATATAAGCACATACAATTAAGCATACGTGTATGCACGAAAGCGCATAATATAATACCTGACTTCAGTGCTGAAATACTCCACCTCTATCACATCCAGTGAGTTCCAGCCAATGATGGTGAACCCACTGAACAAACAGGACAGGCCTACAACGATTCCCTCTGAGGCCGGCAGGAACCAAATAAGAAATACGCTCAGTCCAGCCAGGATCATTGAGAACGCTGAATAGGGCAGAAAAGGAGATGGGAATGTACATACTGGTGTGTGTGTGTGTGTGTGTGTGTGTGTGTGTGTGTGTGTGTGTGTGTGTGTGTGTGTGTGTGTGTGTGTGTGTGTGTGTGTGTGTGTGTGTGTGTGTGTGTGTGTCTATATGTATGTGTGCATGTGCGTGTGTGTGTGTGTGTGTATACTTGTGTGTGTGCACACATGTGCATGCATGCATTTACGTACATGTGCATGCATGTGAGATCCAAGAGAGTACACATGTACTTATGTAGGAACATATATGCAAACAATATAAATTACATGTGCTTGCATTTGAATTTACACGAGACCTGTTATACAAGAATGTGACTTATAGATAGCACACAGCCACACACTGATGTGCATATCCAAACACACACCCACACACACACACACACTCACGCACGCATGCACACATGCACACACGCACAAACACACACACACACACACACACACACACACACACACACATACACACACACATACACACACACACACACACACACGTACAAACACACACACACACACACACACACACACACACACACACACTCACTAATCTGAATCCTTCCTCCTATGAGGTTGATAGTGAGAATACCAAGCACTGTTCCAGGAACGGTAGC
>CAUJGJ010000069.1:735700-750700 GCA_963170055.1 Halisarca cf. caerulea | reverse complement strand
CATGCAAAGGTACTCAAGTTACGGTTGACAGTTGATGTTTGCTGACTTGTATCAATCT
Source organism: Halisarca cf. caerulea (assembly GCA_963170055.1). Taxonomy (NCBI): domain Eukaryota; kingdom Metazoa; phylum Porifera; class Demospongiae; order Chondrillida; family Halisarcidae; genus Halisarca; species Halisarca cf. caerulea. The sequence goes on along the minus strand of CAUJGJ010000069.1, from coordinate 750,642 downwards.
AAGCTTATTGGACTAATACAACACATCAAAGGTAGCTTTTCATACAATAACCAATTCAGTGCAAGGTTTTGCCCATCACAGCTTTCTTTGGGCACAATATAAAGCTACAAACCGAAAAGAGTTGATCCATGTCTATGTGGTACAGCTGACATTACACCATAGCTACACTAGGGCTGAGGCTATAATGCTAATTTTTTACCTGATATTCTATTCCACTCTGCTCAAGATTGCATCAAACATTAACATTATGCTGTTAATTAACCCAATTATTCCCTGCACGATGTATTCTCACTGAATAATTTTCTATTGGAACACAACTTTAAGCTAAATTGTGAAAACTTGTGATTAAAGTCATGAAGTTGCAAAACACCAATATAAATACATGTGAAATATCATGTTAGTGTTTTAAACTCAATGGGAAAACTGTATAATGGTGCCACTGTGCTGGAGGAATCATCTGATTCAAAAGTAATTCCCGTATTCTATCTGTTTATTCCGGAATTATGCTCCATTAGTTCAAAAACCTACTATTCCGGAAACTATGCCGGCATATTAGCCTCAGCCCTATCCTACACACAGTGAACTCTGGGATTCCTTGCGGCTCTAGTCTGGCCTGCTAGACCATCCTTGCAAGCATAAGGGCGGGCACTTGAATGGGGATCTAGCAAGCCAGACTAGTGTGGTCATAGACTCTGTCCTAATACAAGCAAGGTATATACGTACTTAGTATAATGTGTGTGTGTGTGTGCGTGTGTGTGTGTGTGTGTGTGTGTGTGTGTGTGTGTGTGTGTGTGTGAAATGAACATTAAGTAGTGCTCAGCCAAACTTCTGACCCAAACTCTTTTGGTTTGGACAAAATGCCAACATGGTCAGGCAGTGTCTGAATGCTGACCGCCAACACTGCAATTAGACAGTCACTCCAACCAACAGTACAACCACTGTTCACCAAGCATGTCACTCAAATGCAGTACCTCTATTTTGCACAAATCCATGACAATGTTGTGTAGATTGTGGAACCATAGATACAGCGCACAAGAAGGGGTGGGATTGTCGAATTTGTCTATAATTCGAGTTTCCTGTGTACAGAAGCTTACCCAATGCCGCTCATGAGCCTGAAGAAGAGAAACCCGCCAAAATTGGGCATAAAGGCGGACAGCAATCCGGATAGTCCATTGACCAATAAGGAGTTGACAAGACAAGTCCTTCTTCCAACCGCGTCTGCCCACGACCCCCAGAAAAGACCGCCAATCATCATACCAACGAATATCACGGAGTCTAGAGCAGCTTTATCTATGTCGTTTAGTCCTAGTTCGTCCTCAGCTACAGGAATGGCGAATGATATACAAAGTACCTCTATGGAATCAGAGGCGAGGGCCATACCGCAAACCAAAACGATCAAGAAGTGAAACAGTCCATAACCGACAGAATCAAACGCATTGCCAAGCCTTTCTTCTTTGCTGTTTTCTTGCTGACTTCCGTCGATGTTGACAGTGGGAGCGTCTTCCAACAAATAAGTCGATTCACTTTCTTCAGTCTTGCACACAGCAGCCATGTTTCTCGAGAGATTCTTGAGTGCGTTCATGAGCGTGACCATGTTACCGACAATAAGTATTTAATCGAGGGCCGGACCATGAGTACATTCAATCCCAGGAGATCGATCTTATAGTTTGCGAGTTCCACCACATGCCTGTATAGACGAGCTATGGCCAGTCTTGTGGTCTACACACTCACTACGACACTGGTACTACCTCAGTTGTACCAACCATGTAGACTTATGATGCGTATACCAAGTACAATAGCAAGTTTAGCCTTTCGGAAGGACTCATGATTTCCTAGTACAGGTCGGCAATTGTTAATCAATGGCTTACCCATGTAGACAGCATGGTATCAATTAGTAAACATGCATGTGTCTACACAACACAATGTTTTGTACATGCAACATGTAATTGATTCAACATAGCATAAGCGTAAATATGGAATGAAGAAAAGGAAAGGAAACGAGTGTCAGATAAGAATTTGAAATGATGTATGCTGGGAAAAAAATACATTGTGTACAAACACATATACACACAATTCTTGTAAATTATATTGAATAGTATAAATTAATGCTTATAAATCACAGAATATGTATTTTCTCGGTACTGAGAAGCTGCACAGCGTATTCAGTTTTGCCGTGAAAATCAGCTTACCAAAGTATATGGCTACCATTTTGTGATGCATGCAGGCTGGTACAGTGAAACATCTGTAATCTGACACCTCTGGAATCCGACATTCTTTCTAATAATCTGACCATCTTATGACATACAGTCACCATACTATAGTATGATTAGAGTTACTTCATAATCGGAAAACCTCCTAATCTGACACTTTCTCCAAGTCCCATTGAGTGTCATATTGGAGACGTTCACTGTATTGTATGACTTCTAGCGTGCAATCTGTCCACTTCAATCACAGATGATAAAACAAGACAGACATGCTTAATAACTTTTGTCATGCTACAAAAACATTTTGTGCACTAAATAAATCATTATGATAACACATACACGCAGTTGTATTAAATTATAAATTTTTATACAAGTTGCAATTGGTTGTATGCCACAGATATACCGTCCTCATACACATGCAAGAGTCACTGCATGGGACATTCATGTAATATATAATATTAATAGAATTGCATAACAACTTAAGTTTATTAGCTTAGGTATCACATCATGCATATACACATGGCATTGAACAAAACCACTCGGTGCATGCGGGAATATGTTTGATATACATAGACTATTAGTAAGTGCTGTTTACTATAATAATTCGAATTATTGACTCAGAGGAAGAGTGGCCAGTGGAAGAAAATTTGGATGTTTTTCAGTTTTATAATTATATTGGTAATTTTTATATTAATAATAAATTTTATTTTTATTTAATATTTTTATATTAATAATAATATTATATTACCCATATGGAATACTTAATAATAATTTATAACCTTATAAACCTTATAAACAAACTATTACTATTATTATACTAATAGTTCTGTATAATTAACGGTTTGTGCATAGCCACTGTTCACATACTTCTCATAGTCTAGTATTTTTATCAACAAAATGGAATCTGATACTGTGTACCGCATGTCACAGCTGCATACATAGTGTTGTGCAGTATGAAGACATTGCATTCTTAGTACAATGTTAGAACGCAACACTAGCTTGTATTGGAGAGTGTACATGTAATATTACATACACTCATACCCCATCCACAGACACACACCACATTCATAAATGCATACCCCATCCATAAACGCACACCCCATCCATGGATGCACACCCAATCCATAGGTGCACACCCCATCCACAGATGGACACCCCATCTATAGACGCACACCCCATCCATAGATGCACACCCCATCCATAGATGCACATACACCCCATCCATAGATGCACACCCCATCCATAGATGCACACCCCATCCACAGATGCACACCCCATCCATAAATGCACACCCCATCCATAGACGCACACCCAATCCGTAGACACACACCCCATCCATAGACGCACACCCCATCCACAGATGCACACCCCATCCATAGACGCACACCCCATCCACAGATGCACACCCCATCCATAGACGCACACCCCATCCACAGATGCACACCCCATCCATAGACGCGCACCCCATCCACAGATGCACACCCCATCCATAAACGCACACCCCATCCATAGATGCACACCCCATCCATAGACACACACATACCCCATTGATGCACACCCCATCCATAGACACACATACCCCATTGATGCACACCCCATCCATAGACACATATACCCCAACGCACTACCATATGCATGCTGACAGTTAATACGATATCACTATAGTACAGTATGTACACACATGCTCTGTTGTACTTACTACTACTAATAGGAAGGTATACGCTGACAAATTCCATCTAAACATACTGTATGAAACCTGCCATATAGTCAAACTTGCATGCATGGTTAGTAAGTACGTGAGATAGTCAAAGTGCATAACCCTCCATATGGATTTGAAACCATACAATAAAACCTCAGGTAAAGGACACTTTTGAAATGCAGCCACCTCCTTTATAACAGGACATCATTTCTGTGACCCATTAAATAACCCTTACATTAACGTGTGCATTTAAACCCTCCAAAATAACTATGATGACACATCTTAGGCTATTAACAGGACAGCGTATTGTGGTCTCAATGTTGTCCTTATTATAGGTTACACAGTATAAAATGTATTGCCCTCTCCCTGAATTACAAAATAAATTAAGTTAAACATTGATAGTAAGTACTTCTGGTAGTAAGCACTCATTTAGTTGAAGTTGATAACAATTAATATATACTAACCAAGTTCCACTGTACTCATGCTCACACGGATATGCCAAATGCGTATATTTTTTTTACTGTGCCCCACAATGTCATACAGTACATACCAGAAGTTTGTGGCCAGGTATTTTTAATTATCACTGCATAAACACACACATGCCAGTACACATGGCCCAGTGTAAAAAATACAGTATAAAATAATTGTGTGCATGTATGTGTGTATGTACGTGTGTGTCTGCACACGGTGCATGTACATGCACACAAACACTCACGCACACACACACACACACACACACACACACACACACACACACACACACACACACACACACGCACACACACACATGCATGTACACACACACACACACACACACACACACACACACACACACACACACACACACACACACACACACACAACATACACCTACTACCACTATCGCTCTACTACAACTCAGTACTACAGTATAGTAGTTCAGATGACTCTTATGGATGGATGGGAGTTTCACGTTTCACTATATCTGCAAGCTGACCGATCCTTGTTTTTGTCAATGTAACCCCATAGACATGGTTACACCTAGTCTGGGCCATACTCCAACTTGTTGGAGTATATATCTATGGTCTGACATGGCCAGTGCTAGTCTAGCTAGCTAGACCGTCTCCGCTAGCGCCCTACGGGCGAGATCTCCGCGTTTTTCTCGCCCGTAGGGCGCTAGCGGAGACGGTCTAGCTAGCTAGACTAGGCCAGTGCAAATGGTGGAAGTCGGCCCGGTCTGGCCACGTCAGACTAGTTACACCATAGATCGACACTCTACGTAGTATAGAGTGTCTATGGCTACACCATAGATAGTATCAGATTCTATGGTTGCATAGTCCCGCGTAGCCAGACCCATGCTCGCCTCGCCCGGTGACGTCAGTCCCCGAAAATGGCCGAGCGAGATTGGGTCTGAGCTACGCCGGTGTCACGGGAAATTTCAACCCCCCTATTTTTTATCCCCCCGGTTAAAATATACTAGGATATTTTATCCCCCCAGGATAAAGTATCCTAGGAAAATTCAACCCCCTTTGGGACAAAGTATCCCCCCCAATGTAATACTAAACCGAATATAATTATAGTGAAAAATAGATATATTATTGCAATATTAAACATCATAATAACAGGCAATGTTTATACAATAAAGCTAAAAATACTTAGTATTGCATGGAAGTTAAAATAACATAATATAAATAATAATCATTAAAAGTAGGCAAGATGTTAGTACAAAAAAGCAAAAAAATAGGATAGCCAAGGATAGGATATTAGGAAATCTTGTTTAGTCTGGGGAACCAATATCCTGAAGCTGCTATATACATGGTACCCAGAAGGCAAACACAAAACTTTTAAAATAAAGTACCAAAAGTACATATTAAAGTAATACAAGAAATACATATCGTAGTATCAAACATATATTGAAAGTAGGCAAAATACATACAACTTGAAAAACATAATAATATATAAAAGTGAAAATATTGTAATAAGATCAAAACAACCTGATACGTAGTATAGAGTGTCTAGCTACGTATGGTTACAGTACGATCTTTACGTCAAGCGCATCTTATTAAGATGGCGTCTTCTACTTCGTGTTTACTTACGATCTTTGGAAACTGTTAGTGCATTTGCCGTGAGTAGTAGTGTCTGGTGCGACAGCAATCTATTTTGCTGCTAACTAATGCACCTTCATTGCTTGCCGTTAAGGGGGGTTATTTTTTCCCAAGGGGGGTTAATTTTTACTGGTTTAAACTAACCGGGGGGATACTTTATACGGGGGATACTTTAAACTGTGACACCGGACTAATGGTTGCACTATGTAATGATGTGATATCGAGGGACGAGTATCAATGGAGGGACTCAACGTTTCCCCCAGCAGCCCGCTGCGTTTACTAGTAGCATGGGTCTTCTAGTATGTATATATCTATAAACGCACGTGCTTCTTGACTTCACCATCTTCAGAATTCGTGGATAATCGACCTTACACCAGTGCATTACCGCGCGTGTGGCTACTAGAGAAGGACTGGACTTTGGGAGGGACCAGGGAGTCTTCGTCATGTGCACCGATTTGAAGTATGATATCTCCTATCCTACAGAGCTCTTTGACAATCCTCTTGTTGTCGTTTCCAAAATAGCCACTACTTTTGGAAATGAGGTGAGTTCTAGCTGGTAAATTGTCGTTTCGATCGCCCAAGGATTTTAAAGAGCTACCAGTTTACGTTGGTGCCTCATCTGTGGAGAATCACATGCAGTAATAACATTGTCTTGTTCTTCGCCAGGTTGTCAACAGATTACCGAACAGAGGCATCGGGAAGTGGTTCGAGGAAAGCTTCAGCCAATTCTACTATTTCTCGTCATTTACCCTAACAGACCTCCAGCATGTTATCTACATCGCTGTTGGTCTCACTATCTTGCGGTACATCCTCAACTTCGTATTGTTAAAGGTTAGCTGTTACTAGGAAACGTACGACGTGCTGGTGCGTTTTCTAAGAGCATGTCATGATGTGTTACTGAGTATCGTATCGGTACAAGTCGGTAGTAGCCCTATTAGTCGAGCTGTGAGATTTCTTCAGCCAAATTAGCCACTGTCTAGTAATACAAATTCATGATAGAAGTCGATTTCTATGAAAAGCCGGTTTGAGACCTGTTTAAAGACACAGATAGGACTGATATTTCAATTACCCTCAATTCTTAGTCATAATAACATGCTATTTCCATTTCATCTAATGATGCTTTCTTTTTTGTTGTGGTTGAATGCAACTAGCATGCAAACTGGGCTTTTTTCTCTGCCATTCCATTTTCAGCAAATTCCAAAATGGGTAAAAATGGCCAACGAAAGTGCTGTCAAGTTCCCCGAGAGTTCTTTCAATGCCTCCATGTATGCCTTTGCTTGGATATGGGAACTGTACATAGTAACTAACAATTCTAAGAACTTGTTCTATGACTTGGCCACACATTGGACTGGTGAGTAAAGATGCAGCGTACACATGTAATAGTGTGTGTGTGTGTGTTAGAGTATGTATGTACATATGTGTGTGTTAGTGTATGTACGTACGTGTGTGTGTTTGAGTATGTACATACGTATGTGTGTGTGTTTGTGTGTGTACGTACGTATGTGTGTGTGTTAGTGTATGTACGTACGTACGTACGTGTGTGTGTGTGTATTGGGGGGGGGGGGGGTGTACATGTATGGGTTGGGGGTGTACGTATGTGTTGGAGGGGGGAGGTGGGTGTACTTACGTGTTGGGGGTGGGTGGGTGTACTTATGTGTGTGGGTTGGGGGGTGTACTTATGTGTTGGGGGTGGATGGGTGTACTTATGTGTTGGGGGTGGGTGGGTGTACTTATGTGTTGGGGGTGGGTGGGTGTACTTATGTGTTGGGGGTGGGTGGGTGTACTTATGTTTTGGGGGTGGGTGGGTGTACTCATGTGTTGGGCGCATGGGTGTATTTGTGTGGGGGGTGGACCGGTGGGTGTATGTGTGTCGGGGGTGGGACTGGTGGGTGTATGTGTGTGTGTGGGGGGCATACATAATTGGGTGGGTGTATGTGTGTAGAAGGGCATGCATGAGTATAGAAGGGTGTACATACGTACATACATGTATGTGTGTGTGTGTGTGTGTGTGTGTGTGTGTGTGATGGGACTGGTGGGTGTATGTGTGTCGGAGAGCATACGTGTATGTGTGTGTGTGAGGGTATACATACGTATGTATATACATAATATTGTGGGGGGGGCGTGTTTGTACATACTTATGTGTGTGGGGTGTGTGTTTGTACATACATATGTGGGGGGGCGTGTTTGTACATACATACGTATGTGTGGGGGGCGTGTTTGTACATACATATGGGGGGGCGTGTTTGTACATACATATGTGGGGGGGCGTGTTTGTACATACATATGTATGTGTGGGGGGCGTGTTTGTACATACATACGGGGGGGCGTGTTTGTACATACATATGTGGGGGGGCGTGTTTGTACATACATATGTATGTGTGGGGGGCGTGTTTGTACATACATATGTGTGGGGGGGGCGTGTTTGTACATAAGGACATACGTACGTATGTGTGTGGGGGCGTGTTTGTACATACATATGTGTGTAGGGGGTGGATGACCATACGCACGTATGTGTGGTTGGGGTACATCGTACGTAGTTACATTTTATTTGTGATGATTTCTTTGTGATAATGTCATTTTCATGAATGGCTCTACTTTCGTTTCACACTTGCTATTCATATTCATAATGTATTGTGTTTTGTTGTATTGTACCATTTTCTATTTTATTTCTCTCATTTTTTGATGTGCGTAGGATGGGAGAGAGGTAGAGCTGTGGAACCAGATATATACTGGCTATACATGTTTCAACTCGGATTCTACTCTCACTTCCTTTTTGCTACTATTTTTATTAATACAAAGAGAAAAGATTTTTGGGTTCTTCTTTTGCATCATTTTCTTACTCTTGCGTTGACCAGCTGGTCTTATGCAGTAAGGTGTGTGTGTGTGTGTGTGTGTGTGTGTGTGTGTGTGTGTGTGTGTGTGTGTGTGTGTGTGTGTGTGTGCATATTTGAACACACAGTGCATATGTTTATTTGCAGTCTGAAGTGAGTATTTATATGTATCTACGTACGTACGTATGTATGTATGTACATGTATATATGTATCTGTGCATGTGTGTTTTTATGTCACTGTCCATGCATGATTTGCAATCACAATCTTCGTGTTAGCTTGCGAATGCAGCACTGATGTGTGTACATATGTATGTGAGGTGTTTTGATTTCTCCCTTGTTTGCAGGTACCATTATGTTGGATTGATTGTTCTGTTTCTGCATGACATTGGAGATGTTTTTCTTGAAACTGCTAAAACGCTGAAGTATTTTGAGATTTTAGATGGCAAGCGAAACAAATTTATGGATTTGCTGGCTAATATTGCCTTTGGAATTTTCACTCTTGAATGGTTAGTTCACTGTTAAATGATTCATTCAGTATCAGATGTTCAGGGGAGTATAAGGATGGGGGTTCTGATGAGCTGTTTGTTTTGCATTGTTTTCTGATTGCAGAAGTTGTCACATTGTCAAGTGGCTCTTAACTGCTCTAGCATCCCAATGGTGTCCTTGTTATAGAGGTATCACTGTTCAGGACAGCTTACTGTGGTTTCAATGGTGTCCTTATTATAGAGGTTTCACCATTCAGGACATCTTACTGTGGTTCTAATGGTGTCCTCATTATAGAGGTTTCACCATTCAGGACAGCTTACTGTGGTCCCAATAGTGTCCTTAGTATAGAGGTTACACTGTGCAGGACAGCTTACTGTGGTTTCAATAGTGTCCTTATTATAGAGATTTCACCATTCAGGACAGCTTACTGTGGTTCTAATGGTGTCCTCATTATAGAGGTTACACTGTACAGGACAGCTTACTGTGGTCCTTATGGTGTCCTTATTATAGAGGTTTCACTGAAGCCCAAAATGTTAGTGACTAATTTTCACTCTTGGAATCTGCAAATGCACTACCTTTGCAAGTCCGGAAACTTTGCCTATTATCGACCATTTTCCTTACAAAGCTTGAATATGGCTGACCAAAATGAGTTGCTTTAGCCATTCGGCTGACTAACACTTCATTACATATGAACTCCTCCATATGTAGTTCAGCACCAACAAGTGCTGTTTTGTTAAGCCGAGGACATTAGGAATCACATGTTATATGTAAATACGTATGTAGTTGATGGCCAAATGGCTGACCAATTTTTCAAATATCCTCCTAGTGTGGTGTACAGTGGGTTCCCTCTATTCCAGACACCTTGGGACCGAAAAGCACTGCCCTGGTTGTTGAGGTGTCTTTATTTCCAGAGTTGTAGCTGTTCTATTATCGAAATGACTTTTTGGCTCCAGCGGCATGTGTCCATAATAGAGGGGTGTCTAAAATTCAGCGGTCTGGATTAGAGGGGTTCCACTGCATCGGGTCAGCCACTTGTCCATACAAAAGTCAAATGGTATTTCTAACACGTATACTGATGTGGTCCTGAAAATTGTCAAATGGTGGGCACTAATAATGTGATTCTTTACAGCTAGTGTTTTGGCTGCTCAGTCATACAGCTCTTGGACAATGCACAATGCAGTGGAACTTGCTTAGTGAGTACCTGATAAATACGTACTCCTGGATAGTAAGTACTCCTCATTCTGCCTTTGTGTATACCTCATGTACATAAACCAACCCTGATAGTAAGTACCTGGTTTAGTACATACTCCTGGATAACAAGTACTCCTCATGCTGTCCCTGTGTATAACTCATGTACATAAACCAACCCTGATAGTAAGTGCCTGGTTCAGTACACACTCCTGGATAGTAAGTACTCCTCATTCTGCCCTGTGTATAACTCATGTACATGAACCAACCCTGATAGTAAGTACCTGGTTTAGTACACACTCCTGGATAGTAAGTTTTCCTCATACTGTCCCTGTGTATACCTCTTGTACATAAACCAACCCTGATAGTAAGTACCTGGTTTAGTACACACTCCTGAATAGTAAGTACTCCTCATTCTGTCCCTGTGTATACCTCACATACATACATAAACCAACCCTGATAGTACATACGTACCTCTGATTACGTTATGTACTGATTCTGTGTCCCCTTCGAGGTACATGATAAGTAAGTTTCACTGTGTATGGACTTGTCACAGCAGGATAAAGTTAACCCTATGTAGTAAACTGTTATGTACGGTACATACGAATGTCTGAAAGCTTAGAGGTCTGTCATGGCTTGCCCTTGATTGCAATGGTAACTTTAACACTACAGCCACATGTGCACGCACCCACATACGTGTGTGTGTGTTTGTGTGTGTGTGTGTGTGTGTGTGTACGTGTGTGTGTGTGTGTGTGTGTGTGTGTATGTGTACGTGCGTGCGTGCGTGCGTGTGTGTGCGTGTGTGTACGTGTGTGTGTGTATGTGTACGTGCATGCGTGCGTGTGTGTGTGTGTGTGTGTGTGTGTGTGTGTGTGTGTGTGTGTGTGTGTGTGTGTGAGTGGCAACTCAACAAAACTTTCAAAAGTCCTGACTGTGGAAGACAGCAGTGGTTACATTCTTGGTAGCCTGGAATGCACTGGATTGTTGGTAGGAAGCTCCAGTGAATGCCATTTGTGGCCAATTGATGGCATGTATCACCATCACTGTATGATGTCATCATACTGTAGTTGTGATATGAGTTAATAGACATTGGGAATTTTTATATTAATATCTGTGCTTAATTGGTTAACCAACCTGGATGATGGACAAAACATTGTGTTTTCTTTTCTGTTCTTCCATTGACACTTCATGTGGTCTGAGGTGGGCTGTAACTTACTATGTATGCAGTAATACATACGTACAACAATCATCCTCGAAAGATTACACACGAAAAAATTTAGATCAGGCCCTTGTGCAATAACAAAACATGGCCATCCACAAATATAGAATTGCAGAAAAAGTTAAAAGGCAATATCCACAAAATATACACTCTGTGAAAAGTATGGCATATACGATATCACATCTGCATACCTTCAGGGGAACATATACGTACTTGCGTACGTGAGTGTAGTTTTGAGTGTTCTGTTTGGTGGATGGTTCGAATAGGGTTCCCATTGTGATTGAATATCGTTTTGGGCCGTTTTGCATGTTTGGCCCATATGTATATATTATGGAGTACAGTAGTACTCCATATGTAGGATTGACACGGAAAAACATGGCCGCCATACATTAGCGAAAATTTGTTTTCGCCCAAAAACTAACAGTATGGCAACTCCATAGTTTTCAAAAGTAGATTTTGGTGCATTTTGACACACCAGCCACACGGAAAAGTAGTTTAAAAGCTTCGTAAAGCTATCTCTTTAAAGAAATGCGAAGTACATAGCATAGGGCTACACATACATGCGGCTAGACGGATATAGGGCTAGACAGAATTTAATTGGACCGAGTGTATACTGTGCAAATTCCTACATCCCGCAGCATATACGTACTTATTATGTGCTGCACATGAGGGATGTAGGAAATTGCACAGTGCACACTCAGTCCAATTAAACTCTGTCTAGCCCTATACCCATCTAGCCTCATGTATGTGTAGCCCTATGCTTGTCTAGCTCTATACCTGTCTTGCCCTTTGCCCACCTAGCCCTTTACCTGTTTTGCAACTCACCCTTGTTCCAAGTGTTCTTTTGGAGAATTCCTTATTGATATCAATAAGGCCTTTTAGCACGTCCTGTGTCAATCCTACATCCTTTTACCATTTTAAATGGTTTTATACACCCTTATATATACTGTATACACTGAACAGGTACTAATTTTTGATGGATTTTATTTTCATGAATCCAGTGGACTCCACTTATAAAGAACAATTTGCAAAGTCCAAGTTTATGTGCATACATTTTCCTCTGTTATAACAAACAAACTCCTGTTATAAAGAACTCGTTACTGCCACCAGTGACTTTCAAATGAGGTTTGAAGTGGGTTTTGTGCTCTTAGAGACGTGGAAGTGTACAGGCTAGTCAAAAACAACCAAGAAACTATAAGTTGAGGTTCATCATGGCCATTATTGGGAATTATGGCATACATTTTCTTCTATAAAATTATAATGATGTAGTAATCATACTCTGTAGTACATTAACATATAATTCTTTTAGAATTAATAATACATTTTCTTCTATAAAATTATAATGATGTAGTAATCATACTCTGTAGTACATTAACATATAATTCTTTCAGAAAGAACTCCTGTTACAAAGAACAAATTCTTCTGGATTTCATGGTTCTTTATATCAGGAGTCAACTGTACTTGGTTGGATACATAGTGTACGTGTCAAATATATTGTAGGGACTGGTCCATTTGTGAAAATATTGTCGCGAATTACAGCCAAGTTCTTTATTCGTGAAATATACGCACACCCTGTGATCATTAGCACCTGTACCATATACGTATGTTGTTGGAGTATCTATGGTATATGCATCAACAACTTGGCAGGCGTTAAGGTGGTACTCAATCTCTTGGTTATATTTCAATGAAATTTGCATGCTTGTACCTCATTTCATCAGTGAAGAGTCTTTAGAACAGAAGAGTTCTTTTAGGTGTTAGTTTCGTCATTAAAAAAAACAATTTCCAAGCAATTCGAGTTTTCAGGGCTGTAGGCAGCCCACGAGTTCTTTAAACTCGAATCACTTGTTTGCTTTCAAGTTAGTAGTAATTCCTGCCCTAAAGCCTGAATGTACGTATGTGTGTGTTTAGTCTACCTATGTTCATTGATGTCATGGAGTCACCAATTTGAACTACATTGGGCACACTGTTGAATGTTGTATTGCAAGAAACATTGGTGGACGTGTATGTTGCTTTTCTTTTGTTCAGGATTGTATGCCGTCTGTACTGGTACCCAATGAAGGTTTTGCAATCATCAGGTGTTGTTTCCATGGTGGTATGTCCTAGTGGTGCCTTCTACCTCCCCTTCAACATCATGTTGATCCTCCTCTACCTCATGCAAGTCTACTGGTTTTACTTCATCCTCAAACTGCTCTACAAGGTAGGGGAATGCACACATATACGTATGCACACACACACACACACACACACACACACACACACACACACACACACACACACACACACACACACACACACACACACACACACACACACACACACACACACACACACACCATGTACACACACACACACACACACACACACACACACACACACACACACACACACACACACACACGTACACACACACACCACGTACACACACACACACACACACACACACACACACACACACACACACACACACACACACACACACACACACCAAAATAGCACTTTTGACGTGCACTGATCTTGTATGCACATATGTACACACACTCTTCAACTTGCTCTCATCTCCCCATCTCCACTGTCGATAACCAGGTATTGATAAAGGGTGAAAGCGTTGACGACAATCGTGAGTTTGATGTTCAAGAGAAGTGGAGGAAGAAAAAAGAAGGCAAGAAGGAGTAGGCCGGACCAAACCTTACTAGAGTGCATTATTGCATCTATTACTGGTAGTTTAGGTGGGTGGAGACTATTTTTCAGATTTTAACGAACATGTAGAAATCTTATACATATCATGCCAGCTCTTGTTATTGCATTTTTTGTATTAAGGAATGTGCTTAAATGGCTTAGTATTGCAAAGATCGTATGTAGATGCAAAGATATAAAGTGAACTCGAGCCACAGAAAGAACTTCTACTTAAACAGAAGATCTGTTGATAATGAATAATATTTTGTGACATCCATGCATACACTTCCCTTGATCTTATAGGACAAAGGTAATAAACTTCTGTTGGAAAGAGCTCAATTGTCAATTATTATAACAACCTTCAGATGAAGTTAGTAGGGCATACATGCATGGACACATGCATGAATCTAACAGGTTAAAGAGAAGAAATGCTGACGTTATAATTTATTTCATGGAATTTGAGCTCTTCTATAGGATTGTACATTGTGTTGTGCGCGTTTATTAAACACTTAACGCCCTTAGAAGTTGCCCCATATACCGTATCATCACTGATGTCGT
>CAUJGJ010000069.1:705700-708200 GCA_963170055.1 Halisarca cf. caerulea | reverse complement strand
TCTTATCCAGTGTGTAGTTGTGGTGTGCTGTGCTGTGTGTGTGTGTGTGTGTGTGTGTGTGTGTGTGTGTGTGTGTGTGTGTGTGTGTGTGTGTGTGTGTGTGTGCATGTATGCGTGCGTATATACGTAAAGGCATATCACAGAGTATGTAGGGATGAAATAAATCAAGATGGCCACCTACACGTTGGGGCTCAATATATCTGTGCTTATGTACAGGTACGTAGCTCTCTTGTGGTTCGTAATAATGACTGGCTGAATTTGTACCTTATCCACAAGGAGTATGTAAATGTCTTAAAGCTGTAAACTGAATACCACTTCACTTGTCAATGATGTGTACTGAAAGCACTGAGATCCTCCACCTCAATAATCCAGCATTCTCTCTCCTCTGGCCATACTGAGAGACATGCAGTGGCCAAGTTGGGCAATACGTACTAAGAAACACTCGGTAATCTGACAACCTCTGTAATCCGACACCTCAACAATCCAACATTCTCTCTAATCTGACCACATTCTGAGGGACAATCACCATGTTTGACTGTACTAAGAAACACTGGATAATCTGACAACCTCTGTAATCTGACACCTCAACAATCCAACATTCTCTCTAATCTAACCATGTTCTGAGGGACAATCACCATGTTTTTTTGACTAGACTAAGAAACACTGGATAGTCTGACAACCTCTGTAATCTGAATTTGAGGCTCGTGGAATGATGTAGAACAGGGTTTCACTGTGGATGTGACAAAGTGTGAGGTCTGTCCAAGCAGAACAATTTGCTTGTTTCCACGACAACCCGAAACCTTGGTAACTGTTCTTGATCTATAAACATACCAGAGTACATTAGCGTGTTACTGAGCAGTGTGACGTAATTGAGACGTCTTTGCTAATATGGAGGAATAAATTTCTAAAGATACATATCACGAGTGAAGAGTGTTGTTTCATCTTTATAGAAAACCTGTGTTAATAGTCCACTTTTTGCTAGAAGTTTAGCCTTTTCTCATTGTCTACAGGCAATAAAGAGGTTTCCAACTGGAAACTATGGAGAGTGGCTAGCGGACTGGTTTGAAGGGACGGCGTCAGTTTGCTACTTCACAGCTCAAGACTTGATGCACATTATATGCATCGCCGTTGTCCTTTCGATAGTGCGCTACATCCTCAACATCACTGTGTTCAAGGTGTGTATATGTGTACATAATATACAGTACATAGATACAGTACATAGATACAGTACGTAGATACAGTACATAGATACAGTACATAGATACAGTATATACATACAGTACATAGATACAGTATATACATACAGTACATAGATACAGTACATAGATACAATACATAGATACAGTACATAGATACAGTACATAGATACAGTACATAGATACAGTACATAGATACAGTACATAGATACAGTACATAGATACAGTACATAGATACAGTACATAGATACAGTACATAGATACAGTACATAGATACAGTACATAGATACAGTACATAGATACAGTACATAGATACAGTACATAGATACAGTACATAGATACAGTACATAGATACAGTACATAGATACAGTACATAGATACAGTACATAGATACAGTACATAGATACAGTACATAGATACAGTACATAGATACAGTACATAGATACAGTGCATAGATACAGTACATAGATACAGTACATAGATACAGTACATAGATACAGTACATAGATACAGTATATACATTTTTTTTTATTATTATGCAAAATATACGTATAATAACTGATTAGTACAAAATACTTAGTAAACTGGTAAGTACATAATACATTTAGTATAATTACATATAATGAAGTTAGATGATTCTAGCCTCGCTGATTGCAAGGTCAATAGAATCAGGACATCTGGGGGCAAATCTGGAGGATGATCGTGATCCTCTGAGGCACATTACTGCTGATCGAAGCAGGGAAAAGCTGAGATGGCACCGCATCCAACCCATGATCTGATGGTATGGCTGGTCTCTCTTGGCCGAAACAAGTGAAGCTAGACGTCTGTAAAACATATCAGCCAACTTCCCCATTCCACCCGTGGTGCTAAAGACCAGTGGGGTAAATGAACCATGCTCAACATCTGTGACTCGCTGCTCATAGGCTCTCTTCTTCATCTTCTCATGATGACGATAACAAGCTGCTAAGGGGAACTTCCGATTGGTCTGTGCGTTGGGGTTAAAAACCTTTACGTCCAAAAATGCACACTGATGGCTACATCCCCAGAATCCCCTAGCCCGAATATCTGTCCTGGCATTGTCATCTTTGATTGAGCTGGCAAGATCGAGTCGTTTACCCTCGAGGGGTTGCAGTACGGGCTCAATACAAACATCATGGCACACCTCTGTCAACAGCTGCCCAGTGAAATCTCTGACCTCATTATGCCTTATTGTTGGAAAAGCACCTCTCGGACAATTGAGTGCATGATCGACAGTAAAGGCATCACCACATTCACATCTTGTAGGCAGACGTTCAGGTTGCCAA
>CAUJGJ010000069.1:688200-700700 GCA_963170055.1 Halisarca cf. caerulea | reverse complement strand
CCCTACTCCACCCCCTACTCCACCCCTACTCCACCCCCTACTCCACCCCCTACCCCACTACCTACTCCACCCCTACTCCACCACCTACTCCACCCCTATCCCACCACCTACTCCACTCCTATCCCACCACCTACTCCACCCCTATCCCACCACCTACTCCACCCCTACTCCACCACCTACTCCACCCCTACTCCACCACCTACTCCACCACCTACTCCACCCCTACTCCACCCCTATCCCACTACCTACTCCACCCATACTCCACCCCCTACTCCACCACCTACTCCACCCCTATCCCACCACCTACTCCACCCCTACTCCACCCCCTACCCCACCCCTATCCCACCACCTACTCCACCCCTACTCCCCCTTCCCAGGTGCTCATCATAGGTGAAGATGTAGAGGACAATAGAGAGTACAAGAATGAGGAGTCGAAGAGGAAAAAGGACCGCTGAAGGATCTAGTTCTCTGCTAATGTTCATATAAGTATATCTATAGGGTAAATTATAGGGGTGTACTCCTGTCGAATGTTAGTATATTATTATATAATTATTATATTATTACAATTGTTATATAACTATTATGGTTATTTGTAGTAAATTATGCATGTATAGTTTATTGCACTTTCATGTACAGTATGTCGTCCTCAACTGTTTGATGAAGACCATTATTGCCAAATAATTACAAAAAATCACTCCTACAGCAATGATAGGAGCTAGTCTGAAGAAGTTTGAAGGCCCAAGATCACAGAATTCCCATGCATGTGTATATAGTCGAAAACATTCAGTGGGTTCTGCATGGCAGGGCCGCGCCTGCATGGAAAGAACGAAACTCATGCAGCTGATTGACATTACAGTGTATGGGGGTTCTATTATTGATTGGGACAAGAACATGG
This sequence comes from Halisarca cf. caerulea, assembly GCA_963170055.1. Lineage (NCBI taxonomy): Eukaryota > Metazoa > Porifera > Demospongiae > Chondrillida > Halisarcidae > Halisarca > Halisarca cf. caerulea. Next base: position 699,805 of record CAUJGJ010000069.1, on the reverse strand, counting down.
TCATCTTCACATTATCACCAAAGACCATCCCATCTTCCGGGGACGCAAAAATCATCGTATAATAATTATATAATATGCATGCATGCATGCTTTCTACATGAGCTTATATATGCGAGCAGGCATGTGCACGTGTATGTGGGTGAATCATTTCTTTGAGGTTCCACGTCGGTTCAATAATTATATAGTCTTCACTTCTATGCATCATGTGTGGTGATTTTGAATGATATATACAATGTATGTATAAGGATGTGTGATTGGGATCAAAGTTCAACATGCATATTAATGTTATTATTATTAATTGTATATATATATATATATATATATATATATATATATATATATATATACAAATACATACATGTATGCATATATGTATACATGTGTAGCTATAGTATATATACGTACCGTGAAATTAACCGCATTCAATTAATTCTAATTTGAAAGGGATATCCATTTCCCTCACCTTAATTATTATATCCTAGTATATATATATGTATATGTAATATTCAAAGCAATCAGTACACAACATGAAACATACAATATAGTATTATAGCAACAAAAACATAACCTATACAATAAAATCCCTGTGAGCAGCCAATTAAAGAATAGATGCACAATTAAAGTTTTGAATGCAACTGGATGTACTAAAACAGCTATAGTGACATAATTTGAAATAAGACAACCGATCATGATCGAGTTACTATATAATTCAAGATCTCAATTTCTTTGATTTTCGATTTTTTATTTTTTATTTTGATCTTTTCCAAAAGCAACGGTTGACTTGAATGTGATTGCATGGTATAATATATATATATATATTGGAGCAAATAAATCTGCAACAATCATATATATACGTATACGTACGCGTATAAGTACACACTATATATATACTGCTGCTCCATGCAGTTGTGTAATGCAGTATACGAGCTATATAAGTCTATCCAGAACAGATGTGTGTGCGTGGATATAAGTGAAGTCTGTATATAATCAAAGATTGCATGATCGCTAAATTGAGAGTCAGATAAGTTTGCAAGAGCTCGCGGCCTATATTCCACGTAATGTTTGCAATCAACATGCATGACATTGCATGATGTGATTGTGTGTACAAATGTGTTCTGTATTGTATACAATCATATATAGTACATTGTGTATAATTTATATCCCATGGCCACATGCCATGAGTACAATAGTGAACATCACAACATGCATACAATTCAATAAGATCACTTGATTGGCACAGTTTTAACTGATTTTCTACGAAGTTCTGACAATAATCTCATTTGATCTGGAGTTAATGTGGATTGAGGTGAACGGGGTAAATCCTCTGATTTGTCCGTACCTACTGGTGTATCCATGGCAACAATGTGAGCTTTCCTCAACAAAGCAAATCCAAGAACAACTTTCAGAACCAGCATTCTGTATCAGAGAGAGGAATCAGTGTGTGTGTGTGTGTGTGTGTGTGTGTGTGTGTGTGTGTGTGTGTGTGTGTGTGTGTGTGTGTGTGGTGTGGAGTGTGTGTGTGTGTGTGTGTGTGTGTGTGTGTGTGTGTGTGTGTGTGTGTGTGTGCACATATGTGTGCGCGTGTGTGTATGTGTGTGTGCGCATGTGTGTACGTGTGTGTATGTGTGTGTGTGTGTGTGTGTGTGTGTGTGTGTGTGTGTGTGTGTGTGTGTGTGTGTATTACATGCTTGTTGTGCGCATTCAAACATTTGCACAAAACAAGTACGCAAGCATTGTATAAAAAGCAACAACAAAAGACAAAACACACACTACATACACAGGAACAGAATACATACGTACGTACAATACAATAATAGTCTCATATACATGTACACACACACACACACACACACACACACACACACACACACACACACACACACACACACACACGCGCACACACACACACACACACACACACACACATACACACACACTCACACTTACACTAAGAATACAATGAGAAGTATCAACCAGTTGGAAAGATGGTCCAGCTTCACATTTTGCTGGATAGTTTGTAAAACCTAAGCACCAATTGGGAAGGAAAATGCTTGCATACTGTGGGTCTTTCTAAACAACTGACAAAAATGGCCGACTTACCAAGCATGCAAAAGGAAGAGGTATGAATCCAAGTTTGCCCGACAGCAAGTCAGTATTGGTCTGTGTCGGACATGAACAAATTTGAACTGAGGCATATACTCATAAATGGAATATGAACATGTGTACATAAATTTGAAAATGGAATGCACTCTGATATTGGAAATGGGAATGAACACAATTGGAAATGGAAACATGCACAATGCTAGGGAAATGAGAACAAGTAAAATCAGAAATGAAACCATATTGCATGTAAGCATAGTTGAATTGAAACTTGGAAATCACAAAATTAAAATGGAACTTGGAAAGGCAAAATTGGAACGGGAGTGACCAGTATAACCTTACCTTCTTCCGTCGATTGGTCTCAATGTCAGCCAACAGGATCTTGGTGTAGTGGCCGTATACCTGTTACCATGGCAGCAAGAGGTAAATCACATTCAGTGATCCCTATCAGACCTCACACACACAAAACACTCACAAAAAAACGAACAAAGAGAACAAGTACAAATCCACATAACCAAATGCATACATGCAAAGCATATGCACAAAACACAGTACAAAATCATACATATGTATATACACAAATGCACAAACACTCACACACACACGTACATACACACACACACACACACACACACACACGTACACACACACACGCACACACACACACACACATACACACACACACACACACACACACACACGTACACACACACGCACACACACACACACACACACACACACACACAAACATACACAAACACACACACACACACACACACACACACACACACACACACACACACACACACACACACACACACACACACCAACACACACACACAGTACACATACATCTGGCTCTATGGCGTTAAACTTGAGTATGAAGGCATGCTTGATCCAATCCACTAGAACTTCACTTCCCAAAATGAGGGCTACATCAGGGAGGAGCTCTTGCAGGTAGTCTATCAAGGCAATATAAATCAAAATTAGAGTAAATATGGCCTCCATTTTCATAAGCATGTGGGCCACTGCAAGTAGAAGCAATGACAGCACTAGCAGTGTGTGTCTTACTGCTGACCCACCTGGATTCCAATTGAACTGGGCAAAATTTCGCACGGAAACAATGAAGACAAGAATAACATTCCCAAATCTCTCGCGAATATCTGCAGAATTACTAGTAGCAATGCAGTCCGAGCCAAAGCTATGTGTGTACATACATTGTGTACGCATCACAAACACACACATGTACACATACGTACACACCCACACACACACCACACACACACTACACACACACACACAGCCACACATGTACACATACACACACATGTACACATACAGTAGAACCTCGCAATAAGACCACCCTGGAAATAAGACCACCTCAAAATTTAGACCACTTTGTTGCAGTCTGGGATTTCTCCTATAGTTTTACATGGAAATTAGTTCCAGAAAAAAGACCACATATTTTTCCTCTAGATGTCAAAATCTCACAATTAAGACCATTTATTTGTGGATACTACTGTATTCTGTGGACATTAGGCTCTGAAATGACCCCATCAGTAGAAAGAGATGGTAAACTTGGGGTCACATTTTTATCATCCTAATGGAGTAGCAATAAAAGAGGTTTGATGGTATGTACAATTTTCTACAGTTTTATTGCCTTATGTGCATCCTGTGTCTATGGAATGACTTGAGGATGTGCCATGCTATTCTGGACAGTACTTTCAGAAATAAGACCACCTCACAATTAAGACCACTTACACCGGTCCCAAGGGTGGTCGTATTAGTGAGGTTCTACTGTACACACACACACACACACACACACACACACACACACACACACACACACACACACACACGCACACACACACAAACACACACACATTCACACACTCACTCACCACTGCACGATACTTGAAATAGATTATCAACTCCGCATTTCTTGAAAACGCTACCTTTCAGCTCCACAAACTGATTAGAGACCATGATGGTCAGAAAAGCCTTGTTATGGGAGTTGATAGCTACATTGAGAGTTGCGGCTTGAAAGAGCCCGACAATGCAGTGGAGAACTGAGCTGGAGTTAAGGCTCAATGTACATACTGTGTTACAGACATACATGCATTCTATACTACAGACATATGTATGTACATACTGTATTATAGACATAATATATTATGTACATACTGTGTTACAGACATATGTATGTACATACTGTACTACAGACATATGCACATATTGTACAGCAGATATACGTACATACGTACATACTGTACAATATAACATATGTACATACTGTACTACAGACATATGTATGTACATCAGCTATGTTAGATGGTGGCTGCTGTAGACAGGTGGCTACACTGGAATGTGGCTGCTCTAGACAGGCAGGTACGTTAGATGGTGGCTGCTGTAGACAGGTGGCTACACTGGAATGTGGCTGCTCTAGACAGGCAGCTACGTTAGAAGGTGGCTGCTGTAGACAGGTGGCTACACTGGAATTGGCTGCTCTAGACAGGCAGCTACGTTAGAAGGTGGCTGCTGTAGACAGGTGGCTACACTGGAATTGGCTGCTCTAGACAGGCAGCTACGTTAGATGGTGGCTACTGTAGACAGGTGGCTACACTAGAATGTGGCTGTTTTAGACAGGCAGCTACGTTAGATGGTGGCTGCTGTAGACAGGTGGCTATACTGGAATGTGGCTACTCTAGACAGGCAGCTACGGTAGAAGGTGTCTGCTGTAGACAGGTGGCTACAATGGAATGTGGCTGCTCTAGACAGACAGCTACGTTAGAAGGTGGCTGCTGTAGACAGGTGGCTATACTTCAATGTGGCTATTCTTGAGTGAATTACAAATGTACAGGGTAAATTCCACCAGGATTGGATAACCAGCACCTCGAATACTGGAGAAAAACCGTGCACATACTTTTCATTGTGAACTACACCATAAATAGAGCTCAGATACCAATGTATGCATTCGCCATGACAAAGCGAACAAAGAGAGAGATCACTCCGGGGTGCCTTTTCCTCCCCTCTGTTTGGCAAAACCTCTCAACGGCCAGCCAGTACAACGAATCCAGCGTGTCTTGACCGACAGACGCCAACAGTCGCTCGCACACATCCAACATGTTGAAGATCACGTAGAGCTTGAGTATAGACTGTCCCCTTACCAGATGGTATATGACGGATGTGTCGATATGTTGTACCATGAACGTACCACTAACAAGCAGTACAGCTGTGAACGGGGAGAGGGAAGTATGAAGATGGTAGACTGTGGTTGGCATACCCATAATATAGCGCTAATTTTCATGGTTGGCCAGTTTTGAAATATTTGCGGAAATATATTTCACGGGTCTGTCCTTCAGCTCCTATTGACCAAGCAGTGCACTAATTTTTCGCTGGATTATACTGGTCCTACTGTATCTTGTGAGGTACAGTCACCATATTGAAATATGCAAGAGTCACACCATACTCTGACAATCTCCCAATCCTACATTATATTTGAGCCCCACTGAGTGTTGGATCGAAGAGGTTTTACTGTCCATAATACAAATAAGGACTAATCAGACATAAATCGTCTGCCGAGAAGTTTTGGCGAACAGCAAGTCTGGAAATCCTGACTATGAAAAGCTAAAATTTATGTATGGATGTGTTCAATGACACACACACACACACACACACACACACACACACACACACACACACACACACACACACACACAGTCACTCACCTCTGAGCACATCACAGACGTATGAAGGCTTCCTCAATGGAAACCTACAACAAAGGAACATCTGACACAAACCGACTGCTAACCGAATGGGGAGAAAGGTGTAGACAAACAGAAACGCATTACAGCACATTAGGAACCCGTAGAAGAGTAGCTGCATGAAGAGAGATAAATAGGAAAGAAAATCAAACAGCAGTTCATCAGCTCACGTCTATCAGTGGTACCATAGAGAGAACTAGAAGTGCTCATAGAGCACATGCATACCCCGTGCAGCCCGGCATGTGGCCTCGGTATTGCTATGTATGGGCACTTCAGAATCAATAGTTATGTACTGTACTGCATATTTGCTATACAGAGGCAATGCAATCATGCATGCATGCATTTGAAAGAATACGTACGTAGCTGTGAGAATGAATGTCGATATATAATATGCATAACAAGTTTTTGAGGGTGCATGTCATTGGTATATCGTATATTAGCAGTCTGGCATGCTGACATGTCCTTCAGCCTCTTCTTCCTCCTCTCAGGTGCCTCTGACTGCTGTAGTTTAGCCTTTTTAGCCATGTCAATCTGGGATAATCTATTGATTCAGAACCGTTTGCATGTGGGTAATACTATAATAGCCTACTGACTGTACGTCCCAATTATCATTGTAATAATACCTTACCTCCCTTCTTCGATAGCTTCCATGGTTTCTCTGACTTTCAGAGAATGATGTCTGATCCTTTTGGGCGTTTTATTGCAGCTACTCCTTTGCGCTAGCTTACGTACATGGCGAAGCGTGGCAACAAAATGGCGAACCTTGCCTACAGGTGTAAATCTGACCTACGTCTCACTTTGAAAGAACGAATTTATTGGAACGATACAAGAGAAATTTCGTACATGAACTTTTAGTAGTTTGGCTGGTAAACAAACTCAGCGTATCGTTGCTATCGATCACAATCAGGGCAAAAAGGAAATATATATATATATATATATATATATATGAAAACCCAACCGATTGCTTTACCCCTGCTGCGCATGCGCGCACGGGGTAATAAGATTCCCATAATATCATGTGTACACTGGAATCCTTATATGGGTCAACACCTTTGTACCCGCACTCTTCCAACTCTCACCACACAATATGCAGATCAACACCACAATTTACTAGATATTGCACTAGAAGATACTCCATAATCAAATGCACACATACATACATATGTACACACATATACACACATACACACACATACATGCATGCATGCAAGTATGCACATATACACCACACACATACATGTATATGCATGTATACACCCACCCATACACACCTACACACACCTACACACACACACACACACACACACACACACACACACACACAAACACACACACATGCACACACACACACACACACACACACACACACACACACACACACACACACACACACACACACACACACACAACACACACACATGCACACACACACACACACACACACACACACACACACACACACACACACACACACACACACACACACACACAAACACACACTCCCGTAGTCCAACACATTGTTTGGAGTCCATTGAGTACAGGTTCAAAAGTAACATATTCCCTTCCTCTCACTTTCTCAAGTTGCTTTGGAGCTTGAAGGAAAGTATCAACTCTTTTCTGCCTCTCGCTCCGTGTGATCTCTTCCTCCTCTTCAACTACATAACCACCTGTCACTTCACTCTTCAGGTACCTCCATAGGCCAACACCTACACACACCAAGTACATGAATTGTGATAGCTATAGGCACACAAAAATGCCTTCTGTCTCTAATTCATTGCCACACATCCACCCACAGCCACACACACATGCACACGCGTGTGCACACACACACACACACACACACACACACACACACACACACACACACATACACACACACACACACACACACACACACACGTGTACACACACATACACACACACACACACACACACACACACACACACACACACGTGTACACACACACACACACACACACACACACACACACACACACACACACACACCACAACACACATGCCATGAAGAGAGAACAAAATGGAAAAGTATTTAACAACCTCTTCTCATCACAGGAGGGTCGCCCAGCCGCGCTTCAAAGCTTGTTTCAGGCGAGCCAAAGTTACCTGCACCTACGCTCCCCACCTATCTACCCATTAAAAACAGAACAGAGATAAGTACGACGCACTCGAACACTTCAGCTCGTTGTAGACAACATATTGATATAAGCACGTGGGTATGTCAACGGGGAGGTCACTGGACAAACATAACACAATAGTGCTTACGTGTACGATTAGACGACCCGAATCGCTTGTTACCCATCAAAGAATCTGAATAGCGTGTTAACTATTTTAAGACATAGATATATCTGTGGTTAAGGCAAGTTTGGTGCACGAAGAAGACACACATTGAATGCAAATATGATAAATCTTAAACCCCTAAAGCGATATAATCCTCAATAACACTTTGGAGTGCCTAACACATGCTAGCACCACAGATAGCACAAGCCATACAAAAAGCAGGAATAAGAGTCAAATATACTCTCATACCGTCATCTCCGTGGTGTTTCGTGTCACTCTTATGACTCTGATGCCCAAGCGTACGATTTCTACCTCTATAGAACGTCATACTCGCAAACAATTGCAGGAAGAGCAACTGCAAATGTAGCCAGCTGATTTCATTGGACGAGACCAAAGGGGAATACCCTTGCGGGGAAATCCCAAACGCAAACACACGTAAAAGAACGTAATACGAGTGTTTTCGCGATAAGATAGCTGGAACCATAGATCTAGACCTACGACTAACGTGCATCAATATGCATAACCATTTAAAAATGGAAAAGAATGATATATATAGTGATGTATGAATGAGTTGTTGACTTGAATAGAGAACACTGGAACAAGGAAGCCTGGAACAGGGAGGAACATGCATAGGGGTCGACAGGTACAGGGATCGACATGTAATCGCTACTCAGTACTGAGACGGGCATAGGGCTAGACAGGAAAAGACTTGAGACAGAGTTTGGTTGGACCGGGTGCGGTGTGTAAATTCCTACATCCCACATCTATGGGATGTTGGAATTTGCACACTGCACCTGGCACGGTACCCTACATTTTAATTGGTTCTTGTCCATTATACTTTTCAGAAGTTACTTCATGGTAGCTTGAATTTGAGATTTAATTTCATTCCTGTACCCTTCAATGATTGCAGTGGTTGCCTCCTTTTCAGGGTCCATAGGGACCCCTACTGGACATTTGCATAAAGCCTATACTCGGTTTCTCTGAATCGGGCTAGGAATACATACATGATCGAGGCTAGATGGCACAGAGCTATAGATGAAGGTGGGTTGGGGTACAGTGTGCAAATTCCTACATCCTGCATTAATGTTAACTGCAGGATGTTGGGATATGTACACTGTACCCAGTCCAACCCACCTCGAGCTCTGTCTAGCTCCACGCCCATCTAGCCTCATACATGTAGGCCTAGCCCAATGCCCGTCTAGCCCTGTGCATGTTGCGTGGTGACATGCATCAACACGGTGACATCAACAAGCATGCACTCCACATTCTGCTTCCAAAATTATAAACCAACTATTTAATTCCATAGTCCCTATATATACATACCCAAGCACATAATATTTAATTGTGCATAGATTTGCACATGAATATAATATATGCGGCTGACTGTGTAATATATACACAATGTACATGAGGAATCTGAAAGAAAAGGGAACCCATCTTCATCAATTAAGAGGAGTACATAGACAAGCTGGGATCATGACTCCTGCCTATTGTCGTTCAGAACGCAGCATGCAATTACGATCAATGCATGCACTTAGTCAGCAGCGTTAACACACACAACACACGCACTACACATATACATGTATCAGGTTGCAACTCTGGGCTAAATGACATGCAGAGCATTCATTATATAATATATCACATGCCACAATTAACACTGACATAATAAAATACATATATACATGTACAATACATATATACATACATATACATATATATACATATATATACAATACATATATACATGTACAATACATAATAATATTATATGCATGAAAGTATTACTACACAATACTAGAGATTGCATAGGCAGGAATGACAGACATACTCTAGGATTATTGTACAGTTTACAATAACTATTCTGCGGGATTGTCTGTCACTTGCTCTTCCACAATTATTTTGTCTTCTACTTTCTCTTGAAGAGGGTTTCTTGCCACTAGAATCTTCTCCAACTCATCCAGAACACCCCAGCTCACTAAAGAATTCTGAAAAATTAGAGAAAACAGACAGAAGTTTATCAAGCATGTCATTGTAAGATGTCAAAGGACAAAACTGAGGATCTGTGTCAGTTGGGTACCATCTTGTCTTAAAAACTCACACAGCACATACTCGTGCATACAAGCATGTACACATGTATGTACACGCACACACACACAGACACACACACACACACACACACACACACATACACACACACAGACACACACAGAGACACACACACGCGCACACACACACACACACACACACACACACACACACACACACACACACACACACACACGCACACACCTTAACAGACAAACGCAAAAGTCCTTGTCCTTTATCAGAAGTGGTATCTTGCTTACTCATTGCGGATATTAGTAGATTGGCTCCCTTGTCAGTGAGATGGTTGTCTGAGCACAAACGACCATTCACCAGCACAATCACCAACATAGTATCATGATAAATATGTATGTGTGTGCATATTATACATACATACATACGTACATACAGTAAGCATCAATACAAGGGACATGTACTGTAGAGATAATCATGTTAGCTATTTCGCATGTTGCATGTTGGCACATGATATTCTACAAATTCTGCACAAATTCCCACTCTGATAAGCACACTGGCTGTTCAAGACGTCACTGCTCATGTATGGTATGTGATATCTAACAATATGCTAACGTATGTATGTATACGCAGGCATTTCTGTACATACGTAAGTGCGTACATACATGTAGGTACATACACAAAACAGTAGATATGTACGTACATATGTATGTACTGTTTGTATGTACGTAGGTATAAATAATATTATGTACGTACGTACATATGTATGTGTATACCCAGGCATATGTTATGTACAGAAGTACGTACGTACATATACATGTACGTACATATGTATATGTACGTATGTATGTATGTACTGTGTATATGTACGTACGTATATATATATGGTGTATACATGTACATAGACGAAAACTTGAACAAATGTGCAGAATGTTGTGGATTGTTTGAGAGGCACACACAATTGTATTCGGACATTCTTGAAGGGAGGCGGGGAAGGGGGAGGGGGAGGGGATGAACTAGTTATCATCAGAGTAAAGAAGGAGTAACCATGGTCTTGTTTGTATTTAGAAATTGTCAGGAGTAGGGGGCAAAGACATTCTTGTGGAAATCAAGCAGGCAAAGGAGTGCATCCATACATAAGCACCACACACCCAAGGTAGGGGGAGGGGCAGGTACCTCACTCTCCCCTCATCCCAAAATAAAGCCCTGACAGCAAACTTCAGGGTATCATCAGTGTAAAATGGGCCCCTACAGAGAATCCTCCACATTCACTTTGTGGGCCTCAAAGTACGTACATAGATGTCAGATAACAGAGGTAGCCAAGACCAAGTGCTTCTCAGTATTGTCCAACATGGGGCTTGTCTCTTAGAGTGTAGTCAGAGTAGAGA
>CAUJGJ010000069.1:673200-683200 GCA_963170055.1 Halisarca cf. caerulea | reverse complement strand
TTTCGTAGACCTACAAACACACATCTCTGCTCCTGTCATCCATGCATGCCATGTACGTATGTACATACATAGTATAAACCTGAGGGGGGCTTCAGTACCCCTGACTACACCATGCTCCTGGATAGTACACATTCCTGGATAGTACACACTCCTGGTTAGCACACACTCCTGGATAGTACACACTTCTGGTTAGCACACACTCCTGGATAGTACACATTCCTGGTTAGCAGACACTCCTGGTTAGCACACACTTCTGGTTAGCACACACTCCTGGTTAGTACACACTCCTGGTTAGCACACACTCCTGGTTAGTACACACTCCTGGTTAGTACACACTCCTGGTTAGCACACACTCCTGGTTAGTACACACTCCTGGTTAGTACACACTCCTGGTTAGCACACACTTCTGGTTAGAACACACTTCTGGTTAGTACACACTCCTGGTTAGCACACATTTCTGGTCAGCACACACTCCTGGTTAGCACACACTCCTGGTAAGCACACACTCCTGGTTAGTACACACTTCTGGTCAGCACACACTTCTGGTTAGCACACACTCTTGGTTAGCACACACTCCTGGTTAGCACACACTCCTGGTTAGCACACACTTCTTGCTAAGGTAGACTATTGGATAACACACTTCCTGGTTAGTACATAGGATCAATGTTACTGGTGAGTTCGTTGCTTGTTATGAGGAAACAATACTTGTCGTCAAAGCAGCTGCTTCGACCGAACCACTAGAGCGGATACCTTAGCACCAAGTCGGGACGAGGAAAATATTAAACCAACCATGCCTGACAGCTACAAGCATGCTGAAATTTTAAGGAAAGGAAGACTACAGTACTTTGTGTTGTGCAGTACATATTGGGTATTTGAAGACTGTTGGAATACAGGCTAGAACATAATAGTCTATGCCATAGAAACAATCTGTACTGAAAGAGCTTCTGAAAATTTAATGTCAGGCAGGAGGTACAAAATTAGGTAACTTAAAAATTCCCAAGAAACAACTTACCATAAGGACCAGATTCTTCTGGTTGTAGTTCAGCTTCTTTCGTCTTCTCCTGCTTCGTCTGCTTTCCACTCTTTTTGCTCATGTTCTCCGGGAAAGCAGGGCATTTGGGTGTTGCACAATTTCTAGCTCCATGGAAATATGAATACAATTATCTCAAATGAATATCATTAAATCATTTTGCAAACAAGATGGCTACCTATTGAACTGCAGCGACACAAAACACTTGTAGTGATTCGCCAGCACTGAATGGTACAATGAGCTCGGTGTGTCGTCAATATAATCCGAACCCATGGAAGCCCACTGTGTGCAGGGACTGCCGACAGCCACAATCGGCTCATTTTGAAACCGGTTCATTAGCCGCTGTCCCAGAAGCGGACGTTGTTCAAAATACTAGAGGTTCTACTGTTGATGCTAACTACGCCAACATGCCTATAAAGGGGTCCAAGGCTAAGAAGTCTCCTTCTTTTTCGAAGAAATTCAACTCCTTGATCGGTAGGGACAAAGAAAAACCTCCTCAGGCAGCGCCGAGGAAGAAACCGTTGACGGTAGACATCTCAGGGCCTATCCGCCCCGGCGACCGTCTTCAGAGCGACTCAAGCTTCGAATCAGTGAGTTCACTCGGCGAAGAGATTGGTACCCTGGACGTCGGGTCATTCGGGGACGCTTTTGATGAGATACTTCAGACTAATGGGGAGACGACAGAAGTTGATGGCCCGGAAAATCCTGTTTCTACATCTAGCCCGATACCTATCGAAGGAGAGAAGTCGTCACAAGGAGTGAAGAACGACATTAACGGCTACACAGAGATAGATATCATGTCTCCTACGGACCAAGCACCCATTAGGACTACTCCTTCAGAGGAAAAGGAACGCAACGGGTCCGCTTCTTCTTGTTCGTCCCAGTCGTCTACAAAACCCCCCTTGAAACCCAAACCAGCCCTCAAAAACAAACCGAAGATTAACATCAGTACAAAGCGCAGAGTGCCTCCTCCCGTCCCCGCGCCTTATGGAAGTAAGTCGAAAGGGAACAGTTTGGACAGAAACGGCGCCAAGAACGGCGTTTCATCTGAAGTGAACTCCATAATACGGGAAGAAACCAGTTCTCCCAATTCTACAACGGTCATCACTCCAACAGAAACAACAACGCCTGAATTAGTTCCTGCCGACACCACCACACCCACTGAAAAAACAGCTCCAGTGCCAACGAAGCGGTCTACACCCACCCCTCCCCTTGCTGAACGTCCACCAGTGAACAAGCGGTCGACACCCACCCCTCCCCTTGCTGAACGTCCACCAGTGAACAAGCGGTCGACACCCACTCCACCCCTTACCTCCCGCCCCGCACCACCAAAGCGGACCACACCCACCCCACCTCTAACTGACCGCCCAGCACCCATACCGGCAAAACGCTCTTCGTCTTCATCCTCACCTACGGAGACCACACCCCCAGTACCCGTGGCACGGACCACACCCACATCAGAGGAGCCGTCATCTAAGAGTGTTGAGCACAAGGATGCTAACAAACCTCATCCTCTGCCAAAGATCAAGAGTGCACTGTTGTCAGATGACACAGTTGTAATGAAAAGCAGAAGTTCCCCCAGGCAGAGATCGGCAACCCTCGGTTCTCAACCAAGGCGCAGAGCCCCGCCTGCTCCACCTGTGAAGAAAACTGAAGATCCTCACTCTCCTTTGACCAGCTCGGTGGAGATTACTTCGGAAGGAGTAGACGTACCACCACCTAAGCCGCAGAGGGCTTTAAAGTCATCCACTTCTGCTGACACACTTCGTGCGCGCACAGATACCTCTCCATCATCACAGAAACCTTCAGTATCTATCGGTGATTTGCACAGACATGCAGCAAACAAGGAAGACGGCGAGAATGTTGAATCGGTGAGTTACACACGCAAGTGTGATGAAATATTGCATAATACATTGCGTTTGACCATAGATACTCTAGCCTAGGTTAGAGTATCTATGGTTTGACCACCGTGATGTACACTTTGCGTGCTACTTGGAAGTTTATTCTGTATGTATTCTATGTATTCTGAGACCCCTGCAATGCGCACTGCACGACTACACCTGCATACCTTTCACATTGCAGTACACTTGTAATCATATGCTATGCACGGTCCACTTTCATGACTGATTCGCAGACTGGGGTCGAATGTTTTGGGGTATCATTCTATCCTGTGTAAAGTGTAGTGCACTATAGGGTGTGTGTGTGTGGTCTGTGATTTTATACTTTCTATCAGTACTCACACCTCATGTACATGGTCACACATACATATGTACATGCTGTACATTGGCTATCGTGTATGCTTCTGTAGTAATTTGTATATGCATACATACATATGTGTGTGTTTTGTGAGTATTTGTGTGTACATATGTGTGCGTTCAGGTATTTGTGAGCTTGTGGATTTCATTTGCAGATTGTGTGTGTGTGTGTGTGTGTCTGTGTGTGTGTGTGTGTGTGTGTGTGTGTGTGTGTGTGTGTGTGTGTGTGTGTGTGTGTGTGCATGTGTGTGTGTGTGTGTGTGTGTGTGTGTGTGTGTGTGTGTGTGTGTGTGTGTGTGTGTAATTGTTTATGTATGTATTCTGTGTTTGTATATATATACCTGAATCAATGGGATATCACTTGATCCATTTTTTTGTTGCTATAATGCATTGTACACAAATTGAGGCTCAGGTAGGAAAGACAGACTGTACTGTATTCTGATATATATTATTATAACTTTTAACTTAATTAACCCTGGAATAAGTCTACCTCCAAACCCAGTTCAAAAGTACATCTAATTTTCACTGACCCTGTTTCCAATGCCCACCTGTCCCTGTGCGTACATTCGTATGTTGAACAAATTTGTGTACAGTGGAACCTGTCTAATCCAGCACCTCTATACACCAGCATTTGCCTAAACTGGCCAAGATTCTCTAGCACCGACCATTAATTTACCATACAAACTGACCTCTATAATCCAGCAACCTGCTAATCCAGCACTGTTTTGCATTCCCCAATGGGTGACAGATTAGACGGGTTTCACTGTACTTGGAGTCACAAAATACCGTGGGATTTGTATGTTATGCGAAGTAAAAGGTATATGATTTTAACTGCCACAGACACTATGCAATTTTTAGTTTCGCTATTTTCTTGACATGAGTATTGTGCGGAATCAGACATTAAACATTGTGCGATTCTTGATTGTGTGATTTTCTTAAAAAGAATACGTAACATAATGCAAATACAACATGTACTGTGCATGCTGTATGTATGTAGGTATATTTGTTGGCCTGTACCATACGTATGTACAGTGTGTACTGATGCATTTACGTACGAACACGGAAATCGATGAATTTTCTGTTCGTTTTTTTATGCGCACAGTGTGGTTCTCACACAAGTTTGGTTGTGTTGTGTTCCAAGAAATGTACACATCTGTAGAAGCCTGTCTTGTGCCCGACATCTTTCCGTATGGTATGGAAACAGATAGCCTTGTTGATTCACTCAGACAGCAGCTCTTGTGTGAACTGTTTGAATAGCTGTGTTGATAGTGAAAATAATGCATAATGCTATACCGTCTAACTCTGTTAATATGTACTTGAGTTAGTAAGCACCTGGGTTAGTGAGTACTCCTGGATAGTAAGTACCTGGGTTAGTAGGCACCTGGGTTAGTGAGTACTCCTGGATAGTAAGTACCTGGGTTAGTGAGTACTCCTGGATAGTAAGTACCTGGGTTAGTGAGTACTCCTGGATAGTAAGTACCTGGGTTAGTAAGTACTCTTGGATAGTAAGTACCTGGGTTAGTGAGTACTCCTGGATAGTGAGTACTCACTGCTCTCTCCCTACCTCATGCAATACCATTGAAAGCACCTTGGATAGTAAGTACCTCTGATAGTGAGTACTTGTTCTCCCTTCCCTTGAGGGTACTTACTATCCAAGTTCTACTGTAATAGTGGTGTCATGTGTCAGGATGTGCATGCGTACATACATATGTACTTACATACATACTATGTAGTTTCTGTTTACTCTGTATTGTGTGTGTGTGTGTGTGTGTGTGTGTGTGTGTGTGTGTGTGTGTGTGTGTGTGTGTGTATGTATGTATGTACGTATGTGTATGTGTGTGTGTGTGCGT
Organism: Halisarca cf. caerulea; assembly: GCA_963170055.1. Lineage (NCBI taxonomy): Eukaryota > Metazoa > Porifera > Demospongiae > Chondrillida > Halisarcidae > Halisarca > Halisarca cf. caerulea. The sequence goes on along the minus strand of CAUJGJ010000069.1, from coordinate 678,065 downwards.
GTGTGTGTGCATGTGTGTATTAGGTGGGATGCATACTTGAAATTTCTTTTTCCATTCAAGTACGTACATATATATTATGATGTACATATTACCATGATCATTTACACACACACACACACACACACACACACACACACACACACACACACACACACACACACACACACACACTCACACACACACACACACACACACACACACATACACACACCTCAGGTAGAAACTTTCTGATGCAGTAAATTAGATTCCTGTGCCTGTTTGTCATGTCGCAGTTGTTACGGTAGTTAATTGTCTTGGGTGAGCATCATTAATGCATCCTTTGATTTTGTTTACTGTTGACTTCGATTCCTAATCCACAGACGGATGGCAATACCAAGGAAAAGAAGAAGAAGACTTCAGCTTTCTCGAAAATGAAGCATAAATTTGGTAAATCAAAGACTCCAAAAGATTCCCCACCAAAGGAGCCAGCTCAGGCCCATGTTGATGTAGAGGCATCTGTAGATGGAGATAAGGATGAGAAGAAAGGTTTCAAACTGTTTAGGAAGCGATCGAAAACCTTTTCTGGGCGCAAGGGAGGCAATGTTGATGGAAATGATTCAGGATCGCAGGAAAACTCACCCATTCCCATCCAACGAGGTCGAAGTCATAGTCCACCTCCCCCTCCGACAACTTCTTCCCCCACTCCTCCTCGACGCAGAGCAGCTACAAGCACTATGGCCAACCGTCCTCTTCCTTCTATACAACAAGGAGACAGAGGGGATCACGACTACGCTGAATGTGGTGATAAGCTTGTATCCAAACCAGTACAGGAACATTCAGGGAACAGCACCAGTGGAAGTGTGCATGTCCCTTCTCGTCCGTCTACGTCTCAGTCCTCAGGGATCGATCGGATATCCATCACGTCCGACCTCCTCCCCTCACTACATCCTGAAACTGTACCAAATGATCCGCTCATTCTCAGCGTTGGGCAGCTGCAGGCACTCATGGCAGAGACTATCAACGACTCGTGCAAGCGGATATCGGGCATGTACAAGCAGTTGTTCACTCCTCCATCATCGCTGAAGGTGACTTGGAAGGATTGTAGACAAGTTGAAGATTGGCCGGCAGTGGAAATTGACGGAAAGGCATACGGTGTACAGGTGAGTGAGTTGAGGTGCCCCCTTTGAGGAAATTGTGAATTGTGAGATGCTCCATGGACCAATTGTCGTAGTCAACACTGTTCTGCAGTTTGTGCAGTTTTGTTCCTCTTCACCGGGTATTGTGTGTAGGTCTGTATGTACCAGTATAGCGTAAGTGGTGATTGTGTTTTGTACGTAACTGTAAGTACGTACAAATACTGATTTCTAATGTTTGCACAAATGTCTAGTGCTTTAGTCTGAATTGTGTGCCATTTCTGCCTATTTTGGTCGTGTGTGTGGGGTGGGTGGGTGTGCGCGCACTCATGTGTGCGTGTGTTTGTGTGTGTGTGTGTGTCTGTGCACATGTGTGTCTGTACATGTGTATGCATCCATGTGTAAAGATAGCCCTTTCTAAGCACTCAATCTAAACAAATACACATACAGTAGAACCTCGTTAGTAAGAACACTGTTAATGAGTAATACCTGGTAAGGAAGTACAAGGATATGATACCCCAGCTTATAGCCCATCATACCAATCTATATGATTAGCAAGTACTACTGATAGTGAGTAGCAACTTGGAGGGTCCCCAGGTGTACTCACTAACGAGGTTTGACAGTACGTATAACTAGCTACATAAGTAGGTCAGATACCATGCCAGTCGAGCGTCTTATGCTGTGTTGGATAAGCTGTGGTAGGGTCAATAGTTGTGCTGTGTGTCATGTTGCTTAGCTGTTGATGTTCAAGAACACATCATTGTTATCGCAACTGTTTGCTCATGCACAGCACACGTGTAGTATATGAAAACATACATACGTACACATGTACATGTATGTTAGAATGTTTAGTACATAAAAGCATACACACATATGTACATACATACGTATGTACTTTTACTGTAATAAAACATACGTTCATAGGCACACATACTGTACATAATTATATGCATGTACATACGTATAATGTGGCATATAAAGAGCACAGGTACTGTATGTACGCACATGTGCACTTTTTTAGTGTTGTGAATTCTTATGCGATAGAAACACAAACCTCATCCTCATTGTCAATAATGGCTGGCATTTCATTTTCCAGTGACCACAAGTGCACATTTTCACAACACTTACGCACCACAGCTGTACACAGATAATACCTCCGTGTTCGTTTGGCTGTTTCCTTGTTCTCGCCTGCGGTCATGCAAGCAATGGACTCATGTGTGGTGCTCCCGAGTGTGTTTTCAGCATACGGTGGTACCCGCGTTGAGATCTCCCTCATGAAAGACCACCCCTTTTGTTAGACTTTTGTAAGATGTGAGAAAATGTGTTTATGTTTGCCCCATATACGTATAAGTACCCCACTCATCAAAGACCACCCCATGTGAGAAATGTGTATAGGGAATGTGTATATTATGTTTGCCCCATATTACATAAGTACCCCACTCATCAAAGACCACCCCATGTGAGAAATGTGTATAGGGAATGTGTATATTATGTTTGCCCCATATTACGTAAGTACCCCACTCATCAAAGACCACCCCATGTGAGAAATGTGTATAGGGAATGTGTATATTATGTTTGCCCCATATTACGTAAGTACCCCACTCATCAAAGACCACCCCATGTGAGAAATGTGTATAGGGAATGTGTATATTATGTTTGCCCCATATTACGTAAGGACCCCACTCATCAAAGACCACCCCATGTGAGAAATGTATATATTATGTTTGCCCCATATTTAGTCAGTACTCATCAAAAGACCACCACCTTTCAGTGATTTCTGAGGTACGTACGTAGCTCTCAGAGTGCGTACTGCTTACCACTTTGTGTATTGTATCACACTCGCATGTACACATGCATGTATGCACATACACACATGCATACACGCACGCACGCACGCACGTACACACACACACACGCGCGCGAGCGCACGCACACACACACACACACACACACGCACTCACACACACACGCGCGCACGCACACACACATACACACGCACACACACGCACACACACACACACACATACACACACACACACACACACACACGCACGCACGCACACACACACACATCCACACACACATCCACACACATGCATATGAACACAAAGTTGCATGCAATCTCAAGCTGGTTAAAACACTCAAAAATCTACTTGGCTTTAATTATAAGAATGAAAGTACATTAGCCTATTGTTTTATACACAACCTATTGTTTTGTACACATGTACTATATGTGAGCTAATGTTATATCCATTAATGGGAAATTGTCATAGTGTAAATTTCTTTCCAATCCACTGAATTTTGTGTTGATTTGCCTCAACCGTAAGCCGTATGCTGTGACATAAGCTTAGAGCGAACTCTTTTCCGTGTAGTATTTGAAGAGTGCGCATTTCGCAAACTGCACACAAGTCTTTGATGGGTTATTGGCAGTGTCGGTGGTCGTTTTGCGTAGTTGAATTTTGTGTTGAATTGCCTCAACTGTAAACCGTATGCTGTGACATAAGCTTAGAGCGAACTCTTTTCCATGTAGTATTTGAAGAGTGCACATTTCGCGAGCTGCACACAAGTCTTTGATGGGTTATTGGCAGTGTCGGTGGTCGTTTTGCGTAGTTCCTGTCCTCAGCAGACTGTGTGCAATCATGTGGGGACTGAAGTGTATATGCCGTGTGTGCTTTTCTACATGAGAGTTTCCACAAGTACAGATGTGTTTGTGTGCGTGCATATACTGTCACATGTATGTACATACGTACATGTATGTACATCCTATATATTACGCAGATGTTTGTGCAATTGAATGTATGTCACTTCTGCTATTTTTTGCATGTGAACGCATGCATACATGCACGCACGCACACACACACACACACACACACACACACACACACACACACACACACACACACACACACATACACACACACACACACACACACACACACACACTAAAATCATATAGTACAAAATTTAATGCTATTCATTTGTACTTGAAATTCTCTCTGTGTCATCACATCATGCCAGGCTGCTAACAACCAAGAAATGTACTCCATGTGTGTACGTGTGTGTGTGTGTGTGTGTGTGTGTGTGTGTGTGTGTGTGTGTGTGTGTGTGTATGTGTGTACGTGTGTGTGTGTGTGTGTGTGTGTGTGTGTGTGTGTGTGTGTGTGTGTGTACGTGTGTGTGTGTGTGTGTGTGTGTGTGTGTGTGTGTGTGTGTGTGTGTGTGTGTGTGGTGAGTAGTGTGTGTTTGTGTATATATGTATGTATGTACTTGAATGGAAAAGAAATTTCAAGTATACATCCCACCTAATACACACACGCGCACACACACACACACACACACACACACACACACACACACACACACACACACACATACACATACATACACACACACACACACACACACACACACACACATGTACACACACACACACACACACACACACACACACACACACACACACACACACACACACATACACACACACACACACACAATACAGAGTAAACAGAAACTCCATAGTATGTATGTAAGTACATACTATTGAGTGTACGTGTGTGTGTGTGTGTGGGTGGTGTGTGTGTGTGTGTGTGTGTACGTTTGTGTGTGTGTGTGTGTGTGTGTGTGTGTGTGTGTGTGTGTGTGTGTATGTGTGTGTGTGTGTGTGTATGTGTGTACGTATGTGTGTTGTGTGTGTCTGCATTCTTGTGTGATACTGACCCACTCATGTGGTGTGTTTTCAACTGTTGTATT
>CAUJGJ010000069.1:660700-670700 GCA_963170055.1 Halisarca cf. caerulea | reverse complement strand
ATGTCTACATTAGAAACTGCCTATGATAGAAACACACAAGGCCTTAAAGATAGTTTTCAGTTGAGTTCATGAACAAAGTGCGTAAATGCCACTTAACAGCTGGAAGTCAAAACTGATCTCCTATTGTTATTGTATTAAGTATTTGATATCTGATCCCTCCAATAACTGATATCGATTTACCTAATTCAATCATATCCATTTTAAAAGCAATAATTTGGATTTTGTGGCAAGTTCACAGTCAAACTCTACTTCAAATAATTCTCTGTGTGCGTTACATGAACACACACATTGGGCATGTGTCGGAGGTTGGGTGTCGTATCTATGGAAATCATTAGGGGAACTCCCTTTTAGTTTTACAGTTGTCTTGACGTCTAATTTGTAGTTGAGAAAAGGAACTTGTGAGCAATTAGTTTCGTACCTAATTCCGTAGGTCAGAATGTATACAGACTATATAACCCTTTGTCAGGAATTGATTTATATACGTACGTGTGTACAGATGATGAGAACCTATGGCACAAAATCCCCTATTGGAATAATACTGCTATGTCATTGCGCAAGATTTTGATAGCTCACTATTTTGTGTGATATTCAGGGGAAACTCTGAATAGAGAACAGCTTTGGGACAGCTCCATTTGTTCTTTGTAAGGAAGTTGTCCTCTTTGGGAGGAGCAAAATGTATAACAACTATAGGGAGGAATTCTTTGGGAACTCAAGCTGTGTCCTTTGTAGGGAGGTTTATTGTACTGTGTCCTTTGTAGGGAGGTTCATTGTACTGTGTCCTTTGTAGAGAGGTTTATTGTACTGTGTCCTTTGTAGGAAGGTTTATTGTACTGTGTCCTTATTTGGGATAGTCCACTCCCGGAGGTTCAACTGTACGCACATAAGGATAGCCTCAAGGCCAGTGTTTTCTGTCTGACTGCTGTTTGTACGTCGGTAGTGCTGGTCTTTGTCGACATCAGTATTCTCAAGTGTACTTGGTAGTCTGCGGCATTGATGTAGGAATGGTTTGTACTTTGGGGGGGGGGGGGGGGGGGTCATTCAATTTCATGAGCAGTTCATGTGCAGTATAATAAGGCAAACATTGACTAGAATGAAAAATATTGAGGGGGCTTTAGCCCCTCTAGCCCCATGGTTCCTACACCTATGTGAGGTACATGTACATATGTATGATATGCGCCTATGTACGTATGTATCTCTCCTGTGCAGTATCCGTGGTATAACTGAACCTCCATGTGATGTGCGTAGCTACGTATGTGTGGAAGTTCATAGGAGGTCTTTCTGAGTACCTTATGTCACTAGCCATGTGGTTAGATGGTGTATATACTGACCATACTGTATGTGGAGTTTGCAAAACCTGCAACTTCACTTTATGTTTAACTTATGCTAGCCATGTGGTTAGATGGTGTATATTATACATACAAGGAACTGACCCTATGTCAGGAATTTGCAATGCATGCCACCTGGTTCCTGAGCTCAGTCTTTGTTGAGACAGCTGAAGCTCATCAAGGACTAAGATGTTATCTGAAGCACTTTGACTTGAGTCTATGATCTCATCACTGATTATGGGTACTTTGTGATGTAAGTAGTTCTCTTCTCACCTGTGGCCTGGTTGATGCATGATGTAATGCAATCCTAGAATACTTAATGTGTGTGTGTGTGTGTGTGTGTGTGTGTGTGTGTGTGTGTGTGTGTGTGTGTGTGTGTGTGTGTGTATGTGAATGTGTGTGTGTGTGTGTGTGTGTGTGTGTGTGTGTGTGTGTGTGTGTGTGTGTATGTGAATGTGTGTGTGTGTGTGTGTGTGTGTGTGTGTGTGTGTGTGTGTGTGTGTGTGTGTGTGTGTGCTTGCATGCAATCATACTTGCCCACGTATTACATACTTTGATCATAAACGCATACACATGACTGTAACATTACATTTTTCTCTATCGTTTACTTCAGGTTATAGACTCAAAGCGCAGTGAACTAGAAGAGGAGGTTGCGACAGCTGCTCCCCCTCATCCTCACGTTGTGCGGAGGCTGGCTATTCTCTCTGATGTACCCTCCTTTGACATCACCGGTTTACCAAAAACTCGGGGACTCCACAAGTTCTTGGTTAGCAGTGCATCAAGCAATGTCACTGTGAGAGAATTCCTGAGAATGTACCGTGGGAAAGTCTCGCAAGAGAGGTACGAGCGCATGGTGTGCTTCATCCTGCTCCAGATGTTTCTCGCCCTCCATCATCTCCATCGTCAGGGAATCGTTCACTGCGATCTTTCACCCGATTCGCTTCTCATCAACCCGGACAATCATCATGTGCAGATTTCCGATTTTTCCTTTGCACTCTGTAAGAAATCGAAAGGCTTTGTGCATTCTCGACAAGACGTGAACATACTCACTGACACAAGCTGCAGATTCCCTCCTGAGATTATGGGTGCCATGCACAAACAAACAGAGCTAGATTTCAGCGGGACTAGCGTCTTTCAGTCAGGCTGTTTGATCTATGAGCTGATGGGACAGGATCATCCGTTTGAGAGTGAACCTGAACTTATCCACACCTACACTCTGGCCGACCTCCCCCCGTTTGCTCCTAGCTCCCCGTACTCGTCTCACCTACAGGTCCTCACCCGTCTGTTGTTGAATCCGGAACAGAAAAGCAGGATATCAGCAGCTGCTACTCTGCAAATTCTCTCCTGTCTCCTCTGGTTGCCACACTCATGGACACTTCAACCAGTAGCGGAAACACACGTTCACAATTACCTCATTTATGAGAAGACACGTCTTGTTGCTGAATTTGGAGAAAACTTTGCAAAGAGTGAACCCAAAGATCACGTGCAGTTGGAGGGTCTGCTCAAGTCGTCCTTTTTCACCTTAGTTTCTGCCAACCAGATTTTGAAAACACTGGAGACCTACTCGCGCGACATGGTCACGTTGCTCTCCTGAATTCCGCGTAGTTAGCAGGTTCTATGCTGTTATGATGTGTTCCCCGTATTCTGTCAGAAGATCGCACAACATTTTTACAGTCCTCTTTTACAGCTCTATTCATCAGTATACATTGCTGTTGTGATCATTATTGAATTTACTGTAATTAATGCCAAATTAATTATTGCCAATTAAATGTGGAATAATCTACTGCATACTATACTGTATATAATAATATGTATTGTGTACATTTGTGTGGATTTTCAATGATTATTGTATTATATTATAATATTTTGTGAAATAATTAATGCATTTCTGTATGCATGCATGTACTGTATATAGTATTATCGTCATATACGTATTTGTGCATGATCATGACACTATATCAGTAATATAATATATATATATATATATATATATATATATATATATATATATATATATATAAATAATATATAAATACAGTGAAACCTCTATAATAGGGACACCATGGGAACCACAGTAAGGACACCATTATATCTATATCTATCTATCCATCTATATAAGCTGTCCTGTACAGTATGTGAAACCTCCATATTAAGGACACCATGGGGACCACAGTGCATGCGCAATATGTCCAGAATATTATATGCATCAAAATAATATACTGTTAATACTTAAATTTTCACTGGGTGTATATCTGCGGATCTTGGCTTTTAGCGATTTTCGCATTTTTATGTTTGCAGATTCCATTGAACAAGAGCCTGAATCAGATATATAAATTTCCGCGGGTTTACACTTTTGTGGATGGATGGCTTCCAATCTGCGAATATACTGTCAATATCAAACCCCACAAGAACTAAAGCACATACGGTCTATTATGTATACACAAGAGGTAATAAAGTTCTGTGAACTCCTTGCTTCTTCTTGATCACATGGTCAATGTATGGTTCTGTGAGAAGTAGAGGAAGGAGAGAGAGAGACATTTGAGGACACATGTACTGCAAACAGTTACCTCATGGCATGCATGCGTGTAGTTTCCCACACATGCAAAAAATCAGCTTGTGCACCGAACAACACACATATGAGCACACACACACACACACTCTTTATCACACACAACACATACCTACGTATTTAACACAAACACACAGACACGCATACACACACACACACACATACACAGAGGCCTCTCTACATGTCCGCTGTTTTTGGGTACGGCGTAGTTATTCCGCAACATTGACTCTAATTCTTCCACGGCTACACCTTCAATGCTGTAAATATTGCTGGTTACCTGATTACAACTACTTGGAAGGATTTCTCCTCCCAATTTACTTTGTTCTTTTTTCATTCCTCACAATTACAAGCAGCTTCTTAACTCGTCTTTTAGCCCGACGAAGCAGTTCTTCTCTTTGGCGAGCATATGACCAAACCGCGCGTTTTTACGTCTGTCAAACATTTTCTGATTGACTCAAAGACAGAAGTGGCAAAAATCAATAACAATAATACATGCATACGTTAGCTCATATAAAATATGTTAATACATAAGTCTGTTCACTTGTCAATGATAGTATATGATTCATTAGATTCTGGCCTCATTGGTGGCCAATGTGGTCGAATCAGGCAATCTTGGGCATCTCCGGTGGCGAGATCCTCTTAGGCATGTCACTGCCGATCTGATCAGGGAGAAGTTGAGGATGCACCTGATCCATGTCATAGTGGTGGAGTATGGTTGTCCTCTCTTTGTTGCAATCTTATCAGCCAGACGTCCATAAAATACTGCTGAGGATTTACTCATGCCTCCAGTGGTGCTGAACACCAAAGGAGTGAATGAGGCTAGCTCAATGTCGTGGATCCTTTGTTCATACATGCGCCGCTTGATCTGCTCGTGGTGTGCATAGCAGGCAGGGATAGAGGACCTCTTGTTGGATGGTGCGTGAGGGTTAAAGACCTTAACATCAAAAAATGCACGCTGGTAAGAGGTTCCCCAGAAGCCCTTGGCCATTATGTCGGATCTCGCATTGTCGTCAGTGATAGCAGATGCATATCGGAGGGTGTGTCCATCAAGTGGTTGCAAGACTGGCTCCACAGTAGTTTCGTGACATACTTCTGACAGCAAGCTGTGGGTGATATCCCGGATCTCATTGTGTCGATGAATGGGGAATGCTCCTTTTGGGCAAGATAGGGCATGCTCCACAGTGAAAGGTTCATTGCAAGCACATGTAGATGGCATTCGCTCTGGCAGCCAGTTGTATCGAAGAGCCAATGCATCCCGGAATGCACTCTTGTACAAGGTAAATCCCTGACTCTCCAGAGGTAGAGCAGTGAGCCATGATGAAGCACCTTTCTCCTTGGCCAAATCAACTGATCTCTTCAATGAAGATGTTAGTTGAATATTGGCAGCTTCTTCTTCGAACCTAGCTTTTCTTTCTTGTCTCACTTCTCGCTTCATCTGGGTCATTTCATCCCAAACACCATGAGGACATTCTTCTTCATTGATAATGAAGTTGATGAGTGGAGCAGTAATTTTCTCCGAGGATTCATACTGAAATGCACATGATTTGGCGGGGTTAGCTAGTCCCATCCCTCCAAGACGGCAAGGTAGTGCAAGGACATCTCGTTCTGCATCAGATATTGCACTCTTGCCAGTGATAGCAGGAATTAGGTCATGCCTGATAGCATCTTCCAGGGGGGATAGCAGTTCAGAGACATTTGGAACTGTCCTCAGTACATAAGACAACAATCTGAATTGTTTCCATATCTTTCTGCCGCCATTTTGAGAGTCGCAGGTTTAAAAACACTTTTAGCAATCAATTTATAGAGTGGAACAGTTGGCATAGAAGCCAAGTCACTGGACTCCAAAGCGTATGACCGCAGGTTCGAACTCCGCAGGCGACTGTTTTTATCTTTTTTTTTCTATTACCTAGCTATATAGCGTAACTATAAGTAGCGCTTCAAATAGTAAATATTCAGAAGGTCCCTGATGGCTTAGCGGCTAGCGATGGTGACATGTAGTGCTGAGGTTATGGGTTCGATTCCCTCGTCAGACGGGTTTTTCGGAATTATTTCTGAAAAAAAAATTCCTGTCCCTCAGTGGTCAGTTGCAATACCCCTGTACAAAGAACCGTATGGGGGGAGCTTTGGGTCTCGCAGCTGGTCTCCCACACTACTAGTCTTCTCAATATCCTGAGAGTGAGTGTTAACTCCCTGAACTGCTCTAATGACCTGGGGTCCTCCTTTTTTCTCTTTTCTGTACACAGATCGACACACACACACACACACACACACACACACACATGCACCTAGACACACACATAAATCAACACACACACACACACAGGTGTACTATTATTATTAATACTATATTGTGGTGTATTATACTGTACATAGTGAGCATATGTACAGTATAATGTTACACATGCACCCAGTGGCACCCTTGATGTGTTTTTACGTATTATATCAATTAATGAAGTATATAGCCACATACACAATGGTATTCATACGGCATACAAATAGACAGCATCACATACAGGTCCTACTGCCACCAACACAAGGTTGACATAATCTATCAAAAAGGAAGATGAACAGGAGAGCTGAAGGAGGGAAGGAGAGGGAGAAGTGAGGGAGCTAGAGGGGGTATGGACTCCATACCTCCCTCTAGCTCCCTCACTTCTCCCTCTCGGAGAGGGAGGGAGAGGGAGATATGGAGGGTGAAAGGTGAGGGAGTGAGGGAGAAGGAAAGGTGAGGGAGGGCAGAAGAGGGAGAGGTGAGGGAGAGGAGGGAGAAGGAGGGAAAGGGAGAGGTGAGGAAGGGAGATCAAGGGAGGGTGAGGGAGTGAGGGAGACAGAAGCATGGAAGAGGAGAGGTGAGGGAGGCGAGGTGAGAAGAGGAGAGGGAGAGGTGAAGGATTGAGGTAGGGGAAAAATTTCAGTCTAAGACAGGAATTAATGTGTACTACAAGCATAGGACAAAAGATCGTAACCATATTTTTGTTGCTATATGGATATCTTACAACAGACGGTTGAATATTATTAACCACACAAACAAAAACTATACTACATATTGATACTAAATGTTTATGATAAGGATCATAAACATTTGCCAATAATTTTGGATACATGACTGAGGGCACTTTTTTGTCAAGAAGCTAGTCTAAGAGTTACATACATCCAAGAACATGTTAAATTGTAGTAACCATGGCAAAATGGAATAACAGAGGTCACCTATCCCATAAGCAGCGACTAGACTTCTCAACTCCACTCCTACAGGATGTGTTGGCAACTCAATATAAGAGAAGTGAATCAGATCTAATGCAGAGGAGATGAATACTATAGTGCACTGGTGTGTGTACATGTGTGCGTGCATGTGTGTGTGTTTGTATGTGTGTATGTGTGTTGTGTGTGTGTGTGTGTGTGTGTGTGTGTGTGTGTGTGTGTGTGTGTGTGTGTGTGTGTGTGTGTGATAATATTATGTAGGTGTAAGATCGATATCATGATTATTATGCATGCATTCCACATGGATGTGACCGTATGACCATGCATGTAAGCAAGCATGCATAATGCAGGTAACACGTGTAAGTGCACGTGTGTGTATGTGTGTGTGTGTGTGTGTGTGTGTGTGTGCGTGTGTGTGTTATATATGTGCATGTGTGTGTGTGTGTGTGTGTGTGTGTGCGTGTGCGTGTGCGTGTGTGTGTGTGTGTGTTATATATGTGCATGTGTGTGTGTGTGTGTGTGTGTGTGTGTGTGTGTGTGTGTGTGTGTGTGTATCAAGAATCGAGAATTGTGTATCGAGTATCAAGGATCGAGAATCGTATATTGAGGATTGAGAATCGTATATCGAGGATCAAGGATCTGGTTTTGGACCCATGACTGGGTTAGTTGCCTCCAGGAATGTCCTTATAGTGGAACAAACGTACATGTGCAGTTATATAGAATACTATACTGTCTGTTACATGCACTATAATAGATATATATTAACGTATATTGTAAGTGAAGTGTTCGTTTTGGTACATTGAGCGATTATTTTTTACTCTATAAATGGATGTTATACCTTATAAATGCCACGTTGCATGTGCTTTTCTTATGATCAGTGCTACATATAAAGGACCTATAGTTGGGAGACCTATAGCACCTATTGATGTACGTGGTAATATTGATTGATTGCATATATAATAGTATAATTATATAATAATACAGTACTGCAATGCATGGGTTATGCCATGCACTATAGCCGTACATGTGGTCCTTTGAAAGGTGCACGTGGTCTTGTAAGACCTGTGTCCCTGCAAATGCTCCTGCATGCGGTATACATGCATCCCTATAGTACATGTAACATAACTGATGTAAAGTGAAACCTCTGCCACGTGCACAATTGGGGATGTCAGTTTTATGGTGGATTAGCGGGGTTGGGATTGACGAGGTGTGCACGCAGTACATGCATATAATTCATTTTTGAAGGACAGATTAGCAGAGTAGGTGGATTATATAGGGGGTGGATTAGAGAGGTTCCTGTATGCTCATAAATCTATCAAAAACAAATCTAAACTTATGAACACATGAGAAACGTAATATACCATGATGCATTGATGTATAAACTCTGACAGATGTTCGCATGTACTAGCTATTGTGATACACATTCCTCATCATGCATGCATGCAAAGTTCAAATCCCATGTATGTTTGTACATAATGGCATTAAGGACTGCTCTTAGCCTTTGGCTTGAGCGAAGTCTCCATCACTGACACTCTGTCACTGAACTGAACCTTGGACTTGGCCGGGGGGTTGGTGGACGGTGAGGAATATCTCTCCATCAATGATGACTTGGCCTCGTTTCGATAAGGAGCCGCTTTCTTCTTCTGCTTCAACCCCACAAGTGTGGGACCAGAGTAGGCAGTGGATCTCACAGATGCCGGAGCTGTTGGGGCGTTGTGTATCTTACGGGCCAGGTACTCATCATCATCCGCATAGTAGAAGTCCCTCACAGCTGTAGTAGTGCAGTTGGACCTCTGCTGCCCATGTGAGTGCGCATAGTTCATCAACGTAGGCTTCCCCTTGGCAATGTACGTGTCGCGATCTCCCATACTATTCAGGCAGTCTGTGAGAGTCTGAGCCAAGTATTCAGCCAAATCGTCATCTCTCACTTCACTTCGCACTATCTGAGCATGTAAAACCCCTAAAAGGTCTCGAGCATCTTTGTACCGCCCTTCATCAGCCATCTTGGCAGCCTGTTCCATACAGCTGGCAACTTGAATTCGGAATTGTTGGAGAAGCAGTCTTCTCCGGTTGGCGGCTGGCAGTGCCTCCTCGCACTGCTTCGTTTGTGTGACGTAAGCTGCAGCTATGGTCTCCTTCATGCAAGAATTGATGGCATCAAAGTACTCGACAGAGACAGATAGCATGTTGACCTGCCGAAAGGACTCTTCGAGGTTGCCAGGAAGTCTTGGAATGGACACTTTGAGAAGCAAACACTTTTCTTCTTCACTACAGAATACAAGACACGAACAAATTGATATTAAACTTCATCGCACAATTTCATGAGGATGCAAAAACTTGTGTGCTATGCAAGAATACATACATGACTACACAGCATAGTATGGAGGTATCATTGGTATACAATTTAGGTACACTTGTGCTGAAATCTTGTGGGATTAAACTTCCAGGTTTTTTGCAGGTTGGAAACCATTTGTGAGAAATTTAAACTTTTAGAAAACGAAGTCAGGCTCTTGCTTTGAGGCCAAAATGGCCACCACTGGAACAGTGGTCATCGAGAAGTAGTGCAACACCTTTGATCTATTCTTTCACAGCTTTTGTTCACAAACAGAGAAAGTGCACATCAATAAAAGAGTAATATATAGAAGTAGGATTAAAGAGGAATCTGTGAAAAACAGTTACTGTGAAAATTGTGAAAAGTGGTGTTTTGTGGAAGATTCCTTCTGCATATATTTCTATGCATATGGTATATGCCACAACAGTTATTCTGAAACATTAGGATATTTTACGACCCTGAATAAATGCGTGCATTGTGAATGCGTATACACGCATGTACACACATGCATCTACATAAGAGCACCAACACCCACCCACCTATCCACCCACAATCCCTCCCCCCCCCCACACTACC
>CAUJGJ010000069.1:633200-650700 GCA_963170055.1 Halisarca cf. caerulea | reverse complement strand
CTGCTACATGATGTTATTAACCTTGTCTCTGCATTGTTGCCTGTTTGGCAACAGGTACTCTCTGCATTCAAGGGTCAATTATTGGTATGATGTGTGTAGCTGTGGGTTCAATAAGCTAATTTCCTTCCAAGTTGTAGGTTCAAGTATGTATTCTTCATTGCCCATGCAATAGAAGATTACCTCTCTGCATTCACAAGTGGTTATTGTGTCTAATTTGTTTCCTTCTGGAATGCTTCTGGGTATCAATGGGGCACACAGTGGTACATGCATATGTACTTATCTCTCTATAATCTGACACCTCTGTAATCCGACATTCTCTCCAATCTGACCATCTCTCAAGGTCCAGTCACCATATTAAAGGATAGGGTATAGGGGTATAGGGTATAGGGGTATAGGGTATAGGGGTATAGGGTATTCTTATTTAACCTGGGGAACCTTTAGCCAGAGGCTACTGTAAGTGGCACCCAGAAAAGGATGCTAGCATTAACCCCGCAATCCAACTGCCTTTCTGTTCTAACATGATTTTGCTGCCCGCAGCGTGTCAGACTGTGGAGTTCCACTGTATAGCAGTGTGGTCTCATCTGAATACTGTGTGTGTGAGCTTTCGTTTCTATTCTCGTGCTGTTAGCGGTATTGTTTGTACCGTTTGCTGAGATGCATTCTGTCATGCTGTAGTCTCATGCTGTGGTTGCATGCTTTCCCATTTGTGTTTGAACTGCATCCTGTAGTGTCAATCACCTGGCAACCTCGTATTTTCCTATTGAAATTGTAAGATGTAAACTATATTGTGATTGATCATCAAGTATGTATGTACGTACATACTTTGGGGCAGTTTATTTAAGGTTGAGAATCAGCTTCTAACCATTGTTCCACTTCCAGTAGTAGAGTGCTGCAGGATGATTCAATAACAAGTAGATTATCTTAATGAGCAATCACGTAGCATAGATAAATCTTCAAAAATCATTCAATATAGAACGTTTCGGCCACGTAGACCTTCATCAGCCAACAAATCTGATTTGTTGGCTGATGAAGGTCTACGTGGCCGAAACGTTCTATATTGAATGATTTTTGAAGATTTATCTATGCTACGTGATTGCTCATTAAGATAATCTACTTGTTATAGTTTAACGTAGCTATGAGCCTCTATGACATTAGGATGATTCAAGTTTATGATGTACAGTGAGACCTCACTTGTTCACACCTCAGATATCCAGTTCCCCCACCTTCTACAGTAGTTCGCATTGGATGAAATCTGCCATAATCCTACTGCACACTATACTACTGCTCCCTCGTTTAATCAGTTCCTTCACTTTATCTGCAATTTCATCCTGAATGTATGTGTGTGGATAAGTGAGGTCTGTCTGTACATACGTATATATGCACTTACATACATTTTTGTAAACTGCATGCTACATCCTAATATGCACAGATCACGGACTATTGATTGTACTGTATGTATGATTTACTGATGGATGATGCCTAGTGGCAGGTAGCCATGTTTGTGGCATGTACCTGTACATACTTACATACATACGTAATGTACCTGCACTTAGTGTCCAGCAAAGGTGCTCATTTTAAGAGGGGTGGTCTTTCACAAGGGGTCTTTAACGAGTGTGTGTGTGGGTGGAGAGTTACATGCATACAGTATGTGTGATACCTTTTTAGGGGTTGTCATAATAGTAATAGAGAAGTATGAATTTATACAGTAATGAGTTATAGGAATTGTTTTGTAAACAATTGTCCAGTTATAATAAACAGTATATTCAATGAATGTTCAGCTACACATGCACTTACACTCCAATGCTTTGCAAGTGATTCGAGTGCGTGGGGCGGCAGCCCCCACGAGTTTTTAACTCTATATATAAATTACTTGTTTTTCAGACTACGCCATATCTGACGTTTGTACTATGAGATTTATCTCTACTTGTCCTCTCGTCTCCAGGCCCAGCATGCAAGTCTGTGGAGACCCTGACTGAGATGATCAAGGCTGGAATGTGTGTCGCACGTCTAAACTTCTCCCATGGGGACCATGAGGTTTGTACAACAAAGTACATGCATGCACGAATGCATTAACATATACACACACACATGCATGTATGCACATACATATGCACACAAGTGTGCGCATGCACACAAGTGTGCGCATGCACACACACACTAAAGACCTCAAAGTATGGTACGTAATTGAATCAGCAGGATAACTTGATTTGAGGATTACAGGAAGTAAGAGGCTTAACATGTTATAAGCAGGAGTACATTGGCTTCTATTTCTAAAACAGTTGTACTGTATATTTGATGGGCTGCTACATATGCCAAACTACAAGTTTACAGTATGGTTGTTCGCAGTATTTGGCTGAAGGCTGGTGGATGTAGTCCACACTGTGTAACAAGTGTGTGGTGTGGTGTGGTGTGTGTGTGTGTGTGTGTGTGTGTGTGTGTGTGTGTGTGTGTGTGTGTGTGTGTCGTGTGTGTGTGTGTGTGTGTGTGTGTGTGTGTGTGTGTGTGTGTGTGTGTGTGTGTGTGTGTGCACATGTGTACATACGTATGTGTACATGTTCGTAGGTTAAACCCTACTATTCTAATCATGTACGTACATACTGTGTGTTCATTGGGACTCTTTTCCTCCCTTTCCTGGACAGACTCATGCTGCTAGCATTGCCAATGTAAGGAAAGCCAATGAGGCAGACACTCAGCAAATCATTGCCATTGCTTTGGACACCAAAGGTCCTGAAATAAGAACTGGACTCCTGAAAGGGGTAAGTGGTTAGCTTTGTGAAACCGTGTGTGTGTGTGTGTGTGTGTGTGTGTGTGTGTGTGTGTGTGTGTGTGTGTGTGTGTGTGTGTGGTGTATGTATGTGGGTGTGTGTGTGTTAATATAATATGGTCCTACAAAGCGTGCTGATTACAGCCACAATAACTTTGTTATATCATTAGTGTATTCAATGGTGGTGCTGTAAAGGGACTTAACTGTTCAACAGTAAAACCTGTCTATAGCGACCACTCAAGGGACCAAGTACGGTAGACATCAAAAAAAAGTTTCCGTAGCGTAATCGTTAAGTAACGTACCGTAATCGTAATCGTAGTTACGGTGTGCGTAGTGAAAATCGTAATTTCATTTGGATGCCATTTATCACCGCAATTTGATCTAAAAGCTTATAGAAATCGTAATTCGATCACCCAGGTTCATCCTATCCAACGATTTTGAAGCTGTGACCATCGTAGACTAGTAGACTAGCTCGCGATCTCGAAGCGGGGACCATCGCCCTTGATCAGCGTCGTGAGGCAAACATCCAAGATGAAAGCCGGGTAGATATCAGATGTAGAGGTTTCTGGAATAGATTTCAAGATGCATTTTTTGATGTAAGGGTTTTTAACCCGTTGGCATCTTCAAACCAGAACTCATCTATCAACACTACATTCATCCGGCATGAGAGAGAAAAGAGAAGAACCTATGACCAAAGAATCAGAGAGGTAGAACACGGTTCTTTTGCCCCACTGGTATTTTCAGCTACTGGTGGAATGGGCCCATCCACCACCATTGTGTACAAGCGATTGGCAACCCTTCTGGCCTACAAGCGAGGACAGAGCTACAGCATGGTGATGAAGTGGCTCAGATGCAGACTGTCATTCAGCCTCCTACGATCATCTATTGCTGCTATCAGGGGCACCAGGCAATTGCGGTTCAATGGGCAGTCGACACAGCAAATTGATCTCGCCATTGCAGAGGGCCACATCCCCTCTACTTGACTAGATTTCGGTAACACATATTGTTAACCTTACTGTGATATAAATGTGTTTTTTTTTTTTTTTTTTCTTTCTTTATTCTAAGGTCTACATGTCTGTCTTTTGATTCTGATTGATTTACATCTGCAGGCAAATGTAAATCGTAATCCGATCAGCAGATCTAGACCAGAAGCGATTCTTTTTACTGAGGTCCATCCTATCTCAGGATCTCGAAGATCCGATCATCATATAGGCTAGCTCGCCATCTCGAAGCGGGGACCATCGCCCTTGATCATCGTCGTGAGGGTAATTCGATCTCAGGATCTCGAAGATCCGATCATCATATAGGCTAGCTCGCCATCTCGAAGCGGGGACCATCGCCCTTGATCATCGTCGTGAGGGTAATTCGATCTTCAGGCAAAAGTAAATCGTAATCCGATCAGCAGATCTAGACCAGAAGCGATCCCTTTTACTGAGGTCCATCCTATGTCAGGATCTTGAAGATCTGATCATCGTATAGGCTAGCTCACCATCTCTACCCAACGACCATCCTTCGTGACGGTAATTCGATCTCCAAGATAATAAAAATCGTATGCAGTTCGACCCGCCGAGACACTGCACGGCTATAGCTGTGTTCCAAGTGCTAAACAAGCTTGTTTACACGAAGGGTATGGGGATCGAAGTTTGAGAAATACGTAGGTAATTCGAGCTGATGATTTTGCGAGCGCAGCGTCCTGATTCACTTCTGTTTAGTTTCGTTGCATATCGCTAGCGTAATTCGATCTGGGATTTCCGTAATTTCTCTACTTTAGCACCGTAATTCGGCCTTCGTGATTTTTCAACAAAATCGTAATCATATCGGAACGTAATCGTAATTTGACCATTTTACGATTACGATACGGAAACTTTTTTTTGACGCCTACCGTACTTCTGGTCTCTGTAGACAGGTGGTCCTTATACGGAGGTGCTGTAGTGTTGCTGAAGTGGTTGTCGAAACAACCTACAGTGGTCTCTATAGACAGGTAGTCTTTCTATATGAGTGGTCTTCAAGACATGTTTCAGCTGTTCGTGTTATATCTGCTTGTGAATCTTCTTTGCAGTCAAGTTTGTTACATTCTTACTTCATGATTTTCCATTTCGGTAGACTGGGAAAGAAGGCGTGTCTGAAATTCTCTTGAAGGAAGGTGAATATGTCAATGTGACAACCGACCCAGCATACAAAGAAGCGGTGGACAGTGAGAACATCTATGTCGACTACGTCAACATAGCAAAGTCAGTTGCCATCGGGAAGAGAGTGTACATCGACGACGGTCTTCTCTCTCTCTTGGTTGTGGAGAAATCGGAGACTTCCTTGAAGTGTAGGATCGAGAACGGCGGCTACCTTGGTTCCCGCAAGGGTGTTAACTTGCCTGGCTCTGTGGTTGACCTTCCAGCTCTGTCTGAGAAAGATATAAATGACATCAAGTTTGGTATTGAGCAAGATGTGGATGTCATCTTTGCCTCCTTTATTCGAAAGGCTGCCGATATTGCAGAAATACGCAAAGTTCTGGGAGACAGGGGCAAACACATCAGGATTGTTGCTAAAGTGAGACTGCACAAGGAAATGAACTCTTTGATGTCACTAGTCTCTTCCTCCTTCCCTCCCTCAATTGATCATTTTATTGCTACGTGTTTCATTCCATATGCCTGCCTCCCTCATTCTTGCACTTCCTCCCCTCTATTTGTTGTTCTCCCATGTTCTTCCTACTTCATTCCCACTCTCCCTCCCTCCTTCCTTAACTCCCACTCTCCCTCCCCTCCTTCCTCCCCACTCTCCCTCCCTCCCCTCCTTCCTTAACTCCCACTCTCCCTCCCTCCACTCCTTCCTTAACTCCCACTCTCCCTCCCTCCCCTCCTTCCTTAACTCCCACTCTCCCTCTCCTCCTTCCTTAACTCCCATTCTCCCTCCCCTCCATCCTTAATTCCCACTCTCCCTCTCCTCCTCTTCTTCATGTATTGTGTAATATTATATGTACGTATGTATTCTGTACTGTATGTATTCTGTACTGTATGTAGATTGAGAGCAACGAAGGAGTAGACAATTTTGATGAGATCTTGGAGGCGACTGATGGTGTGATGGTTGCTAGGGGTGACCTTGGAATTGAGATACCGCCAGAGAAGGTGTTTGTGGCACAGAAGATGATGATTTCCAAGTGCAACCAAAGTGGAAAGCCAGTTATCGTTGCCACACAGGTGTGTGTGTGTGTGTGTGTGTGTGTGTGTGTGTATGTGTATGTTCCCAGTGTTCTCCCTAGCTATGTACGTATCTTGAGGCATGTTGGTCCAACATGCCTTCTTTACTAAAAAAAGAATAATACTATCTGTAAGAAAATCATGCATGAATTCATAAATGACAGTAGAGCTTGGATAGTAAGTACTCTCAAGGGAAGGCAAGTGCGTATATTCTCACTCTCAGAGGTACTTACTATCCAAGGTGCTTTCAATGGTATTGCATGAGGTAGGGATAGAGCAATGAGTACTGACTATCCAGGAGTACTCACTAACCCAGACACTTACTATCCAGGAGTACTCACTAACCCAGACACTTACTATCCAGGAGTACTCACTAACCCACGTACTTACTATCCAGGTGTACTCACTAACCCAGGTACTCACTAACCAGGTGTACTCACTAACCCACGTACGTACTTACCAACAGAGTTTGAATGTATTGAAAATCTATGTTATTTCTTATTAGTACAAATCTTACTAGTGCCCTAAAATAAAGCTGCAGGCAATTCATATTGCATATACAGTGTATGGATGCATATATTATGATGATGTACGTATGCATGTACGTATTTACATATTCAACGTGCCCAGAATTATTCTTGGGAAGAACACTGGTGTGTTCCTACGTGGTAGGGTTACATGTGCGTACACTTGCATGTACAGTGGGACCTGCCTAATCCGGCACCTCTATAAACTGGCCAAGATTCTCTGGCACTGATCGTTTTGCCATGCACACTGACCTCTATAATCCAGCAACCTGCTAATCCAGCACTGTTTTTCATTCTCCGATGGGTGCTGGATTATGCTACGTGCACTTTGGTAGAATGGTACGTTCATACCCAGCCCCTTGCATCCTGACCCTCATCCTCTGACTCCCACATTCTTAACACCCTGACAGTGTCACATCCACACTCTTGCCCTCCCCCCACACCCTCCTCACCCTCTTAACATACATGCTCACTCTCGCACCATCACTCTCATGTTATCACTCACACTGTCATATTGTACTATGCTTGTGTATTCATCCTTACGCCGGATTCTCACACTATCACCCTCACACCCTCACTCACACTCTCAAACTTTCACCCTCATACTGCCATATACTTACTCTCGTATCTTGTACTGCAGATGCTGGAGAGCATGATTGGGAAGCCACGCCCCACCAGAGCAGAAACTTCAGATGTGGCCAATGCTGTATTGGATGGTGCAGATTGTGTCATGTTGTCAGGAGAGACAGCTAAGGGTGTGAAATCTCTCTCTCTCTCTGTGTGTGTGTGTGTGTGTGTGTGTGTGTGTGTGTGTGTGTGTGTGTGTGTGTGTGTGTATGTGTGTGTGTGTATTGTGGCCACAATGTCACAGAGTATACATACGTATGTAGTTAAATGTACTACACTGCCCTTATTTTTGCATGTATAATTTTTAGGAATCAAAGCGTTCAGTGTAATTTTATGTTTTTGTGAATGTTGGGGACTAAGCAGGACAGCATGCACATACACACACACACACACACACACACACACATACACACACACACCACACACACACACACACACACACACACACACACACACACACACACACACAGTGACACGCACGCACACACAAGCACGCACACACACACACACACACACACACACACACACACACACACACACACACATGTACACACACACATGTACACTTGCAGTTAGTAGCACTTGTTGCTTGTGTCCACTGCAGGAAAGTACCCTGTTGAAGCTGTGACTATGATGGCCAAGGTGTGCAGGGAGGCAGAAGCAGTCATGTTTCATCGCATGTATTTCAGTAACATCCGAGAAGAGATCCCCTTGCCTACAGAGACAGGAGAGACCATTGCTCAGGCTGCTGTCAGTGCTGCCTTCTCTCAGAACGCAAGTGCCATCATCTGCCTCACAACCACAGGAAGGTTGGTCTACAGTAGTTGTGAACTGCTCTTCTGTATAGTATGTTTGTACATGTATATGTAATAGACCTTTGTATGTACGTACTGTGTGTGTGTGCATGTGTGTGTGTGTGTGTGTGTGTGTGTGTGTGTGTGTGTGTGTGTGTGTGTGTGTGTGTGTGTGTGTGTGCGTGTGTGTGTGTGTGCGTGCATGTATGTACTGTATGTATATCTGTGATGTGTGTGTGTGTGTGCACACTCGTGCGCATGTATATGTATGTATGTACTGTATGTATATCTGTGATGTGTGTGTGTACGCGCATGCATGTGTATGTGTTGATGGAGTGTCTTGTACATGAAACTGAGATTTGGAAATGTCTAATCATGTACTTGATTATTGACTTGATCGTCTGTGAGGCTCCTATGTAAACGAGGAATTGGGGAAACGCTGAAAACTTGTTATCTTTCTTCTACTCTCCAGGACTGCCTTCCAGTTGTCCAAGTACAGGCCTCACTGTCCTGTCATAGCCATCACCAGAGATGCCAGAACTGCCCGTGCAGTGAGCTGACATGTGTACACACACACACACACACACACACACACACACACACACACACACACACACACACACACACATACACACGCACACACACACACACACACACACACACACACACACACACACACACACACACATGCATGCATGCATGCACCTGACTAGTAGTGTGTGTATGCTGTATGTTATGTACTGATTTTTGACCCATCTGCAGTGTCACTTGTACAGAGGTATTCACCCACTTAAGTATGACAAACCTCTTGCCCCAAGTTGGCCTGTTGACATGGAGGAACGCTTTATTGCCGGTGTGGAGAAGTGCCGCTCTCTTGGTTGTGTCAAGAATGGGTCTGCTGTCGTCTGTCTCAGCGGATGGAAGAGGGGACCTGCCCACACTAACACTCTTCGCATCTTCACTGTTACCGACTGAAGTCTGTCGGCATGCATGTGTTTCTAGTGGTAGTGTGTGTGCGTGAATCTCAGGCTGTCTGTATGTAGTTTTAGCAAGTGTTTGTAGCCAGCTACCTGGCCAAATGGCTTGAGAGCACACACTGTCCAGCTAGCACTAGCTGTAGTGTGTAATAAAAGTTCTTATAACTTCCAATAGTTTCTGAATAACGTCGCACTTCCTTGTATGTGGTGTCAGCAGACTCTTGCAGTATTTATACTTCATTCTTAACGTGTTCATAACATACGACTTGTGCTTGTGCATGATGCGTGCACCACATGGGTGCTAAACAAGTGGTGTGTATATTTTACAAATCAACTACTGTTGTGTTCTTGTTGACTATTGTTTGCTTTGTCTTTTGCAAGATTGGGCAAATCCTTTGGATAGTAAATATTGTATGTTGGAGGGGGTTGACAAACATGTGGTTGGGGGGGGGTGACAAGCATGGACTAGTATGCCACAGTTTGGGAGCTTTGGTTCATTACCTTTATCCAGTCAGACACTGACTTGTTTTTTTGTCATGTATTTGAGTAGAGTATTCACTCAAAGTGGCACCTTTTTGACCTGTATAGAGTATCTATGGTGCCACCAGCACTGCCCCCCCTCATGTCCTGCACAACCTGTGGTGCTTACAGTAATCAGATCTTCAATGCTGTATTACCATTACATGATGTTACATGTTCTATTTGCAGAACTATATTTTATCACCTTTTATGGTGTTGTGTTGTGTGTATTACCTTGTTACCTATGGTAGGTGTGCTGTTATGTAACAGAAATGTGGTTATGAAGTTAATAAGCATGGCTGTAGTTTGTAGCGTCATAGATAGTTGTGTGGGTGGGTGGGTGCGTGCGTGCGTGCGTGCGTGTGTGTGAGCGTGCATGCGTGCATGCATAGAGTGTTTATGGTAGTGTGTATAATATGTACAATACTTTTGCCATGCTGTGAAAGTTTTGGTAATTGTATCTAGCTGAATGATTTTTTTTACAACAGGCAATGCCGTATCTTCGCGTGTACTGCAGCTTTTTATACAGGTCCTGTACATGCTGCGCGTGTTATTTCATTGTATGTATACTGCAGTTATTTCGTACGTTCGCGGCCATTTTTATTTCGTATGCTGCCATGCCCCTTCGTGGTCACGTGGTTTTATGTGGAACACAGAGCAGACGTGCTTTAGCTCAGTTCAATTTCTTGGCGGTCATCGACGCAGAGATACGTGGACATGGTGTTATGGGACGGCGCATCATTGTTTATTGCCCTTATCCTTCTACCACTGGGAGTACTGTCTATCCCCGTTCAACCGAACATGAGAAGTTTCACCTCTGCAATTAAAAATGGGGTTCAGAAAGCGAATGTAGAAATGCTCCTGTACGAACACACAGAAGGACCTGGCGTGGTGACTGAGCAGTGGATAACGGGTTTAACCGTAGACGAAAAGACGAGAATTAGGATTTACATTGACGGTCCAAACGTCACCCTGGATTTCAAGCTGTACATGGCTCACGGTATAGGCGGTGGAAATGACATCGAAAACGCGTACATTCCCTGGCATACGCGTCTTATGGGACACACGGACAAAGGTGGAGCTTTGTATAACACTTTTAGGATACCCTTTCAGAAGTCCATCAAGATCACTGCCACAAGCCCAAGTGATGGATTCACGTGGTATATCGTAAGAGGAGTTGAAAATTTCCCAGTAGTTTTAGGAGACCTTCAACTGCCACCTAATACAAGACTGCGGCTCTACAAGAACGAAGGCATTCTCCTGAAAAAGCTGGAGTTTTTAATTTTGGCGCAGATTAGTGGAGTAAGCGGTGCTCTATTCATGGTCACAGTGGCAGGCAATAGCACAAATATGGAATATCTTGAAGGGTGCTTCAGAGCTGTGATAGACGGCAAGGAGATGTTTATGTCTTCGGGAACAGAAGACTTGTTTTTGTCCGCCTTCTACTATGGCAGCGGTGTTTACCACACTAATGATGCTGGTCTGACGGGAAAAAAGAATCCAGGATTCACATCCATGTACAAGTTTTTCGAACGAGACCCCATACTGTTTACAAAATCCTTCCAATTGATGTGGCGGTGCGGGGAATTAACAGACGGTAGAGACGGATGTCCATCTACTTACCCTCCTAACCCCGATCTCCCATCTGTTCATGGTATCGACATCCTAACAGACACAGTTGTCACTACCTATACTTGGGTCTATGAGTGGGACTAACACTTGAGGAGTGTAAGGGAAAGCTACGTAAACTACGTATAGTGTTGAACGGTGCTTCAGATCTTATCTCTGTGCATGTGTAGATAGATTAGTGTGATATTACAGTGATATCAAACATGAGTGCATGCAATAACTGTATTATATGTTTGTATCACTGTGTGATATTGTGTACAGTGCACAGTTATTGTATATACAGTAGCTTAGCTATAGGCTAAGCATGGTTAATGGGCGTAATGGCGCCATTGGATGCATGTGGTGAACAAGTTGCCCCCTAAAGAGGTCATGCATGATTGTGGTATATATTTAACTAGTTTTTTTCCTTTTTAACACGTGAAGACAGCTGCACTGCTGTACTGTACATGTGTGGGTGTGGTTGCTCTTGTGAACTTCCCTGCATAATGATTATAATGGACATCACATTTTTAGATTGATGTTACAAACTGGGGCTGTGTAGGTTACTGAGCTGCTTGAGAAGTATATAACAAAATTCACTGTCCTAGCTGGCCGGGACAGCTCCTTCGATGTGTCGTGCAGTCACTGGATAAGTATTATTACCTACTATTATAGGTCAATATATAACAATAACGTTTATATAGTTTTAAAGTGTATAATAATATTTATAATGTTCTAACCGGATTCATGGTCCGTGAAGCTCAACAATCGACTTGAGTGTTTGAAATTAGTTTTTCTCAGCTAGAGAGAGCAAAGCGAGTGGAGCCTAACCGGTGGACTGCATGGTTGAACAACCACACAGCGTCCGGTTATAGCCAACGGGAAAATTTAGCCATCAGGTTTAAACATATAATATTATGTGTTGTAAATGACTTCAACTAAAGCTTTGATGGGACAAACATTCACCATTGGTCGGAGGAGACAAGCAGTTGGATAGTGTGAAACTTGGAAGTGTAATTTTACACTCTTCCACCATGTATAAGCCTTGCGTGCTATTCAATTGCAAGTACCAATAATATTATGCTATATTTTTATTTTTTGTGAATATAAGTCACACGTGCACCTCTGTATAAGTCGCCCGTGCATGGTTTTGAACAGTATCATTTTATCAGCCAAAATGAACTATTCAGTGCATATAAGTTGCACCCCATATTTTGTCAGTAAAATTTACCCATCGAACTGCGACTAATACCCCGTAAATTACATGTACAGTTTACCCTGACAACGAAAAGTGCCGGCTAGTGCCTGTAAGGCCTATTGGTACCTTATGTTCTAGTATGTAGCACCTGCTGACAGATGTTAGCCGTTGCGTGACTCCAACTGCATGGGGGTTCAGTTACTCCACAAGAGGGTGATGGGTATGGACAATTTTCTAGGCACACAGTTATGAGCATCATAATATTATGCATTTCTCTACATTGTGAATAATTATTATTATAATAATGAAATTGCATATGTTTTGAGTTTGTGTATGTGCGTGTGTGCGTGTATGTGTGTGTGTGTGTGTGTGTGTGTGTGCATGTGTGTGTGTGTGTGTGTGTGTGTGTGTCCAGTTGGTCTGAGAACCTAATTAGTAGTGCTGCGTGAAGGTTTCCTGACTGTACCCAGCAGATTGGGCATCCTGAAGTGTGAAAGTTTAAATTTGGTTTTCTCAGGACTCCAAGTTCAATTGTGCTTGAGAGCCATTCACCACTGGAAACAGAAAACTCTTGGGTACTTTATCATCAGGTGTTAGTACAGTTCCAGTCAAATGGCTGGTACTGCCATATTATACTATCATCCTGAAAGCTACCAAGCTAGAGGTGGGGAATCCTGCAGCCTAGAGTCCAGGATGGATATATCAATGCCATATCACTCAGGGCTGTACCCCACCTCATATCTTGTGGGTCTTAAGCTTAAATTGCAAGCCCACAGATGAGTATCCCCTCCTGCACTTAAGGGGTCATCGTGGTGGTGCTGGGATCAGTGGGGCTGTTGCCAGCAGAACCATTGGTCTTGGTACTTCCTGTTGGCTCAATCCCTAAATTTTGGGGTCCATGTGACCGGTTTGGCAGGGCTGATGTGGCTGGACTGGGTTCCTCCATCGGTGCGGGGAATTTGGTCTGGGCCCGTTGGACTGGTATTGGCAGTGGTAATACAAGTACAAGTACAAGTGTGTGTGTGTGTGCATGTGTGTGTATGCATGTGTTTGCGTGCGTGTGTGTGTGTGTGTGTGTGTGTGTGTGTGTGTGTGTGTGTGTGTGTGTGTGTGTGTGCATGTGTGTGTGTGCATGTGTATGCATGTGTTTGCGTGCGTGTGTGTGTGTGTGTGTGTGTGTGTGTGTGTGTGTGTGTGTGTGTGTGTGTGTGTGTGTGCATGTGTGTGTGTGCATGTGTATGCATGTTTCAAATTCTCACATATCATGCCATATATGGTTATGTACAAATCTTTGGATCCTTTATTAAGTACTTATTTGTAGGGTTTGTTGCTCAAAATTAACTGCATGCTACAAATATTGCATGTCATGACATTACATTGTATGTGGTTAAATTTTCGTGACTGTTAGCATTGTATATTATCAGTGCATACATCATGCATCGCCTTGTTAGATGCATAGTGACGAATCCTTCTAAAGGTACATTTCAAAGAAAAATGCATTGATTTCAAATTGGTTGCGCTGTGGCTTTGTCATAATTTTATCAGATCGAGTGATCTGTTGGCTTACGAATGTGCTTATAACAAACTACCTGATAGGTTAGAAAGTGCAAAGTTATAAAAATACATTCCTCGTAGGGGTGATGCTGCCGTGGAACTGTGTATCTGATTCTTGCATATAAATTTAATAGTAGTAAAGATCAGCACTTAATTTGTTACTTTACTGTAGGCAGATTGTCTATGTCCCTCAGTAGGATCAGTCAACAAGGCCAGATTGCAGCAATAATTACGCAAACAGTCTGTCTTGGTTACAGTTTACCATGTCTCTCCTTTTCGTGTGTCTGTTGTCTTTTGGTCTGTTTGGCATGTCACATGGAGGCTCAGTTTTCGGTTAGTTGCTTAGTAGATACCATTTATTCTGAATATTATATAGCCAAATTCGAATATCTGATGCTTGTGTCCTAAGGCTTTGCATGATCTATATAGAGGTATATTTTTCTGCTATATACGTTTACATTTCATGTTACATCAAGTGTTATACTTAGTATCTGTCATTGATCACCAACACTCCATATGTGATCCTATATATATACATCTGTTTGCTTTAATAATATTAATAATATATTTGCAATGACTCAGCTTTAAGTAATTTATTTGCGTGGGTGCCCAAGCATATTGAATTTATTATATTTCTCAGGTTGCTGTATATACTTTTCATCTGACAGTTATTATAATACTAGAACCATACAAAAATCATGATAAAAATGGATAAAAGATGTAGAGATGAAAAATTATTGCCAATTGTCAAAAATCATTGGAACAAGGTAGAGATAATTGTTTGTTGTACAGGACTTGGTGGGAATGGGGATAGACATGCATATATAGGGCTAGACTGGCACCATAGTAGTGCTAGGTATACCAGGGGCTAGATGGACATAGAAAGGTAGACAGAGGTGGGTTGGACTGGCCATGCATGTGCACAGTGCATTGTGTAAATTTCTAAATTCGGGTAATGATAGTTATATAATGCAGGATGTAGGAATTTGCACATGTGCACTGTATACCCATGTAGTCCAACCCGCCTCTGTCTATAGCTCTATGCCCATCTAGCCTTATAATTTAAACTCATGGGCAGTCATGCATGCATAATATAATATTATGTCATTGCATGCAACAGAGGCCCAGCAAAAGTGCACAGTGTAATGAATAACTTATAAACAGGCATGCACGGGTGGCTCCGATCTGATCCATGAAAACTATATATTATATTAATAATATGATTATAATTATTTTGTTATCTTAGCAAAATATTAAGGCTTAGCACACATACCATAATTATCATGGTACTTTTCTCAGTATGTATATCTCTGTCCACATACACTCAAGTGTTTGACAGCCTTGCACCAACAGAACTGACTGTGTGTTTTGGTATGACTCTGAATCCCACTATTGATGTTGAACTGAATCTCCAAGCTGGATCATTTATTAATCTCCCATCGTCATTTACCGGTACACTCACTCCAACAGAAGAGACAGCTGTCAGAGGTTTGTATAATTAATATATAGTCAATGCAAAATAATAATATATCACAGGCACTCAAGTGCCGTAAATCCGTAAATATTGGCGCTCATTCAATTTGGCGATTTGTACAAGATAAGGCTATAGCGCTGTAATTTTATATTGGCGGAAATGAAATATGGCGCGTAATTTATACTGTATAATATCCGGAAATATTGGCAACATTTTTCAATTGCCAGTTTGCATGTTGGCGGTCAGGATCAAAATCACCAAATTTCTATCACCAAAGTTACATAGGCCTACTTACTATACTTTGTCCTTGCTGTTCAACCTCTGTACATAGTTAATAATAATAATTATATGAATATGCATATATAAATAAATATATATATATATATATATATAATATTATTTTACAAATATTATTGACAAATTATAGGCATTATACATGACATATATAAATTATGATGAGATGATTTTTGGGCTATAATATCAGTGATTTGTTCTGATGCAAAATGATGAAATGAAAACTCATTACAAAGAACACTCTTACAATGAATTCTGCAGGCATACAGTATTATTATACTATATGGACAATATTTCAATATTAGTAGTCAACATCAATATCAATCCAAAACCGACTATACAATAATTACAATTTTGAATAGTCAATATATCAACTTCTCAATATATCGAATATCAGCATTTTTCTAGAGCAAGTGCAGTTACCTCCATTTGTAGTACAACAATGGTTGGGTTAAAATAGGGAAGACTATATAACATCAGAAGTCCAATATATGGCTTATAAGGTTTCCAATTGGCCCAGGTACACAGTGCTAAAATATTTTTAGCCAATTCCAATCCCAATTGATTTCCAATTTTAGGATCAAAATTGGGATATCAATTTTGGAGAATATTATTGAGATGTACCGACTAATACCGACTATCTGTCAATTAGTTATAGTAACTAGTTATAATTGTCAATACCATCCAGGGCTAGAGTAAATATAGTTTCATGTGACCTGCTTATTGTTCTACTATGAATGGTTAATGTTACAGTAGGGAATTTCTGATATAATGAAGAAATAATGTTCGGTGTCCCCTGGGATTCATATAGTGAGACTCTGCTGTATGTTTCTTTCATATCAATTGACAGGAACTGATTTCAATCTCGTACTGCCACCACCTATCAACATGACTGTCAATGCTGGACGTACAATGGCTAATGGAACATTTGAAGTATCCATAACAGCTTTCAACAATGCCACTAACAATGGTCGATTTACATTAGGAACGGAATTTTCACCCACAGATTTATCTCTAGTAAACATGTCCCAAGTTAACGTTATACTCAGTCGAGGTAATGTCACTATCATAGTACATTTGCTTGTCATGTACATCTTTCAACATTACTTGTCACTTATAATTAGGCAACACATGCATGGTCAGTACTTTACATAGGCGTAGGAACCGTGGGGGCGGTGGGGGCACTTGCCCCCCACAAAAAGAATATAGGGGACAGTGCCCCCACAAGCTGAATCACCATATTATATAGTAGAAAAAAATTCTTATAACAGATGTTTTCAATTATATCGATACTAGCTATTCAGGGAGTTAAAACAATACTTGACCCTTGTAAAAGCCAATTCTCATAAAGAAATACCTACCTAACACGTTAGAACTGTAGAATTGAAACTAACACAACCAGTAGTGCTTCGGCAGCCATTTTGTTTTTGTCACATGCAACCAATGTGTTGCGTATGTTGTCTTTTTGCTTGTACAAACGAACAGATTGTTGTACACGACGCTGATTTTGCCTTTGAACTCCTAAAGTAACAAACCTACAAGTAGATTTGCTGCCAATTCATGCAAACAAGGATAATTTGGCAGCTTCTGCTAAAGAAAATCTTAACATACGTACAATGTTTTAACTTTATTCGCTGACAGTTTACCTTTTCCTTTTTGTGTTTTCACAGCATCAGATTCTGTACTTCATATAGTATGATAGCATCTTGGGTGCGAATGCATGGTAATATATAAGTGACACTGTGTTAAGTTTATTACATTTATAGTACATTGAAATTGATATAATGAGCTACGTTCCTATAGATCTAGCATATTTGCCCCTCCACCCCCAACTTAAAACATCTTCCTACACCTATGCTTTACATGACAAAAACTATAATTATTATTATAATAACATTAAATATTAATTTATCTGTACATGATCAAAAGTTCATTTTGTCCTCATGTACATGGTATTTGATGTATATGTGCAG
>CAUJGJ010000069.1:628200-630700 GCA_963170055.1 Halisarca cf. caerulea | reverse complement strand
TGTGTGTGTGGTTGAAGTGTGTGCGTATGTGTGCATGGTGTGTGTTTGCATGATTGTGTTATACCCAACAGTTTACTATTTTACTACATAATTTTCAATTTGTGTACTGATTTAGCTGTTCTACATTCTGATGTATAATAGAATACGAGTCTTTGGGTCCATCAAATAATTTACATTGTATATAGCCATGTGATGACCTGATATAATATGTTCTCTTGTGTTAAGTTTTTGTTCAATAGATCATTGACTTGCATGCTAGCGCTTGCGTAGTTATATTTGGTTCCAAACTGAGTGATCTTGTTGCCCTATAGGCCTAAAAATGCCGAGAATGAACAGCAGGAATGTTAAGTAGAAGGTGAGCATAGCAAATGCATTCTTTTTTAGAGGGAATGTTACTATGTTGTACAAACCTCAGGGCATTTTATTGCATGTTGTATTACATTATGTATAGTATAATATATGTATAATATATCATTGTGCATGGTCAAGAGTGCTAGGTATATATAATTTGTTGCAAATATATTACATAATATTCAAGATCATTTGTTATAATAATAATTACTGTATAATTATTTAAATTTATATATTATAGGTGGATTGTCTATCCCTCAGATATTGATATATATTTGTCAAAAGTACTGCTGCAGTAACAGTTACTGTTGTGTTTGCCTACAAAGTTACATCCCTGATAACTCACATGATGTTTCTCCTGTTCGTGTGTCTGTTGTTTTCTGGGCTATTTGGCTTGTCACATGGAGTTAGTGAAGGTTAGTTGCTACCATTTGAGTATAATACAGTAATAGGTTATGTACATATGTAACAGCAACAAATCCTGGACCAGTAGAAAGTGTTTTTTCCCACAATATTCTGCAACCAATCGATCAGCTTCTCTCTATATTGATATGTAATCACATTTATTATAATTATATGATATTCTTACTATAATTAATGATCGATAGACTAAGTACTTATTTAAATGGTCAAACATAATTATATATGTTTATATATAATACATGTATATTATACAGGGGCGGATTTTGTACGTGGGTGGGTCTTGGAGGTCATAATATATATGTTTTTTTCTCCAATTTTATTTTTCATTCTCGATTACTTTGCTTGTTTATACCACAATCTAGGACTATCGTATCATTCGTTCTGTCCTTTTCTCTTAATATTTTGTTTTTTTTTCTGCTGCCCTTATGCTGAGGTCAAGGTCAGCTTTGGCCAAGACCGGAAATAAATTCTATCTATCTATATCTATAATATTACTAGTTATCTGTGTGTGTGTGTTAAATAAATGCCAATGTGTATTAATCTTCATTAAAAATTCATTGACAAGAACATTTTTGCTAAATTAAATGTGTATGTATGTATGTACTTAAATTGCATTTTCAATGAATGTATATACATAGGCTTCACTTCTCTGACTTTACATAATACTGCAGTGTCTGAAAGTGTTGAACCATCATCTCTGACTGTGTGTTTGGGTTCAACCCTGAATGCTACTATTGATGTTGAACTAAACCACACAAATGGACCTACATTAATGATGTCAAATATTGGTGAACCCATGCTTCTTGAATCGACAGCTACTCGAGGTTTGTACTCTTTGCATTATACATCTATATACAGTGGAGTCTCATTATAACAAATCCCAGGGGACACCAAACATTTCTTCGTTATATCAGAAATTTACTATAACCAGCTAAAGTATCGTATATATATATATGCAGACTTTCGTACATTACATAAATCAACCATAAATAGGTGTCAAGGATTTTGTTCAGATAATTTTTTTTCATTTATATATAACAGGAACTGATTTCACTTTGGTGTTACTATCATCCATCAACATAACTGCCAACACTGCAGGCACAATGGCTAATGGATCATTTGAAGTATCCATAACAGCTTTAAACAATGCTAATAGTAATTTTTCCATAGGTCTTCGATTACCTGGCTTAACGCGACTAAACACAGATCAAGTAACTGTTACACTGCTTCAAGGTATGGCTACTAGCTATAGAGTACACTAGCATATATAGTGTATCTTATAATGGATATTATTTGCACATAATCATCATGCAACCATACTCTAAGTATATATGTATGCACTGCACAACTTCCTGTATGATGACAATTAAGCTCTGCATGTTTAATTAGTCCCGATCCATGTACCAGTATTACATTATTTATAATAGGGGTGGATTTAGGGGGAGGGGAGTGCTTTATATGATATTTACTATTGTTTGAAGATTTTATTCCTTATTCTCTGTCCACTGTTTTCATCAACAGTGTGTGTGTGTGTGTGTGTGTGTGTGTGTGTGTGTGTGTGTGTGTGTGTGTGTGTGTGTGTGTGTGTGTGCATGTGTATGTGCGTGCACATGTGTGTGTCTGTGTGCACTGAGTGAATGCCAAGTATTATGGTCTGTATTATTAAGTTGGGCTATTCAGAGTATAAATTCCTTTATACCTCGTTCCTTATTAGGTACTCCTCCCA
>CAUJGJ010000069.1:598200-623200 GCA_963170055.1 Halisarca cf. caerulea | reverse complement strand
GTATGTGAACTCCTCATTGTGTGTGATTGCATCAAACCAAACCACTTCGCAAAGATGTGTCGTTCAAAGCCCAATGTAAAGGCACAATACCAAAATCATCAAACCCCGCAGAAGCACAACCAATCACGACACCCATCATCTCGTCACAGTCGACAGCCCAATGTCAACCACATTTCCACAATATCATCGGAACCAGCAATCAGTAGCGATGATGAATATTTATACACCATGAACCGGAGCCCAGGTGATACTAAAGTTCCAAGGGTATCTGTGGAAATCTGCAAAATGTCAGTCCAGATGATCATTGATACAGGTGCCTCCACTGACATTCTAGACGAAGATTCCTATCACAGGATCAATCAGCAACAAGATATCGCACTTCAACCAACCACAAAGCGTTTATTTGCCTATGGATCAAAATCGCAACTTACCGTTCTTGGCAAATTTGAAGCCACCATTGCTTTCAAGAATAGCCAAAAGACTACCACTATTCACGTGCTCCAAGGAAGTCATGGTTCCCTGCTCAGCTACAAAACCGCAATGGATTTAGGAATTCTTGACATGCACATATACCAAATTGGTGACGACACCTCATCACCTGAATCCCTCACTTATGAGTATCCAGCACTATTTAGTGGCATTGGTAAGCTGAAGGGAGTTGAAGTAAAGCTGCACATTGATCCAGATGTCAAACCCGTTGCTCAACAGGCTAGGCGTATTCCATTTCATCTGCGCAAGAAAGTTGAGAAAGAGCTTGAAACTCTGGAGCAGCAAGGCATAATCGAGAAAGTAGATGGCCCTACACCGTGGGTTTCCCCACTCGTTGTGATTCCTAAGAAAAACGGAGATGTTCGCATCTGTGTTGACATGCGAATGGCGAATGAAGCAATCAACCGCGAACGCCATCCGACTCCTACTGTAGATGACCTAATTCATACCTTGAATGGTGCCACCGTGTTTTCGAAATTAGATCTTCGCGCGGGATATCATCAACTTAGCTTAGCCCAAGAAAGTCGTTACATCACCACTTTCGCAACCCACAAAGGCCTCAGACGATATGCCCGTTTAAACTTTGGCACTAATTCGGCAAGTGAAATCTTCCAGAAAGTAATCAACGATCAAATTCGTGACATCCCAGGAGCACTAAACATCAGCGACGATGTCATTGTCTTCGGGAAGACACAGGCTGAGCATGATGTTGCACTTCAAGCAATATTCCAGAAGTTCACAGAGGTCAACCTAACCCTGAACAAGAAGAAGTGTGAATTCAATAAGAAGAGTATCACATTTTTCGGATTTGTGTTTTCTGGACGAGGAATTTCCCCGGATCCACAGAAAGTAGAAGCCATTAAGAATGCCCAGACACCAACGACTACTAGTGGTGTGCGAAGTTTCCTGGGAATGGCTACGTATTGCGCTAAGTTCATCCCCAATTTCAGTGATACATCAGAGCCACTGCGGGAATTGACAAAGAAAGATGCACAGTTCCGATGGATGGAGCGACATCAGCAATCCTTCCTCAAACTCAAGCAACTGCTCACCAGTTCAACCGTCATGGCCTACTTTGACCCAACGAAGGAAACAGAGTTAGTCACAGATGCCTCGCCATCAGGATTGTCAGCCATCCTGCTTCAAAAGTCAGTGGGCAAAGACGACAGACGTGTGGTTGCATACGCCAGTCGTACTCTGACCGAAGTTGAAAGGCGTTATTCTCAGACAGAAAAAGAAGCACTCGCAATTGTGTGGGCAATTGAGAGGCTTCATCTGTATCTGTATGGAAACCGCTTCACGCTGTTCACCGACTGCAAACCTGTCCAGCTCATATTCAGCAATCCCAAGTCGAAACCACCTGCCCGTATTGAAAGATAGAATTTGCGATTACAGGGTTATGACTTTGAAGTGGTGCACACAGAAGGCAGCCGAAACCCTTCTGATTTCCTATCTAGACATCCTGGTTCAAATGATGACAGTAGACAAGGTGCTCTAGCAGAAGAGTATGTCAATTTCATTGCCGCAGCCGCAGTCCCAAAAGCAATGACTCTGCCTGAAATCCAAGAAGCTACCACAAGAGATGTTACCTTACAGTGTGTAGCAGAGCTGATACGAAATCAGTCGTGGAACAACTTCGACAGCCTCACACAACAATTCCAAGATGTCGACATTACAGAATTAAAGCTGTTCAAACGAGTCAAAGACGACCTGACAGTCAACTATGAGACCAACATCATCCTTCGAAATAACCGCATCGTTATACCTACAGTCCTTCGAGATAAGGCAATTTCCATTGCCCATGAAGGCCACCAAGGCCTGGTTAAAACAAAGCAACTTCTTCGTGAGAAAATCTGGTTTCCTGGTATTGACCAAGCTGTTAAGAGCATGATTGACAAATGCATCGCATGCCAAGCAAATGGACCTGACAGTCGTCCAGAGCCTCTTCAAATGTCTCCACTACCACCAGATCCGTGGCATACTGTCCACATGGACTTCTGTGGCCCCTTTCCAACAGGAGAGTATGTATTTGTAGTGATCGATGCTTACTCACGATTCCCCGAGGTGGAGATAGTTCGTTCTACATCAGCAAGCTCCATCATGCCAAAGCTAGACAGGATTTTCTCCACGCATGGCATTCCACAAGTGATACGAAGTGATAATGGCCCACCGTTCACCAGTAAAGAAATCAATGAGTATATGAGAGAGAATGGAATTGACCATCGTAGAATAACACCCCTATGGCCACAAGCTAACTCAGAAGCAGAAAGTTTCATGAAGCCGTTGACTAAAGCTATCCGATCAGCACATGCAGAAGGTAGATCATGGATGAAATGCTTGTACAAATTCCTCCTCAACTACAGGACAACTCCACACAGCACAACAGGATGCCCACCAGCAGAATTGCTTTTCAATCGAAAAGTCCGTAATAAACTTCCACACATTACAGCAGCTACCTTGAACGATGATAAATCTACAAATTTTAAAGAAGTCAGGGAGAAAGATAGGCGAGCCAAATTGAAGATGAAGACATATGCCGATGAGAGAACCAAAGCAAAATCTTCTGACATTAAAATTGGTGACGCTGTTCTAGCCCGACAACGAAAGCAGAACAAGTTTTCCACTCGTTTTGATCCTGTGCCATTTCAAGTAGTTCGTATCAAAGGAACAATGATTACAGCACGTCGAAATGAGAAGTACATCACGCGAAATGTTTCACAATTCAAGATAGTTGATTCATCACTTGGAAGAGACAAGTCGATGACTGACGATGACGATGAAGATAATGAAGACCTTCCAATGAATCCTGAACAGGAAATGCCAATTGCTGTTCGAGGCCAAAATGCTAATGTTGAAGTGAACTCTAGTCCTCCAAACAACGTGAGACGCTCTACACGTGATCGCAGGAAAGTTCACCGTTTCGGACAGAACATATATGAACAATAGCATAGCATTTGTGTTCCGTAAATTGTTAGTATACGTACATTCAGTCTGAGTGAAAGGGAGATGTAATGTTGTGTATGTGAACTCCTCATTGTGTGTGATTGCATCAGATTTTATGACATCATGTAGTTACTATTGTTAGATGTGATTGAGTAATAATAGTGTGCCATGTGCTTTCAGTTAGGATAGATAGTTCTTTTGAATCGTTCGATATTCCGTTAGTCTGGTCTTGCATAAACATTACAGACCAGACTGTCCAGCAATTCAGCCAGCTTACCTAAGGCACTCACTCCTTAATTGACAATTTAAGCCTTAGAAAATGTACAATCATGCCTGCTGGCTGTGCTGTCATGCTTTGTTCACATTATGTAAAACACATTGTCAAAGCTCAGTTTTAAAACTGTCTCTGTATTTCAATGATCAATGGTATACATATCTTCTGGGTATTGTTCACTGGTTGCATGAAAAAGAGAAATAAAATGTCGCAGAAATGACTGCTTCAACTATAGTTGTCAGATGTATGCAACCTAAAGGAGAATGGTTAGCACCCAAGATACTTTGCATGATATCCCTATTATAATATTTTGAGCACAATCTGTTTTCTTTGGTGTCTGTTTCCCTAAGCTTACTATGCACTGTATATGTGTGTGTGTATGCAGTGTGTGTGTGTGTGTGTGTGTGTGTGTGTTGTGTGTGTGTGTGTGTGTTGTGTGTGTGTGTGTGTGTGTGTGTGTGTGTGTGTGTGTGTGTGTGTGTGTGTGTGTGTGTTTGCATGTGTGCAGTGCATGTGTGTGTGTGTGTGTGTGTGTGTGTGTGTGTGTGTGTGTGTGTGTGTGTATGTGTGTGTGTGTGTGTGTGTGTGTGTGTGTGTGTTATACTTTCATAACTTTTGGCTTAATTCTCAGTCTATAATATTTATTGCACTGCAGTGACTGTCACACTTACACCATTGTCTCTGACTGTGTGTTCGGGTACAACTCTGAATGCTACTATTGATATTGATGTGTCTGCTACAGCTGGTGATATGCTCCCAATGTCCTTCACCAGTGAACTCACTGTTATTGGACAGACAGGTATGTTAAAATTATTCTGGTTTGTTTCCTATATTATATGTATGACTTCATGCATATACTATACACTGTACAATAGAACTTGAATAGTAAGTACCCTGAAGGTAAGGATAAATAATCAAGTTATACTCACTATCAGAGGTACCTACTATATCCAAAGTGATTTCAAGGGTATTGCATGAGGTAGCAAAAAATGCGGCAAGTTATCCTTTGGAAACATGGTCCGGGCGGTGTTTTTTGTCTGGATGGGGGCTTAACGCATACTAATCGTATAACTATACAGGGTTTAATCATATTTTGTTGGATTCTTTATAGGGCTATCACTTGATGCCAAAATCTTAGCAATCTGACGTACCACTTGCTCTATAATATTATAAAAAATTCAAATGTTTTTAATCAAATTTGGCTCATAGGAGAGTAGGAGGGTAAATGTCCTTTAAAGTAATAGTAGCAAATAAATGAAATAATAAATGAGGGCACTCATGCATGCTAATTGATTCTATCAAACTATAATAGTTGGATTATTGATTATTCAATCATCGTGGAATCATACTCACGATGCTCTCTAGCTTGATGCTGTTTGTAGATGTTCCAGGTGCTTGGCGAGGAGATCGATATCCACACAAACATGATGGATAATTTGATCAAGGAGAAATTCAATTTGCATTGAATCCAGTTTATGACTAATACTGCTTATGAATCCTGTTTGTCTGATAGAAGGGCAGCTATAATATAGCCTCTTATATGTTACAGCTTCAGCTGGTCCCATGTCCTCCAGAAGTTGAAAGAATCAGTGGGGCGAAGGCACGGTGTTCAATGTCCCTGATTTGTTGATTGTAAACTCTTCGCTTTTCTTGTTCCTTCTGTCGGTAAATGTTCTTTAACTTAATAAGGCTAATATTTAGAAGGTTCCTATCAAGGCTACAACTAAAGTGAAATCACAAAAAGAGTTAATCCCTTCTTTAATATTCATGAGTCACAGTAGCCAGCTAGTTTTGTTGTGACGTGTTACAATAAACATGTCCAGAGGTCCAGCTAGTGAGATCCTGTCCCAGCTCACTGGTGCACCCCCCTCCCCTCCCTGCAAATCTCTAGATCTCCTCAGGGTATGTGCATGTGGATAGTGTTCCGAATACAAATAATCTTCTTTACATTTTTTCATCATCAGGAATGGACTTCAATGTTGTACTGCCACCACCTATCAACATGATTGTCAATGCTGTCCGCACAGTGGCTAATGGAACATTTGAAGTATCTTTAACAGCTTTCAATAGTGCCTCTAAAGATCTTTCTTTTCGCTTAGCAGCAGGTTTTTCAGACTCAGCAATTATTATTACAAGCACTATGCTAGTTATTGTTCTAGCGAGGCAAGGTAATAGCTAGTCCACACTAGCTTTTCATGCACATCATTTGCACATAAGCACCAACCAGTATATAGTATGCACTGTATGTCTGGTTATTTATTATAATGGCCAATTATGGGTATCCAAAATGCAGCTGATTTTGAGGCATAAACGAAGTTAGGGTACATTGGTTGCCCTTACCAGTATACAGCGATAACAAATTAGTTGCCTCTACGTACAGGTTATAGCCAATATATAGCAATAACACACTCAAATGTGCTATATTTCTGGGTCCCTGGTTTAAATTGTTATTGGACCATGCCGGTACACTAAGAGAAAACTACAGCTGAAATGAGGTAATCTTGGCACCCTCATGTTTTGCCTTTTCAGAGATAATCCCATTATTCTTATTATTTTATATTTTTTATTGGTTCTAAATCTGAGTAGCTCACATAAAATAACTAAGATTTAGCGCAATAACAAACTTCGTTTTAAATTACAAATTCTCTGGAATTGTTTCAAAAACAGTGAAGAAGCCAGACACACAAGCCAGATGCTTTATTGAGTGGCCAATACAAAAATAACCTGATGCATAAACAACAAACTAATGCCAAAGTGTGCATGTACCGTTATTTTGCATGTGTAAGTTGTTGCAGTGAACATTTGTGTGTCTTTGTGTGTGGATGTGGGTGTACATGTGTATGTGCATGCGTGTGTGTGCAAGTGTGTTTGTGTGTGTGTGTGTGTGCGCGCGTGCGTGTGTGTGTGTGTGTGTGTGTGTGTGTGTGTGTGTGTGTGTGTGTGTGTGCATGTGTGTGTGCATGTGTGTGTGTGTGTGTGTGTTTTGAGTGTATCACTGTATGCAAGCAAGCCTAGATCCATCCATACCTCTGTCTGTGTTCACATGCACGTGCACGCATGAATTAGTGTGTATATATCATCAAGATAGGTTGTAACTTCCTTTGCCTTGTTCCTCATCATCAGGTGATCCCCCCACCCTAGCCCTCACTGGAGAGGTGGTATCGGACACACAAGTCAACATCTCTGTTACAGCCACAGTTGATAACTCTCCATGTCCTGATAACATAACACGCTACATTGTCAGTGCTACCAATGCTGCTGACAGTACTATGGCTGTGAACAAGACCTACTCTAGCATTCCTCAAGGAGAAGTGCTGTCCGGTTTAAACCCTTCAACTAGCTACCACATTGTGGTTGCTGTTCAGACTGTATCAGGAGCTGTTGTTCACTCTAATACAACGACAGTGACAACTTTGCCTTCTGGTTAGTGTTTATTCCATTCTCAAGTTATCTCAGTACAGCAACTTTTTCTGACTGCAATACTGCTTGAAAATACTTACGATTTTTAGGTCATGGTACATTTGGTATCTCCATTCCCGTTCTTGTTCGATTTTTAATATTAGTTCCTAGTGCAGCAGTTGGTGGTATTCCAAGGAACTGTAACACAGCAACTGTGACTTGGACAGCAAATGGTGTGTCCATATCAACCATTATCATCAGCTACACTGTATGTTGCTCATTCCTGTCTCAATGACTATAGTATATTGCAGCTGTTGATCTTCTCTTCTTCACTCACTATAATAGAGGATGGGAAGTGGTAATAATTCTTCTCAACTGATGTTTCCTTCCTCTGGTTCTCCTACCGAGGTTCCTATCAATGTTACTGCTAGAGGATCTCAAGATGGTACCTACCAGTTCCAGGTGTGCTTTAACTGGAATGCGAATATGCATGCGTGCGAACATCATAGTTTGAACTAATATTCCTCAATTCCCTGTTCATGCAGGTCCAGTTGGTGTCATCTGAGGGCAGATCTGGTAACATTTCTTCTCCTGTGACCATTGAATGTTCTGAAAGTGCTCCCCTTTGTAAGAGCTTGATAATAGTACTAACTGTTACATGTAACTGAAGGTTGTTGGACATGTTGGCTGTGTGACACTGCATGTACTTCTTCAGTTGAAAGAATACTATTTAACACATCTACATAACGATCAATACTCAACAAATTCTTTCCTCAAATAATTAATAGGCTAAGCAGGCCCTCAGAGCAAATATGGCTGATACAGCCATAGCCTCGGTAAAAATAAAGTTAATTTGCTGGTTGAAGCATAATATTATTATTAAAGAAAACACTTTGTTTGATTTCTTATAATCCAGCTTCTAACCTCTGAAACTGCCAAATAATTATCGTACCATTTTCTGCCGTTTCATTGTGACGTCACTGAGCATCACATGGCAACTACATAAGTCCATTTATACTGAGATACTCCAGGTATACCACTTTATTCAGCTGTAACAGGCAGTTTTCTATGAGATATATAACATCTTCTTTCCCATTTCCAGGGCAAATGACAATTATAAACTAACTTTTATACCTGTATCCCCCCCCCCCCCCCCCCCAGTACAAATATTCAGTAGTATTGTTTAGAGATGGCTTTACCACTTTAAGAATGCTTTGGATGGGCCAGGCCTGAATGGTGCAACATTTCACCCATCACGGGCTTCTTCGGGTACATGCAATAAACAAACAGTCCAGTGCAAAAAGTGGTTAAGTCCATTTTTCAGCCATTCCCATTTTTCCAATTTTATGTTAGATACACATGTATTTCGTTAGGTTTTACCTTATAAAGTTGGGTATTATGACATTGTATGCATTATGTATTAAGTATGAAACGAGCATGAACAGTGTTGCATGATGTGTATTTAATATAAAACTGGCAAAAAGTGGGTAAAAAATGGACTTAACAGATTTTTGTGCTGGGCCTTCATAATACTAGAAACCAGTGATGGGTGTAATGTACAGCACTATTGATTATAATGAATAAGGGAATTAAAGTATAATGATTGCTGAGTATCGTTATAGACGTGCTAAGCAATAGTCCTACAAACTGGAAAAGTATCATCACAGTTGGTCCAAACTATGTTCATAACTAGTTGGTAATTGCAAATTAAATGGTAATTGTAGAAATTTAGTTGGAATTGTAATTGTAGTGTTTTAGTAAAATATGTAGTGGTAATGGTAATTGGATAGTTGTAATACTCAGATAATTGCAATAGTAGCAGATCAGTACATAGTCGGGCCTGCTATAACCATCCCTCATAGCCCCTTTGCCCCCGTCACATACATGGGACATGCAGTCATAGAAGGTCAGACTACTGGTTACAATGCCCCTGTAATGGCCACAACACTGATATACATCGTCTGATTCAATCATTACTGTGTGCTTATACCTAGTATAGCAATTTGGCTAATAAGTTCCTTTGCCTGTTTCTCCATTAGGTGCTCCCCCTACCCTAGCCTTCACTGCAGAGGTGGTATCAGACACCCAAGTCAACATCTCTGTTACAGCCACAGTTGCTAACTCTCCATGTCCTGATAACGTAACACACTACATTGTCAGTGCTACCAATGCTGCTGACAGCTCCATGGTTGTGAACAAGACATACTTTAGCATTCCTCGAGGAGAAGTGTTGTCCGGTTTCTACCCTTCAACCAGCTACCACATTGTGGTTGTTGTTCAGACTGTATCAGGAGCTGTTGTTCACTCTAATACAACGACAGTGAGAACTTTGCCTTCTGGTTAGTGTTTATTCCATTCTCAAGTTATCTCAGTACAGCAACTTTTTCTGACTGCTATACTGCTTGAAAATATGTTTCTACGATATTTATGTAACATTACATTTGGCAACTCCATTTTTCCTTCTTGTCTGATTGTAAATTTTAGTTCCTAGCGCAGCAGTTGGTGGTATTCCAGGGAACTGTAACACAGCAACTGTGACTTGGACAGCAAATGGTGTGACCATATCAACCATTATCATCAGCT
This sequence comes from Halisarca cf. caerulea, assembly GCA_963170055.1. Lineage (NCBI taxonomy): Eukaryota > Metazoa > Porifera > Demospongiae > Chondrillida > Halisarcidae > Halisarca > Halisarca cf. caerulea. The sequence continues at coordinate 613,512 of CAUJGJ010000069.1, read as the reverse complement.
ACACTGTATGTTGCTCATTCCTATCTCAATGACTATAATAGTTATTACAACAGCTGTAGCTGTTGATTTTCTTTGACTATTATTATAGAGAACAGGAAGCGGTAATAGTTCTTCTCAACTGATGTTTCCTTCCTCTGGTTCTCCTACTGAGGTTCCTATTAATGTTACTGCTAGCGGGTCTCAAGATGGTACCTACCAGTTCCAGGTGTGCTCTGGAATGTGAATATGCATGCGTGTGAACATCATAGTTTGAACTAATATTCCTCACTTCCCTGTACATTCAGGTCCAGTTGGTGTCATCTGAGGGCAGATCTGGTAACATTTCTTCTCCTGTGACCATTGAATGTTCTAAAAGTACTCCCCTTTGTAAGAGCTTGCATGATGAGAGTTACTGTAGTAACGTTTAGAGTATATATAGCTGATTGAAGGTTGTTGGACATGTTGGCGGTGTGTAGTTTTTCAGCTGAAACAATTATATTTGTTTAATGCATCTATAACGATTCAACAAATTCTTTCCTCAAAATAATCAATAGTGCAACGTTTCACCCATCAAAGGCTTATTCGGGTGCATGCAACACACAAAAAGCTCGTGATGGGTGAAATATAGTACTATTGACTATTTTGAAACCCCAGAAAGAATAATTATTGCTGAGTATTCTTTTAGACATGCTAAACTAGTCCTACAACTGGAAAAGTATCGTCATAGTTAGTTGGTAACTATGTTCATAACTAGTTAGTAATTGTAATGGTGATTGTAGATATGCAGCAGCAGTGGTAATTGAGTGTTTTAGTGAATATCCTGTGATATTGGTAAGTTGTAATACTCAGATATAATTGCAATAGTAGCTGATTTCACACTCGGACCAGCTATGACAATCCCACTTACCCCCCCCCCCCCCCCCAAATCCCCATGCATACATGAGACAGTTGTAGCAGGCCAGACTGATGTCGCCTGAGACAGTTCTAGCAGGCCAGACTATACTGATTACAGTACCCCTGTAATGGTGACAACACTGATCAATAATTTTTATGTGCTTGTAATTATAGCAGTTTGGCTAATAACCTCCTTTGCCTCTTTCCCCATCAGGTGCACCCCCCACCCTATTCCTCACTGGAGAGGTGGTATCGGACACACAAGTCAACATCTCTGTTACAGCCACAGTTGATAACTCTCCATGTCCTGATAACGTAACCCGCTACATTGTCAGTGCTACCAATGCTGCTGACAGTACTATGGTTGTCAGCAAAGACTACTCTAGCATTCCTCTGGGAGAAGTGCTGTATGGTTTCACTCCTTCAACTTGGTACTACATTGTGGCTGGTGTTCAGACTGTTTCTGGAGCCATTGTTTACTCTAATATAATGACAGTGACAACTTCACCGTCTGGTTAGTGTTTGTTTCATGATTCTCAAGTTATCTCAGTACAGTGATGTTTTCTGACTGTTATACTGCTTGAAAATATTTACGATTTTTATGTCACGTACAGTCCATTTGGCAACTCCATTTCCTTCTTGTTTGATTTTAATGTTAGTTCCTAGTGCAGCACTTGGTGGTATTCCAATGACCTGTAACACAGCAACTGTGACTTGGACAGCAAATGGTGTGACCATATCAACCATTATCATCAGCTACACTGTATGTTGCTCATTCCTGTCTCAATGACTGTAGTATATTGCAGCTGTTGATCTTCTCTTCTTCACTCACTATAATAGAGGATGGGAAGTGGTAATAATTCTTCTCAACTGATGTTTCCTTCCTCTGGTTCTCCTACCGAGGTTCCTATCAATATTACTGCTAGAGGATCTCAAGATGGTACCTACCAGTTCCAGGTGTGCTACTCAGTGTGTACATGCATACATATGTATGTGAATATCATACATTCAACTTAAGTCCCGTGTACATCCCTGTTCATTCAGGTCCAGTTGGTGTTATCGAGTGGAAGATCTGGTAACTTCTCTTCTCCTTTGATCGTGGAGTGTTCTAGAAGTGCTCCACTTGTTGTTAAGAGCTTGATGACAATAGTGATGTGTGTTGTCATGGCAATGCTAGTGTATACCTAGCCTATTAGCTAGGCACGTACATGCAACAGACCAGCTCACAGATTAGCAAATAGAAGTGTACGTGGATTTAGCTACTTGTAATACCACACTTGCATAATAGACAAAGTGATGGCTTCTATACCTGTGAACAAAGTGATGGTTTTAAGTAGTTAAAACCAACTGTAGTATTATTATGTATGGTGGCCATGTTTTTCTCTGTTGATGCTATATATATATGAAGTACTATATACTGTGGTTCATGATAGATTTAGGTATGATCATACTGTGAACTATATAACATTGTACATGAGATGGAGTAATAATTGAATTTATATTGCCATTGAGTGCATTGAATTACTATAATTTGAAATACTTATCAGTCCTGAATATTTGGATTTTGTGTATATAAATTGCATTATGTCTGTGGGTGTGTGCACACGTGTGTATAAGGGTGCATGCACGTATATGTGTGCGTGTATGTGTGCCTGCATGAAGAATGATCGAATGTATGTGCATGTGCGCGCATTGTGTATGCGTGTGGTGTGCATGCATGTACGAATTGTGAATGTGTGTGAGCTGTATTTGGGGGGAGGGGGCTCACCCACCCTTGCCGAATTTCTGCAAGGGTGGGTGCAATGCAGTGCAGTGGGACCAATTTTGCAATGAATTTGCTTCTTTCGATAGATAAGTTTATTACTTTTAAAATGAGCAATATTCGTTATATCTTCACAGAGACAATCTTGGCAAACTCCCAATGTACCGAAGCATATCAGTGCATGACCGCAATCGATATACTCTGCTTAAATTATTTTTAAGTGTTGATAATTGCCTACATGTACAGTAACTCCCTCATCATCAGTTACTGCAAACAATGCAGTGGTCTAGTAACATACAGTCTGGCTTGCCATATAGAATTGCATGTCCCACCAGGTATACATATCCCAAGATTTTTCCTTTTCTAAGGCATTCAGGCACATACAATCACACCCCGCTTTTCTGTGCATAAAAGAATTACAGTCAGGACTCACTTATCACCACACAGTAATATGGTGTACAGTAACTGCATGGATAGGATTATTATTGCAGATTTGTACCAAGACGTATACTACATAATGCTGAAGGAGAGGTATATAACTGGATATCTGAAGTGCAGATAAGTGAGGTCTCACTGTGTACAAAGTGCGAGGTGTTATATACTCCCCCTCCACCCCACCCATGTGCGTTACATAATAATGTTAAGTACCATACATACATCATCATAGGTTGAATTACTGTTGTTGACTTACTACTAATGATTTCATTTCATCTATGCATATTCAGTGTTTGTACTATTATGCATGTGTGTGTTTGTGTGTGTGGGTGCGTGCGTGCGTGCATGCGTGCGTGTGTGTGTGTGTGTGTGTGTATGTGTGTGTGTGTGTGTGTGTACATGTGTGTGTGTGTGTGTGTGCGTGTGTGTATGTGTGTGTGCCTGTATGTGCATGCTTGTGTGTGTTTACATGTGCATGTGCGTGTGTGTATGTGCGTGTGTGTGTGTGTGCCTGTATGTGTATGTTTGTGTAATTGTGTATACTGTGTTTGTGTGTGTTTACGTGTGTGTGTGTGTGCCTGTATGTGTATGTTTGTGTAATTGTGTATACTGTGTTTGTGTGTGTTTACGTGTGTGTGTGTGTGTGTGTGTGTGTGTGTATGTGTGTGTGTGTGTGTGTGTGTGTGTGTGTGTGTGTGTGTGTGTGTGTGTGTGTGTGTGTGTGTGTGTGTGTGTGATACTTTTGACCTGGGGCTCATAGGATTCACTTGGAACGGGTGTTGACCCCCAGGTGCAGAGTAGGAATTATGTATGCAGCTTCATGTCAGGGGGAAGCTACTGTGAACTCTGACACTGGATGTCAGGAAATAAATTAGCAGGTTAGGCTGGGAAGCACCTAGGGGGTGGCCCTGTACTCCCTCTTACGTTCAAGACAGGGGTTCACTAAGTGATTACCCTTGTAGAGTACTATATATTAAGTTAGAACTAATATTAATATAGATTGCCCATCTTATAAGGGTGGAAAATACTCGATGACGGGATACTCAGTCTATTTTGTCACATTACATAAATGGTGTATAGCTCATTTTTGTCGTTTGTTTTTTTATAATTTCAGTTCCTAGCGCAGCACTTAGAGGTGTCCCAACAGACTGCAACACAGCAACTGTGACTTGGACAGCAAATGGTGTGACCATATATATCAACCATTATCATCAGCTACACTGTATGTTGCTCATTCCTATTCTCTCATGCATGCACAATGACTACAATATGTTGCAGCTGCAATTTAGCTTCTCTTATTCACTCACTATTATAGAGGATGGGAAGTGGTAATAATTCTTCTCAACTGATGTTTCCTTCCTCTGGTTCTCCTACCGAGGTTCCTATCAATGTTACGGCTAGTGGATCTCAAGATGGTACCTACGAGTTCCAGGTGTGCTTCTGATTGAGTGTGTACAAACATACATTCAACTCATGCATGTCTTGAGCCAATTTCTTCACTCTTCATTCGATCAGGTCCAGTTGGTGTCATCTGATGGTAGATCTGGTAACTTCTCTTCTCCTTTGACCATGGAGTGTTCTGGAAGTGTTCCCCTTGTTAAGAGCTTGATGACAATAGTGATGTGTGTTGTCATGGCAATGCTAGTGTGTACCTAACCTATTAGCTAGGCAGGTACATGCAACAGACCAACTCCTGTAAGCAGCAAATTATAGCTATGCTCATAGACTTTATAACTGTAGATTTAGCTACTAAGTCTTGTTATACCACACTTGCATAATGGGCAAAGTGATGTCTTATAATTTTTTGACCAGTAGTTATAACCAACTATTACCATTGTGTATGGTGGCCATGTTTTTTCTGCGTAAATGCTATATATGAAGTACTATACTGTGGTTCATGATAGATTTAGGTATGATCATACTGTGAACTATATAACATAATGTATGAGATGAAATAATAAGCGAATTTATATGAGTGCATTATATAATTTGAAATACTTATCAGTCCTAAGTTTTTAATTGGATATTTTGCATGAGCATTGTTCTGTGCATGTGCGTGTGTGTGCACGTGTGTGTAAGGGTACATATGTATGCATACGTGTGCATGTATGCATTTGTGTGTGTGTGTATGTGTGTGTGTGTGTGTGTGTGTGTGTGTGTGTGTGTGTGTGTGTACATGTGAGCTGCATTCATGGGGGGGGGGGGGGGGCTCGACCACCCTTTCTGGATTTCTGCTGCTGCCCTCCCCCCCAGACTTATATCTGAGCATAATATGGCTTCCTGAAAGGCAGGATTTTTGGGGAAATGGACAAAAACAAGCTTCTATGTTATATAATTCTTTAAGAATTCCTTGAGACCACAGTCACCATTCCCTTGCATGACCCCCTCGAATACACTGTTTGTAGTTTATGTATCTGAAGGCTTAGAGCATTCTTAATGCTATAAACACAGTCCACAATGTCAGGAGCCATTCAAATCTCCACTTCATACCAATAATCATAGTATGTGAAATCCAAAATGCTGTACTACTGTCAGAGATGTCACAATTTCTTTGGGTGACACAAAGCAGGGAGTATTCGCTCTCCCCCTATGGCCATGCAGCCCTCCTTTGTAACCCAATGGCCCCATAGCTTGCATAGTACATGCATGTATACCTGCAGTGATCACAAACCTGTTTAAAGTGATCTACAATTAATGGTCACTGGTATATACCGCTTTATGCAAAGCCAAAAAAGCAAATTTTCTCACAGACCCTCTACACATGCAATCGTGTGTGTGTGTGTGTGTGTGTGTGTGTGTGTGTGTGTGTGTGTGTGTGTGTGTGTGTGTGTGTGTATGTTTGTGTATGTGTGTGTGTGTGTATGTGTGTGTGTGTGTGTGTGGGTGTGGGTGTGGGTGTGCGTGTGCGTGTGGGTGTCTGTCGTTGTGTGTGTACGTGTGCATGTGTGTACGTGTGTGTGTGTGTGTGTGTGTCTGTTGATGTGTGTGTACATGTGTGTGTGCGTGTGTGTGTGTGTGTGTGCGTACATGTGTATGTGTGTGTGTGTGTGTGTGTGTGTGTGTGTGTGTGTGTGTGTGTGTGTGTGTGTGTGTGCCGATGTGTCAGTTATCAGTTAATAAATACTGATTCACAAAACATATACCACTTAATTGTTGGTGATGTACCGCATACCATAATGATTATTATAATAGTTGCTCTAAATAAACTTTTGATAAGATTAATAGCCTCCAACAATAACTTGGTGAGTATCATGTGCACATGTAGGCATGTCACTCAGATCATTCGGTGCATGGAACATGCATACATACAACAAACATTAGATGAGATCTAGTGGGTGTAATTTTGACCACGCACTAATAGATTTTCATGTGTGGGTTCCAATCTGTGAAAACCGTGAATTAAAGTTTAATCCTGTGCAAATTTGAACACATAATATGGTAGTATATAGAACAAATTGGTATGTGTGATCAAGTTAAATGTTACCCTCTGGCATGGCCAGAGAGATGGATCCTGGCTGGTGGGTGTTGCAATGAGCAGATAACCTGCATGCAGCTGTTTGCATCTCTGATGGCAGTACTGATGGCAGATCGTGTAATAGCCTAAGGCAAAATGAGAGCTAAATGTTACACCCAATGCATAAAAGATGTTCGACACAATGGCTAAACAACTCGATCACCTGAACGACAGAATGGTGAATCCACTGCAATGCATATTTTTCAGATATCATTGATAATATATATATCATTGATAGTTTTTAGATATCATTGTATCGAAGTAAGACTATTATTATAGGTTCGCATCTCCAGTCCGGTATGATTCTGTCAGGGACCAAAATGATTTGACTTACGCCGCATCTCATACAGCACACAGGTGGTATGTGCAAATATATTAACTTCACCTTGTCATGATCACGTAGCACATGTATGCACCTTTGCCAGCTTTGATCCACAGACAAGACTTTGATGTGTCTTACCCTTACTGCTGATTTGCGACATTTCACGTAAATGAATCCTAACCCTGTTAACCCTTGTTGGCCTAATTATCTCACATTAACTGATTAAATGTATGGGCGTCTTGATCTGCCTACCCTTAATGACGGAAACAATTAACCTCACTAAACCACTTGGTAATGTGTGTTTGACATGTTTTTGTGTTTGTGTGTGTGTGTTTGTGTGTACATGTGTGTGTGTGTACATGTGTGTGTGTGTGTGTGTGTGTGTGTGTGTGTGTGTGTGTGTGTGTGCATGTTTGTGTGTGTTTGTGTGTGTGTGCTGTATTTATAGGTTTCCAATTCTCACATACGTATATCATGTGGTGTGACTCTTTGTATGCTTTAAAACACTTTTGTAGGTTTGCTATACTGTAATTGCAATGCGAAATTAGTGTATCATAAACACATGCCGCAAATATTTTTTTCACATGCCTGGGCATTGGTATATGATTTTGTGTTAGAATTACATTAATTTATTGACTTAGTTGCATAGTTTAATGAATCCTTATATGGTTGCCAATGGTATACAAGATTCCATTTCCCTGGTTAGAATGCCAGGGGACTCTATAGGTCCAGATGATCGAAGTGATCTGTTAACTTTTGAATTGTTAACAAACTGCCGATAGGTTAGAAAGTGCAAACTAATAATAAATGGCATTCCTATTCAGGGTGATGCTGCCATGATACTGCATGTATAAATTTGATCCTTTGCTTATAAATAGTGGTTACTAGGATCAACAGGCTGTTATTATATATTAGGCAGATAATTGTCTGGGTATTTACTCCTCGAAGATAATATTATTAATCTGACAAGAGGCCACATTACGGCTGTTTATAGTAAGCATTCTTCCTTCGGCTTGGTAACTGCTTATAATGTCTCTTCTTTTCATGTGTCTGTTGTCCGTTGGACTGTTTGGATTGTCACATGGAGGCTTTAATTTTAGTGAGTTCCTACCATTTTTACTGATATTTATAGATTCTGAATGGTTTATATTATATAGATTACTAGTGGAACCTTAAACCAGCTGAAGGGAAAGAATTTCATCTTAACATACTGTCATTGCAGAACTTACATGAACCACACCCAGAATCAATTGATTATACATGGAGCTAGACGAGCATAGAGCTAGACAGAGGTGGGTGGGTTGGACTGGGTACAGTGGAAATCCCTACATCCCACATTATATAGCTGTGGGATTTGGATATTTGTTCACTGTACCCAGTCCAACCTACCTCTGCCTAGCTCTATGTATTCCTAGCCCAATGCCCATCCAGCCCTGCAACATGCAGCCTTACATTGTTCCAATGGTTTTTGACGATAGACATTTTTACCCCTACATCTTATTCAATTTCCATGTTTAAATGGTTTTTATGTCCCAATGGTTTATGCATAGATACATACATACATACATCTATATTATAATATATAATTATATTTATATACTATAATTTGTATGTGTAGATGTGATTCAAAGCTTCACACCATCATCTCTGACTGTTTGTTTGGGTACAACCCTGAATGCTACTATTCATGTTCAACTGGATCATGCTTTTACAATAAAAGCAGGCCTCCAACCAACTTTTCCTGGTAGACTCATTTTAACTAATAAGACAGCTGTCAGAGGTTTGAATTTTGCTTGTATATTGTCTTAGTACATACTACATATAACACATGTATATATGTATATATATGTGTGTGTGTGTGTGTGTGTGTGTGTGTGTGTGTGTGTGTGTGTGTGTGTGTGTGTGTGTGTGTGTGTGTGTGTGTGTGTGTGTGTGTGTGTGTGTGTGTGTGTGTGTGTGTGTGTGTGTGTGTGTGTGTGTGTGTGTGTGTGTGTGTGTGTGTGTGTGTGCATATAATATATATATTATATATATATATATATATATATATATATATATATATATATATATATATATATGCATATTATGTATATTTCTTTCCCAGTTTGTGAAAGATCAACATGAAACTTGGCATGCATTGTAGTTATCACCTGGGTAATAACTACCAGGGTATATATTGATAGAGCCAACTTGATGTAAATATGATTAATTATTTACCAATCAAGTCTACTAAATGAAAATCAGTGTCATTGGATAGAAGTCATCCAGTTATGTCCTGTTTCAATCGCATGATCCAGGTCATCGCGCATGATCTTGGCTTTGCCTGCATGGGCGATAACCCAGATATCATGCTCTTACTTGGATACAAATGCATATTCATGAATAAATAAATAAATGAATAAATAAACAAATATATATATATATATATATGCACACTATAAGATATATAATAATATATATACACAATAATATATATACAAATAATATAATAATAATATTATATATATACACACTAGTGTATATATTATTAAGTACTATAGTAAAAAGTCTCCCGCCATCTCAATCTTCTTCATCGACTTTCCTGGTTCCTTCCTCAACACCTTTTACTCCTTCATCTCAAGTCATACATACTTCCCATCTTCGATTATTGTGATGTTGTTTGGTTTGCTTGCACAAAGTCTGACTCTCATTGCTTGGATTTGCTCCTCAACTTTTCTTGCTGCACAGTACTTCACAGACGCAAATACTCTTCCGCCTCCTCAGCTCATAGTGTGCTTGGCATCAATACCCTGTCCTCCAGAAGGAAAGTGCATGTTGCCCAAACAGTTTTCAAGTGCTTGTCTTCAAACTGTCCTCCTTATCTTTCTTCAATCTTCCATATTCCTACTTCATCCCATGTCACTTGTTCTAACACTTTTTCTCAGATGAATCTTCCACCTACCAGGTCCTTGTTCGGTCGAAAGGCCTTTAGCTTTGCCAGGGCAGCTCTATAAGTCTCTTACGCCCTAAATCAGAGTGACGAAAAACTACAGAGCCTTCACCTCATTGGCACAAGATTTTTTTATTAACCTAGTTGACTTGTTCTAGCATGTTGTTATTCCTACTGCATTACTGCTTGTTCAATTTTAATTAATTTTGCACTTCAATTTTCAAACTGTCCTAATTTTTTACCTTCCCCTTCTTTTTAACCTTAGATGTGACTTTTGTAACCTTTATTATTTTATTTTACTGGGCGGCTGTGATAATAGCCTATGGCTAAAGGCCACCCAGCCTAAATAATGATACCCTGACCCTGACCCTGACCCTGACACTATAATAATATTATATATACATACATACATATATATATATATATATATATATATATATATATATATATATATATATATATATATATGCACACTATAATATGAAATAGCTATAGTACTCTTAGATATGTACGTATATGTGCATTACTATAACAATAATTGAGTTTTGTGCAAGCACATGATGAGTGTCCTTCAGGGATTTTGACTTATATTCAATAATATTTGATTCTGAATGCAATCAGATATTCTTCTTTCACATCAACAGGAACTGACTTCAATATTGTACTGCCACCACCTATTAACATGACTTCCAATGATGCAGGCGAAATGGCCAATGGAACCTTCGAAGTATCCATAACAGCTTTCAATAATGCTGCAAGCAGTGGTCAATTTGCATTGCGAACTGAATACACTCACGGTATACCACTTTTTCAACAGAATATGCTACAAGTCAATGTTACACTCCGTCAAGGTAATAATAATAATATAGTTATAGCACATTAGCTGTCGTGCACATCTGTTGACAGAATTATAGTCATCAGCCAGTATGCATGGCATAAGAGATTCAATACCAACACTTACTGCGAAAATGATCAAAGGATCGTTTTTGTCCACATGAAGTAGCTTATGATGTTCATGTTCAGTAATCATATTACATGTGTGTGTGAGTGTATGTGTGTGTGTGGTGTGTGTATGTGTGTGTGTTTGTGTGTGTGTGTGTGTATGTGTGTGTGTATGTGTGTGTGTGTGTGTGTGTGTGTGTGTGTGTGTGTGTGTGTGTGTGTACGCTGTGTGTCAGTGTACTAGTGTGTGTGTGTCTGTGTACAGTGTGTGTGCAGTCTGTATATATGTGTGTGTATGTGTCTGTTTGTGTATGTATGTGTCTGTTTGTGTGTGTGTCTGTCTCTCTCTCTGTGTGTGTGTGTGTGTGTGCACGCGCGCGTGTGTGTGTGTGTGTGTGGGTTTGCTGAGTGCATGCCGGCATTCATTTGCATGTATGCATGTCGAGCTTGTTTGTATGCATGCATACATTTGTCAGTTAAATAGCATCATCAAATTGGAATAATCATACTACTCTGAAACTTCCTTTGCCTTGTTCCTCATCATCAGGTGATCCCCCCACCCTAGCCTTCACTGCAGAGGTAGTATCAGACACCCAAGTCAACATCTCTGTTACAGCCACAGTTGCTAACTCTCCATGTCCTGACAACGTAACCCGCTACATTGTCAGTGCTACCAATGTTGCTGACAGCTCCATGGTTGTGAGCAAGACCTACTCTAGCATTCCTCAAGGAGAAGTGTTGTCCGGTTTAAACCCTTCAACCAACTACCACATTGTGGTTGCTGTTCAGACTGTATCAGGAGCTGTTGGTCACTCTAATACAATGACAGTGACAACTTTGCCATCTGGTTAGTTGCCTACAGTCACTATGACTTTTTCCTATTTACCACATGCAAATGCTTGTTATCTCACAGGACATTGAGTTAGTCCGTTTTCCCACTGTTTTGATATATAAATTCAATAGTTCCTAGTGCAGCACTTGGTGATATCCCAACGAACTGCAACACAGCAAATGTGACTTGGACAGCAAATGGTGTGACCATATCAACCATTATCATCAGCTACACTGTATGTTGCTCATTCCTATCTCAATGACTGCAGTACCTGACAATGTGTTGATCTCCTCTCGTTCATTCACTACTATAATAATATAGAGAACGGGAAGTGGTAATAATTCTTTTCAACTGATGTTTCCTTCCTCTGGTTCTCCTACCGAAATTCCTATTAATGTTACTGCTAGCGGGTCTCAAGATGGTACCTACCAGTTCCAGGTGAACTTCCTATAATAATTATTTAGTATTTATGCATGTGTGAATGTCATACATTCAATTTACTGTACGTCAGGAAATCTTCACGGCTGACAAATTTTGTGTTTTCATGGTTCGAAAGGATCCGCAAAATTATTCATCCTTGAACTTTAATGAAAAAACGGCTGCTGACAGAATTGTGTACCTCTTTTGCTTATAGAAAATGTTTGCACGCAAAAAACGATCACATACAATGTACGTTGCTTAGATTGTTAGTTTACCTTTCTTTGGGTTCACTTTTTAAGCTTTCGGAACATAGCTACGTATGTATCTTCACCAATAGTCTTATGCTTCGCAACGTCGACGAGCAACTGCTAAGAGGACTACATTCTACCCGCTAGATCTCACTGGTTCACTCTTGACAGATTAATTACTAACTACACCTATAGGATAAACGAAGAAAGACACAATTTTATTCATTGGGAGAGGCAAACACTTAGAACACAAGAAAAGACCTTTTATTGCATTAATCTGCAGGCAGAACCCGCGTATTTATCCACGAAAATTTATGACCTCCAAAAATGAGGCAAACCGCGAAATTTTTGTACCGAAATTTTTGAAAATTTCTTGACGTATGGTATTTCTCGAGTCAATTTCTTCACTGTTCATTCATGCAGGTCCAGTTTGTGTCATCTGATGGAAGATCTGGTAACTTCTCTTCTCCTTTGATAGTGGAGTGTTCTGGAAGTGCTCCTCTTGTTAAGAGCTTGATGACAGTAGTGATGTGTGTTGTCATGGCAGTAATGACTGTCACGTCCATTGTTTAGTACCAATGCAGTAGTATACAATTTTATAGTGTATATAGTAGGTTGACACCTATATACATAACCATGTATGAGTGGTGCAACATTTAATTTACATAATATATCATCAGTATATAGTGCACACGCATCCTGCATCATCTGAGTCGATCAGCAATAATTATTGCTACTGATTCAGAATTCATTGGTATATAGGGTGAAACAGGATGTCTTCATTATAATTATATAGGTCTATGTAACAATAGTATTATAGATTAGTTTGAAAGTGTTGTAAATGAATAAATAATACATTGAATTGTTTAATTAAAGCTTTGATGAGAGGAAAGTTTAACATTGGTCAGAGGAGATGAGGAGGTAGTGTAGTGTGAATCTTTGATCTATATTATAATGAAGCTTTTTATTGTGTCCTTATATATAGAGCTCTATTACAAGTGCATCGGTGTACCCTGAATTCATGCATCCTGCATGCAAGAAGTGCTGCCTGGTGCCTGAAAGGCCTATTGGTCCCGATGTTCAATGCAGCACTTGCTGACAAAGATACTGAGACCGTTGCATGACTCCAATAGGGGGTTCAATCACTCCCCGAGAGGGTGATGTGAGTGGAGCTCTTGTCGATCGAAGCCTACTCCCACAGGCACGATTAACATACAGCTCTGTATCTGTATGTGTGTGTAGAGTGCTTGTGTGTGTGTACATGTGTGTGTGTGTGTGTGTGTGTGTGTGTGTTTGTATGTGTGTGTGTGTGTGTGTGTGTTTGTGTGTGTTTGTGTACATGTAGGTGTGTGTTATCTGCTCTCAATGGTAATGTATGAGATAGCCTCATTGTCCATCATTGAGCAGGTCATAGGATGGGACTCAAGTATGGTTTGCGGATAATGTAGTCTTAGGAGGAAATTACCACAGATACTTGTTTGGTAGAACTTACTGCAGGAAATAGGCCCACAATATGGATATTTCCCATATCCAACCAAATCTTGGCCGATTGTAAAAGAGCATGCAGTTGAAATCCCAAGCAAGATCCCTCTTCACTGGTTCAAGCATCAACATTACATCAGTAGGCCACAAGTACTTGCCCCCCTCGTATATCGCACCTCTTTTGTGCTAGTTTTCAGTGAAAACGTAACGAATACGTAGGTCAATAGGCATATATTCACTTGTAAGTAGGTTGTCACTGGAAATAACCCAGTATAATTCAAACCAAAATTACATGTACAAGACCTATATAATATCCGTGTAAAAATGGAAATGGGATGAAAGCATGACTGTCACTTCCACCAAAATACTAAAACAATGTACTAAGGTTTGTCATGCTGTATAGATCCATACATACTTTGGCTACATTGACATTTACTTGCTATATCAGTATTATTATGTTTGCGTATGCCGCTAGTGATGACTTGGATAAACTCTGTTTGGGCCTATTTAATGTTGCATGACAGCCACTACCTACAACCTATTATTTACAAGCAAAAAGTATATGGACAAGAACCATATAAAACATTTAAAAATGGAAAAAGGATATATAGGAATGAAAATTGTCAAACGTCAAGAAATATTAGAACAAGGTAGGGTTGTTTGCTACATAGGGCTGGACGGGCATAGGGCTGGACGGGCATAGGGCTAGACGGGCAAAGGGATAGACATACATAGGGCTAAACATGGAAAGGGCTATAGGCGGGCATAGGGATAGGTATACAAGGGGCTAGACGGGCATAGAGCTAGACAGAGCTGGGTTGGACTGTGTACAGTGTGCAAATACCTACATCCTGCATTACTATTTTAGCTGTAGGATATAGGAATAATATGTATAGGGTGGATTAAGGGGGGGGGGGGGTTGGAGGTCTTAATATATAATATTACTATTATCCGTGTGTGTGTGCTAAATAAATGCCAATGTGTACTATGTAACTGACAATGTAGCATGTTATACATCTGGTGTGTGATCTTTAATTTGTTAACTTTTTATTTAATGCATCAGACTTAGTTATGTAGTAACATTTGATACTTTGAGTCAAGATTCCAGATTGAGTGATCCAGTTCCCCTACAACGAGAAAAATGAAAAGTAGGAATGTTATGTGGAATGTGCACATAGCAAATGGATTCTTTATAGAGGTGATGTTACTATGGTAATGCACTAAGTATCCGATTGTAAGAATATACAGTACACTATGTTGTAGGTAGATGTCAAAGGGACCCGGTTGCCTGTGTTTATACCACCATAACTTCCCTGGTAACTTTCTACATGATGTCTCTCCTTCTTGTGTGTATTTTGTCTGCTGTACTGTTTGGCTTGTCAAATGGAGTTACTGGTTAGCTGCTACCATAGTCAGTGAGAGTTATAAGCTTCATTTACAGACAACAAATCTAGCTGGAGAAAGTGGTTTTCTCCACAATAATTTTGCAACCAATTTGCTTCTGTCGATAGATAAGTTACTACAATGTGTCCTTCTGAAATGAGCAGTATATA
>CAUJGJ010000069.1:590700-593200 GCA_963170055.1 Halisarca cf. caerulea | reverse complement strand
CAAAACAGGTTCAGGTCAAGATGGGCAAAGGGCAAGACAGGCATAGAGCTAGACGATTGAGCATAGGGCTACACATACATGAGGTTAGACGGGTATATAGGGCTAGACAGAGTTTAGTTGGACTGAGTGTACACTGTGCAAATTCCTACATCCCTCATGTGCAGCACATTATATGTATATGCTATTAAAGGAGTGGATACCTCTGAAATGCGAAAACTTCCTTAATTAAATAATTAATTGTTTAAACAGCAGAAAATGCACTATTGTTCTGTCCCATTTGAGGTCCGTTATCTATTGAAATGTGTCCATACAGTTGAATCCTCCAAACTTAAGTCAGGACACTTCCATATATACAGGACAGTGTATTGTGGTCCTAACAGTGTCCTTAATGGAGAGGTTTCACTATACAGGACAGCGTACTGTGGTCCTAACGGTGTCCTTATTATAGAGGTTTCACTATACAGGACAGCGTACTGTGGTCCTAACGGTGTCCTTATTATAGAGGTTTCACTATACAGGACGACATATACAAACGTATGTATAACGAACCACCTCAGGACTGCTACAATAGATTCACTACATCAGGGTGTTCACTACATTGGGGGTCATTTACAATAGACTAAATAGGTGTACATTCTAAGGTCTATGTTTGTTATATCAGGGAGGTTCATACGTACATGTCTCCTGTGTACATACAATACAGGTCATTCAATAGTTCCCACTTTGTAATCTTAATAATATGAATTTATTACGATATATTTACGACTACAATGCGATGAAATTACTATCATGATACAAAGAGATAGCGATCATTCTGTGTTTAGAATCTACCAAATTAGAAGTGCTGCATAAGAAGAAAAAGGTGTTAGTACGCATGAGTGAGGAGTTCTACAACTTCTGCTTGCAATAGCATCTGAGGTTGCGTGGGAGCTATTTTGGGCAAATTTTGCTATGGACATATGCAAGCATATAATTTTGCATTCGTACGTAGTGAGAGACTCCTGGTAGATTCATCCTCGGCCACTCACCCCATGCTGTTGCTGTCGGCAACAAAGTATAAGAAAGTTGATACTTATGTCCTACGAGCAAATTTTGTAACTCGGCAAATGTACTATGGTACAAGAAATAATGAAGTTGACGTTTGACTGCAAAATTATGCCTGTAATTGTTGACGTGTGAAAGCTGTAAGTACCTAAAAATATGTCCCTTAGTACACCTCATAGAAATTCTTGCGGACACGTGATCAAATTACACGCCAGTCCTTATAGCACCTCACGCATTAAGGCTGGTTGTGAGTCCCCTTGAGGTGAGATCTAGAGCAAAGTGCTCAAAGAACTTTGGAGTTTGTCAGTATTCCTTTAATTGCGTTTGTTTGCAAACATTGGTGTATTCAGATTACATAAATTAAGCGGAGAATCATTCACTTCCACCATTTGAGAGAAAGCTATAAGTCTATTGTCAGGTATCTTGAGGACGAAGGGCATGCACAAAGCAGCAAAAGCACAAGTTTTTGATTGCATTTTCAAAAGACTGGTTCCATCCAGTGGAAACCAAGAACCGGGAAAAAAAATTGTGTTCGAAGAAATAATGACAGTGGACAACGAAACAACAGGGGAAGAATTAAAGCATGTTCTTCAAGACAACGGGATTCATGTTTACGGATACACAACCGTTTAGATAACCGGGTTTTCGAAAGGATTTCAGTCAGTGAAGAAGTCTTTCTCTCGCCATTAGTCACAAGGTTGTCACACAAAATCTCGCTATTGATGTCACCAACCAACGGTAACAATCGGTGAAATTGATACTTCTTCTAACAGAACGAATAACCTTCAGAACGTCTTAAAACCACTTTGTGCAGAATAATACAATTTTCGATCGAATATTCTTCTGTTTGTGAGCGAGAAGGCCTATAATATTATCTTCATGCAAACATACATGTGACTAACGCATGCATATCAGTAAAACGTGTGATTAATAAATGAAATTCCTTTATAAACCACACAATGCCCCTCTGTTTCCTGAAAAGGCACATGTTATACCTGCGAGGTACATCTTCGAAAGGGGAAATCTGAAATATAGAAAGGTTTGCAAGTTTTCAAACCCTATGTTAAGAAGCATAGGGTTATATAGAAGCATATGCCAAAGATTCAGTAGTGTGGTGTAAGAAGATTGTGAATGGTGGATGAAACCATTATCTATTTTTCTTGCACCTTGTGGAAGCACTCAAGCCATGGGCTACCGTCTAAAGAGGGGTCCTTTGTCCAAGGACGAAGAAGGAAAGCATTCAAAAACGCAACGCGTTGAGAAAAGTTTGTTTTAGCCTTTGGATTTTGCTTCGAATTTATTCCAAACTTGTGCAATAGCACTTCCGTTAATTGCAATGAAATATCCGTTAATTGGAATGTAACGTCCGTTAAATGAATTGCAACATCCGTTAAATGAAACGAAAAATGTGTTAAACCAATCGAAAAAGACTGTATTGTGCTATTTAATCATCATG
>CAUJGJ010000069.1:580700-585700 GCA_963170055.1 Halisarca cf. caerulea | reverse complement strand
CCCCACAATATTTGGTACACACGTTGCACCTCACAACAATGCTAAATAAGTCATTATGCACACACACAGCATAGGCAGCGGAGACGGTACGGCTAGCACAGCTACAGCCGAACCAATCAACAGCAAGTAGGGGATGAGCCATACCAAACCCACCTTATTCGTAGCAGGAAACTGTTACTGTTTACTAAAGGCAAGTGGTTTTCTCCCTTTAGTAACAATCCA
This sequence comes from Halisarca cf. caerulea, assembly GCA_963170055.1. NCBI lineage: Eukaryota > Metazoa > Porifera > Demospongiae > Chondrillida > Halisarcidae > Halisarca > Halisarca cf. caerulea. The sequence goes on along the minus strand of CAUJGJ010000069.1, from coordinate 585,478 downwards.
CTCTCCAACAAATATTACATAATTCTAAATGTTTGTGACAAAACAACACTTTAGGTAGGTTAGCATCGTCAGAAATTTCATCTATTGGTAAATTGCTACTTGAATAAGATGCCATTTTGAAGTGATATGTCATGACGACCGATTCTACTGTGGGACAACATGGCTGAAGACGTTGATATCCGCTACTGTTATCATTGACAAGTCAAATAATTACATATTTGCGTGGAATACTCATAGGCTTGACACCACAGATCCAACCCACGCCATACCAAACAAAAATTACTTCTTCCACTACTGCACAGTACAGCACACATAACTTTCAAAAACACTTGTGAAACCTCCAAATAAAGGACACATTGGGGATTATATAATTTCAGCCATTTTGTCCTTTGTAGAGAGGTCGTTTACACTGTGCCTCTATTCAGAGACGTCACTAGCAGAGGTTCCAATGTATTGCAATGTACACCACAACCGCACACACAAAGACATGCACACTCACTGCACACAGTGGAGAATGAGAACATCCAACACATGAAGTACTTTTAAGTATGTTCGCATGAATAAGCAGATGTGCAGGTGTACACAAAACAAGAGAAACACACACATATATACGTATGTATGTATGTATGTACACACATAAGCACACAGTCGTTCACAGCAGAGAAAACAGAGAACACTACTTGTAAGTAGTATGCATACACTTAAGTATGTATGTGAATATATGAACAGATGCGTTTACATTCTGATACGTTATGTACGTACACTTACAACATACATAGACCTTCACACAGGCCTACACACGGACCTACACACAGACCTACACATGGACCTACACACAGACCTACACACAGCCCTACACACAGCCCTACACACAGACCTACACACAGACCTACACACAGACCTACACACAGACCTACACACAGACCTACCCACAGACCTACACACAGCCCTACACACAGACCTACACACAGACCTACACACAGACCTACACACAGACCTACCCACAGACCTACACACAGACCTACGTACACACCTGCTCTGGGCTCATGTAGAGATGTGTGCCCACATTCCCTGTGCGTCCCTTACCGCTGTTGCTCCTACTGACACCATCTGGAACAGTGCAACGGGCAGTAGAGCATAAAGCACAGTTCCATTTTACCATAGATACACAGAGAACACTGTACCATTCACATTATACGTATGTAGTACTGTTAGTATGCACATGTGCATACACATTCACAAATATAGTCGAACCTCGTTAGTGAGTACACCTGGGGACCCTCCAAATTGCTACTCACTATCAGTAGTACTTGCTAACCATATAGATTAGTACTATGGGTTATAAGCTGGGGTATCATATCCTTCCTAACCAGGTATTACTCGCTAACAGTGTTCTTACTAACGAGGTTCTACTGTATGTAGATCGATGTGTGAGCGTGCATGCATGCACATACACACTAATATGCGTATGTATACATACATGTGTATATACGTATATATGTAAGTACGTATGCATACGTACATACACAAACATACACATACTGTATATACGTATGTACACATGCGCACGCACATACACATATGTATGTATATATGTACACATGTACACGCACAGTCACAAACGTGTAGATCAAGTAGTGAACATGTACAAAGATATGCAGATTCACACAGACTGACCACGCGGTGAAAGAGGAGGCTGGATTTGCTTGTATTCGTCGAAGTCTCCAGCAACAAGACCAAAATCTCCAACCTTGATGCTCCCATCAAATGAGAAAAAGATGTTAGATGGCTGAAGGGGTGGGCCGACAAGTAGATCACAATAGATCCTGTGTACACATGCACATACAGTACATACGTATGTACGTATATAACTGCAGATCATACGTATGTATGTGTACATCTAATAAAATGCAGGATATACTTCCTTCTGAGTCAACAGCTCCCCCCCCTACTCACACACACTAATACAAACACACACACACAACACACACTAATACAAATACACACACACAACACACACTAATACAAATACACACACACAGCACACACTAATACAAACACACACACACACAACACACACTAATACAAACACACACATGTACATGAAGCGCACAAACACAAATACACACATAAGCATGCACACACACACACACACACACACACACACACACACACACACATACACAACACACACACACAACACACATGCACGCATACACACACACACTCACACACACACACACACACACACACACACACACACACACACACACACACACCTTCAGGTCCCGATGCATCATCCCTTTACTATGCACATAGCAAACAGCTCCCAATATCTACATTTTACGAAGCAAAGGAGAAGGCACTTGCATGAAAATTTGCAAGCATGTATATGTAATGATTGGATGTGCATATGTATGTGCATGGTTCATGTACGTACATATACGTATATGTACACATGTGTGTGTGTGTGTGTGTGCATGTGCGTACATGTGTCCGTGTGTACATACGTATGTGCGTGTGTGCGTGTTCATGTGTGCATGTGTACATATATGCGTGCGTGCGTGAACATGTGTGTGTGTGCATGCATGCATGGGTGCATGCATGCGTGCTCGTGTATGTGTACATGCACAATGTCATATAAGTGTTTGTGTAGTACAGAATGCATTAATGCTTCACACACAGTCAAGTACGTATGCTCTCACACACACAGTCAAGTACGTATGCTCTCACACACACAGTCAAGTACGTATGCTCTCACACACACAGTCAAGTACATATGCTCTCACACACACAGTCAAGTACGTATGCTCTCACACACACAGTCAAGTACGTATGCTCTCACACACACAGTCAAGTACGTATGCTCTCACACACACAGTCAAGTACGTATGCTCTCACACACACAGTCAAGTACATATGCTCTCACACATACAGTATGTACATATGTACATACGTAGTATCATACAGTACCGTACTACTAGCTTACAAGTTATAGTTCATTACATACGTACCTGCTCAAAGAAGAACATAACAGTCTTTCTGGACCTTCCGGTGCCATTTGCCCTCAGCCACTCCTTTAAGCTCTCTTTCCGACAGAGTTGCATTTGTATGTAGAGGAAGGATGGCGGCAGGGCCTGGGAGTTACGGTCACTGCCAGTGCTCTTTGAGACTACAATAAGAGGCAGAATGTATGTACGTACGTATTACGCACGTATGTAGTTTCAGCAATGTTTGTTCAGAATGCACCACATACGAACATACGTATGTACATACATACATACATACATACATACATACATACACATGTGCACATGCATATACAGTACATACATGTACTTTAATCATCAATGACAACAACAGGTACAGACGCACAGATCGTTAAGATACAACCCCCTAATTCGTCTATCCTCTCACGCACATAACATCCATTTTGAGCGTGAATTAGCTGATACGGTTGTACACTGTCCAGTATGTACAGTCTACCCTACCAGGGCAGGTTTTCCAAACTGAAGTGCAATAGAAACATGACTTCTCTGCGCTCGTTACATGTACAATGTATGAAATTGATAATGTCTCAAATTACTGTAAGAACACAAGCACACAGACTCACACAAACACATACACACACACACACGCATGCACACGCACGCTCACACGCCCTCACGTACGCATGCACACTCACACATGTATGTACACACACATACACACACACACACACACACACACACAGAGAGACACACACACACACACACACACACACACACACACACACACACACACACACACGCACACACACACACACACACACACACACGCACAAAGGGGAACACCGACACAAATACGTACATACATACTGTACGTAAATCTGGATAAGCAGACAGACCTTCTGTACTATTCTCATGACAAGAGGATTTCCTCCCTTCAGATGTCAATCCACACTCCCTGTCCTCCTCTTCAGGGTGACTCTCTCCCCTTTCAAACACAACATCAAAACTACTTTCCTCGGGGTTAGATGAAGGTCGCTCAAACTCAATTATAAGAGATTCGCTATTGGACTTGTCCACGGTGGGTGAGCCTCGTAAAGGCAACAGCATGCTACGATTGTCTTGATGGTGGGAGGGCAGTTGATGGGGAAAGGTGATACACGAGTTGGAGACATTTGAATCTGGCACTTCAGAACTGCAAGAAGATACATACGTATGTATGTACAGTATCTATGTATGTACATACATCTGCTTATTTTCTGCTTTTCTACAACCATATACATACACTTGTACGTATAGTCAAACTTGTTCATAACCACACCCTTGGTGCCACTAAAATGTGCTGTTATAACCAAGTTGTTGTTGTAACCAGGACATTCAGTGCAGAGACCATTGAATCCGTTCCTGTCATGTGTGTTGCTGTAAAGAGGTTGACATTAGGGACGTTTTGCAACTCGTAACGAGTAGTTCATAACAAATGTTTTTACTCGTCTCGTACCCGTCTCGTGACTATCCTTAATAAGTTTTTGCTACTCGTAACGAGATGCGCCACGGGTATGGGAACATTTTCGTCGTCATAGACGCAAGGAAGACACGTACGTAGCTCGCTACTTCTTTCTTTCGCCAGGGAAGCATTTCAGAACAGTCAGGCGTCGATATTTCTCACATTTTGGACGTATGCCATAAGCTCTGTAAGTAACGAAATATCGTGCTCGATTGTAAACTTTTGGCAAACTTTCTTTCCTTTGTAAAACTTCTTTTGGTGTTTCGGCCATTACCCTCAGTCTTCGG
>CAUJGJ010000069.1:563200-575700 GCA_963170055.1 Halisarca cf. caerulea | reverse complement strand
CTGCATGTGAAGTAGTACACCCGTATGTATGTACGTGCGTATGTCTGTTTTACACATACGTATGTACATATGCGTACTGCATATTTACATACGTAGCACACATGAATGTGTGCATCTGGATGTGAAAAATATACGTACACACATAAATACAGCAGGGCATATATGTACATACAGTCAGACCTCACTCATCTGCACACATCCGTTCTGGAAGAAATTGTGGATAAAGTGAGGGAAGTGGATAAATGAAGGAGCAGTAGTATAGTGTACAGTAGGATTATTGTGTATTTGTTCCAATAAAACTTCTGTGGAAGATGAGGGAACTGGATATCTGAGGTGCGGATAAGTGAGGTCCCACTCTACGTACGTACCAGCATGTTAGACAATTATCATAGCAAGTACCTATATATGTACATCAAGGGCAAACTAAACACGTACATACGTACTAGTATAGACTATTAGTGTCAGTTTCAGTGATGCATAATGAGGGTGGGAGAGGGCAAAGAGTAGTTATTACCCAGAAGTGTGCACATAAATATTATCCTGGCTACATACTACGTATGTATATGCCCATACTCCCATACGCATACACAGTCATTCTCACCTCTCCTGACAGAGCATTTAACCCATATACAGCTCTCTCCTTTGATCCCACTAGAAAGGACCCTTTGATGACAAAATCTTCATTCATAAGCATGTCTGCAGTGAAGGGTAGTTGTTGAAGATGATCATTTTCAAGAACGTAGAGGTGCGAGTCCAGACCTGGGATGAAATGGGGCCCACCCTGTGATAACGTGGACAATGGGCATAAGAGCAGAGCACATATGCACATAGGTACATACGTATACCGTGCAACCTGTCTTAAAAATACATGTATTATTACATGTACATACGTACATATGTGTACGTAGGCAAGGGAGAGTTTATGAGGGGAAAATGTTTGGAGTGAGGGGGGACCATTGCTAACTTATATACGCATGTGTTCACTTCCTGTATATTTTACATTTACAGTGGAATCTCCGAAGGTGGACACTCCGAAGTAAGGACAGCTTCTCTACAAAGGACAAAGCTGAAGGTCCTGAAATATTTTCTGCCTATAGTTCCAATACATTATTAACCTCCCAAAGTGGACAACCTCCTTACAAAGGACAAAGAGGCTCAAGTGTGACACGTAAAGCCTCTTTGCCCTTTAACACTGTTCTTTATTCAGAGATTCCGCTGTATAAATCATTGAAGTGCTATTAGGTAATCTTGATGCTTTGAGCTGTCTCGTGTGCAGTGTGTGTGTGTGTGTGTGTGTGTGTGTGTGTGTGTGTGTGTGTGTGTGTGTGTGTGTGTGTGTGTGCATGCATGCGTGCGCGTGTGTGTGCATCCTTTGGAATGATTAATACTCATGACATTGGGATTACTTGTTTTAAATCAGGTTACACGAGTTTGTCAGGGAGTTGAGCAGCAGAGTGAAGTACAGCGCTAGATAGGTTAACTTTAGTAAAAGCTACAGGACCTCCTCTGAACTGCTCTAGTGTTCCAAAGTACCCCCACTTTACCCTACAGCCCAACCGCTGTACAGTGGAGTCTCATTACAATGAATCGTGAGGGATACCGAATATTCTTCACTTTATCCAGTAAAATTCTTTGGTAGAACATTAAATAACTGGATCACTTGAAACTATTCACCATGTGCAGAAATACTCTACAAGAGTATTCTTTATGATGAGAAGAGTGTACATTATAACGAGTTTGTTGTTTGTTTTGTACTCACTGTATTATGTTCAGAGCTTACCTCTTTATTTTTATTAATTTATCTACTTAAAGTATATACTATAGTCCATTATCATGCACACCTTCTTGCCAGGACTTAAAGGTTTTTTTTCCTAAGGATTTTCCAATTACAGTCAAATTGTGTACCTGGGTTAGTAAGTACTCATTGCTCTGTCCCTACCTCATGCAATACCATTTAAAGCACCTTGGGCCACGTTTACACGTATCCGGATACCTTTATAAACGTATACTTTCCACTGCGTTTACAACTTGTTTACACGAAAACGATCGATGTATGCGTTTATAGAGTATCCACTTAGGTATCCGTTTACGAAGTATCCACATTCGTGTTTCTGGGTGCCACTTACAGTAGCCTCTGGCTAAAGGTTCCCCAGGTTAAATAAGAATACCCTATACCCTATACCCTATACGTTTTCGGCGTTTTCGTGTAAATAGTCTGTGTAAACGCATTGAAAAGTATACGTTTACAAGGGTATCCGGATACGTGTAAACGGGGCCTTGGATAGTAAGTACCTCTGATAGTGAGTACCTATTTTGCCTTTCCTTGAGGGTACTTACTATCCAAGTTCTACTGAATTCAAAACACAGTTGTAAACATCAGGATTTTGTTACCTTGGTGTGGACAAGTGACGAAGAAAACAAAGGTCCCTTCTGAGAGGAGAAGGACCAAAGTACATGACCACCACCTGCATCCAGTGCTGTCAATGATCCATCTACAGTACTCACAAGCACACTCCTAGAATGGGATTTATAATTATATAGATTACGAACTCACTAAAGATAACATAGTACACAGTACACTTACCCACACACACACACACACACATACACACACACACACACACACACACACACACACACTTACTCACTCACTCACTCACTCACATTCACTAACACAAACACACACACACACACACACACACACACACACACACACACACTCACTCACTCACTCACATTCACTAACACAAACACACACACACACACACACACACACACACACCACTCTCTCTCTCTCTCTCTCTCTCTCTCACACACACACACACACACACACACACACACACACACACACATACACACACACACACACACACACACACACACACACACACACACACAGGAATCCATCGTACAATGAACTAAACCAAATAGTACCTTTGAACATTTTCTCTACACATCACCGCCGTTGGCGGTTCCTCTGCTACATTGCTACATGACGACAAGGTGGAAAGAACCTGAACCAGAAAGGGTAAAGTCTTGCCCTTCATCCAGATTTGATAGATTTAGCATTAGAAGACAACAAATTCTAGAATACGGTAGATGATTCCAGAAAACAAAACGACCCGATTCTTTGATTACGTTTGCAACTGCTTTGTCCCTTTTCTCTATTTTTAGCAGTGACGTCATTGTTAAATCCGGAAATGGTCGCCGCATATCCCCTACGATATAGATGATAGGCTATGGTCGCTTACCACGGTACGACGCCCTAGGTACCTACATGTATGACGCTATGCGTTCGCGAGCGTTATAACCTAGAATATATGCCTACGGTAAGCGCCAGGCAAACAGGTACGTAACTGTGAATTAACAATAATATAGCGAGTTACAATGAGCCTCAATCACTAGCATAACTTAACAATACATCGAGATGATATAATACATGTAGCATAGACAGGTGTTAAGTGGACTATTCCTCATCCGCATAGTCTGCTGGGTTCTTCCTCAATCTGCGCTCAAAGTCCTTTTTGGCAAAGTAGTACACTGTGAATCCCGTTAGAAATCCCGGAACAATGAAAAACACTTCTTCAAAGAACCTCCGAACCAAGTTCCCAGGACTGCGTGTGAGGAGTCCTGCAAACGCCCTCTGCTCAAACGGTGACAAACTGTACTGGATAATGTTCCGTGAATGGACACCAAGGTTTCCAAATATCTTTCCCATCCTGTATCACTAGGCAAGAGAAAGGAAGACAGAGAGAGAGAGAGAGACAAGAGGAAATAAGAGAATAATTTCAAAACACTCCTACGCAGCATTGACTGCAGGATTGTTTCAAACATATTTAATTAATACAGTGCACGTGTAGACGTAGAATTTTGTTTGATTATCAACTTCATGTACACATGCCTGTACAGCAGAACTTGGATAGTAAGTACTCCCAAGGGGAGGCAAAATAGGTACTCACAATCAGAGGTACTTACTATCCAACATGTTTTCAAAGGTACATGATGTAGGGACAGAGCAATAACTATTTACTATCCAGGAGTACTTACTAACCCAGGTACTTACTAACATAGTTTGACTGTAAATGGATGATACCCTTGCAGAATGACAAATTACCCACTGTTGGTTTTACACATGTTCACACATACGTAGCTCTGAACGGACTAAACTTGTCATCAAGTACGTACTATCAAGGGTGAACCAAATAAGGTGTATGTACGTACGTACATACATATGTACATACGTACATTCTGTCTGTGCTGATTTCAGTAGTATACTGTACATCAATTCAGTAGAGCAATGGGTAAGTGCATACAAATGTACACACGCCCTAACCAGGAGCATGCACTACCCAATGTACGTATGTGCGTACACTATACAGTGAATCCTCAATAATCCACTGCAATTTGCTTTGAAAACCTAATGATGGAATATCCCAACCCCTGTGCAGTCTTTCCAATCAATTCATGCACAATATTGAGGAGAGACAAAAGGCATTGGCAGATAAAGCTGTGCTTGATTAATGAGAATTCATGGTACACAATTTGACTACATGTACGCACATACATACATATGTACGCACATACATACATGTATGTACGCACATACGTACAGGTAGTACATGAGTATAAATGGTGGGCATATACACACTGGTAGTGTATCAGCTTAAGCGACATAAAACACATGATCCCCTTATCCACCTACGTATGAACGTTAAGGAACTGGTATGAAATTACAGACACACACAAAGTTCATTTGAAAGTAGAAATTATTGGACGACAGTATACCATACAACTATGTACAGGCTGGGCTAGTACATACAAGTACATAAGCAGGCTGGGCTAGTATATACATACAAGTACATAAGCAGGCTGGGCTAATACTTACAAAAAACGTACATATGTATAGGCAGGGCTGAGTGAGTAGCCCAGACTAGGTTTTTGCTCCTTTCTTACATACGTATATGAGAAAATGATATCATTGCATAAAGAAAGAGCGGTAGTGTGGTCTGAGCTACACGAGACTAGGTTGAGAAGGGGGTGGGAGGAGGGCACGCCCCCTCCACATTTCACCAATTGACTACCTACGTACGTAGTAGTGATTTGCCCATATTGGTGCACTGACTCCCAATTTCTGCGAGTAGGCGTATACATGTAATAATATATTATGAGGGGCCGGGTTCAAAAGTTCCTGGGGAATATTTATGCTTGATGTCTCAGTAAACAAAATTAATGAAAGTGACCAGTTTGTCTTGCTACACGTGATAGCTCGGACTTATCATGAAAATTTGGCTATGTTCAAGGATGTATAACGTAATAATCATCGTAGTTTTCACAAAAATATACGTAAGGTCTAAAAGACTGGAGGAATATGCTGAGATTAATCCTCAAGGAAAATGGCCTCAATTTCCAAGTTATGATACATAGAACATGGCAATTTTCATGGAATTCACTAGTGACTTACAAATGAGCACTACTGGGAACAAATAAAGACACAAATATTCAAGCGAACCCGCTTTTGCTGTCGTCTCCTTCGGCTCCTAGAGTTGGGCGAATTCCGCTTCCCAGTTCCAATCCAACTTTTTTATGGAGGAAAATTAATATGGAAGGAATACTGTTTATGTAATATAATTATCAAACTATAATATACTTCATTTCACGTATGTATTATAATAATAGGAACGTCTATATTGTTACATGTAGCGGCAAATAGACCCGCGCTAACATGCCGCCAACTTGCGCTGCAAAACAAACTCGTTTCGAAGAACTTGGCGAACACGGACAGAAGAGGCTTTTCTGGCCGCATTAAAATATTCTGAGCAGCCTCTTAATGTAAACAGGAGTAGCGCTGTGATGGGAAGGCGTACTAAAACGGTTAGAACGTATTCGAAGCGATGTCCGAAGAAAGTTTTGGAAGAGAACTCCAGATTAACAACCCCAGAAACTCAAGACGAAAATAGCTCCATTAAAGCACCACAAACTCCAAGCTACTTGAAGGATATAAGTCTATTTGTGAATTCCAATTCAACATCTCACAATAGTAGGAAGACATCAGTTTCTTCATCCTTGTGAGTGTATACACATGTACAAGCTACAATTTACTTCCACTGTGTGTGTGTGTGTGTGTGTGTGTGTGTGTGTGTGTGTGTGTGTGTGTGTGTGTGTGTGCATGTGTGCAAATGTGCATGTGTGTGTGTGTGTGTGTGTGTGTGTGTGTGTGTGTGTGTGTGTGTGTGTGTGCACATGCTAGTCAATAAGTATGCATGTACTGTTACATATTTTACCTTCTGGAACACAGAGCTACACATGAATACAAAAACCCACAAAACAAGGTATTCATTGCAAGAAACTCAGTAGACCTGCAACATGGATGTGCTCATGACAGTAGCAAGGATGTCCACGAGTCATGCAATAAACCTAGTGGTGTAGATGGGAGTGAACAGACAATGATGTCTTCACGGGGCACGCATCATCTAACAGCTTTGGATGAAAGAACGGTACAACAGACGATGTCAATGGAGATGACCTGCTATTCCACTGGCAGTAACCCATGTAGTACAAATGGAGATGTTGTAGATGTAATACACAATGACCATGAACCCGCTGCAGCCTCAGAAGAATGCAAGCTTGGTGAACATGCAACATTGGAAGAAGATAGCTGCTGTGACTCAACACAGTCTACTTTGAAGAGCACAACACACTTTGTAGAGGACACCATGTGTACGAGTACCACAGGGAGAAGCATGCAAGGGCAAACACTGCACAGTGACAACACTACCCTGCGAGATGATACCACCTCAACCAGTGGTGAAGTAGACAGTGACGGTGCAAGTTCAGATGAAGTTCTACGAACTGCCCACACTTGTATTGAGGATTTCCCCACAAGCGGAACAGGACCAATTCTGTGTCTCAGCCCACTACCTCTACCACATTTGGAAGCCTGTGATGAGGAGTGGCCCACTCAACACCATAGACCACTAATTCAAAAAGTGGATATACCCATTAGCTCGCAAAACATAGAACCAAATGAAAAGAATAGCACAAGAAACAGTTCCGAGGATTGTTTGCCTAAGACCAGTGACAGTCAACGACATTCAACAACACAGCATACTGTTTCACCTCCTGAAAACATGCCAAGTAGAGTGTGTAATACTCGGATTGCACCTAGAAAACGCATCAATACATGTATGCCCAGTCTAACAAGTGGCAGCCTGGAATACAACTCCTGTACACCTGGCACAGTAAATGACAGCTTGCATAGTGACTCTTCAAATTCAGTCTCCAGCACCCCTCAGGCTACACTGTCCCTAACTGGATCGGCAAGAACAAATGGAATAACTACATTTCATTGTGATAACACACTGTCTACTCACTCAACCACTGGAAAGAGCAACCGTTGTATGTGCAGTTGGCCTGGAAATGTACCAGCCTCCACATCAAGCACAGAGATAGTAAATTTTCGATCAAGTACACCACTATTTGGTTGTGGCATAGGAGAATTAGTCAATTGGAATTGCAGCCCTATTTCCAAAGCCTCGGAAACTTTAGAAAGTAAGATTACCCAACCAAACAATATACTTACTAGCTTGTTACCTACCCCGAGATTTCCAATGCTGGAAGCAAGTATGCCCAAGACAACACAGCCTGTACAGAAGAGACGAATAACCTTGTGTAATCTATCAAAGAAGACATCAACACCAGTTTCTGTCATTTTGCAAAATAGACGCAAAGCTAAAACTGGTTTTTGTGGAGATGGAAAGAGAAAGCCAAGAAGGAAGAATAAGCATCCACTAGTTTACGACCCTTACTCATTCCTGTGCAATGATGATGAAAGTGTTGAAGGATTGGAGAGGCTCAAGCTAGCAGCATCTTTAGCATCCATTCACGACTACACCCATGCCCAGGGTATTCCTGAAGAAAGTTTGTCTACAACTGTCGTTGCAAGCAAGCCACCAACATGCATACTCATCACTCTCGCAGAGCCACAACAAATGTTTACACATGGAGTACTAAAAGGTATACAGACCGGTGCAAAGAGGGGCTGCAGGAGGGAGCTGAACTTCGGAGCCAATGTGGATTTGGACATTCTTTGTGAAATATGATACATGCAATATTATGTACATACTGTATATATTTCCCTATGAGCCCCTCCCACTCCCTTGCACATAACTTACACATTTAACTCAAAATGCAATCAATTAATGACCCGGAATTGTATAACATGCTACTTCACAATCTGAATTTTATTGTGGCAATTTGAAATGCATACATAATGGGCACAGTCAGTACAAGTATTACGTATGTATATGTTTATGTTTATTGTGTGCGCATACATTTACATCATGTGTTGTAATTGTACCATAATATTATGGATTCATGGATAACGGACAATGTACGTACATGCATGTACATACATATGCAATCTGCAAACATATACGTACGTATATGCACGTACATACATATGCAATCTGCGTACATACGTACGTATATGCATGGACAGCTAGAGAAAAAAAAAACCTAGTGCAACCAAAAACAGGACAAAATCCTAAAATATTCTTACCAATATCATAAAATTACACAGCGAAAAGTGGAAGCATGTACAATTGGAACATGTGGTGAGCAAAAAGTATCATTTATAATAATAGTTGGCACAAATTTGCAGCTATTTGTTACACCACGGAATTATTTATATTGGCCCATCAATGCAGCACACAGCATACATGCACACACACACACACACACACACACACACACACACACACACACACACACACACACACACACAACACAGACACACGCACGCACGCACCTACACACACACACACACACACACACACACACACACACACACACACGCATGCACGCACGTACACACACACACACACACACACACACAACACAGACACATGCACGCACGCACGTACACACACACACACACACACACACACAGACACACGCACGCACGCACGTACACACACACACACACACACACACACACACACACACACACACACAAATGTTCAGTTAAGAAGTATGAATTAAAGCATGACATTGCCTAATACACGTATAAGGCACTTTTCAGTATAAATGTCTTATGTACGTATGCATCCACAACAATTGTAAATTGTATCTTTCACAAATGAAAGTCCATAATAAGCAGGCGTACAACAACTGCTTTAGAAGGAAACTTAGATATTTATAACCATAAAACACCTACAACACGAGATTAATGGAAACCGGTACGATACAAATAGCTTAGTTGAGTTATCGTTTACACTTGGGACTTTTCTACTTAACTAAGACTGCTTCTTTGCCAACTGAAACTTGACCATGATAAATGGTAGTGAAAATCCGGTTCCGAAGAAAAGAAGCATGTTCATAAGAAGGCGGACTTTATTTTCGGTCTGAAAAGGCATATTCTTTGGGTGTATACAAAAGAAAGAACAACACAATTAAAGGTAATTGTGGATGAAAAGTAGTACCAGGAGTGCACTTACGTTTCCAGGAGCATTTTCTACACCCGCATATCTTTTAAGAACCAATGACTGCCCCCTGTTACCCAGTTGTCGCAAACTCCACAAGCCTCTCATAGACGCCATTTTCTCAATACGTCACAAAGGTCAGAGTGTACCACGTGATCCAACAAATGCAATCGGAAATTGCAAAATTTAATGATAAAAATCCCAGACTCAGAGTTAAACTAGGACAGCTGAAGTTTGACTCGTGTGGGAGTCACTGCAGTCATAGATACTCAAACCTACAGGCATACATATCAGGTTTATGTACAGTGTATATTATGTGTCACAGTAATATACTATGCAGTGGAGTCTACTTTATCCGACGATATCTGTTCCCCATGACTGTGTCAAATGAACCAGGTGTTGGGTAAATCAGGTAAAATTGTGTACAGTTTAGTGATGGGGATTCACAATGGAGTGTCGGACAAGTGAGGTTTCAGGATAAACCAGTGTCGGATAAATCAGGTGCAGCTGTACTTACAGATATTGTTTTCGCCTGTATATCCCTCAGAGTGGATAAAGTTTGTGGTTATTAATGTACATATTGAAGTGATTGTATACAATCACAGGTACGTGCACACACATACGCACATACACACACCATACACGCACACATACATGCATGCACATAGGCACAGGTGCACACATGCACACGCACGCACACACACACACACACACACACACACACACACACACACACACACACACACACACACACACACACACACACACACACACACACACACACACACACACCTGCAAAACACAGAGGTCTCTCCAAAACCTCTATAATAAGGATACCATTTATGCCATAGTAAGCTGTCCTGATTTTGGAGGGTTCAAATGTACACGCCATTGTCACTATGTGAGGGATTTCCAATGGGGCAGAGCAATGGTCAGGTGTTGGCCCGCTGTTAAAAAGAGATGGCTGCATTTAGGAGATTTAACTGCATATGCATACATCCAATTCTGTGACAGGTATAGTTTTCACAATATGTACGTGGTTCATTCGTCGCGGTCTTCCTGCTATGCTGCTACGTACCGTTTACTACAGCTATAGGGGCCATAATCACGTGACAAAAATAGTTGGCGTCATTCTGTATACGTCTGTAGGGGAAAACACCGTCCGTGCTCGCTAGCAAATCAGTGAAGAACGATATTATTACTGACTTGTTTTACAACAATGTTTCCGTGGGGTTGGTTCATGGGTGTCTTACAGTATTTTGGGCTGTTCAAGAAACCTGTCAATTTATTATTTTGGGGCTTGGATAATGCGGGTAAGACGACTTTACTGCGTAGGTTGAGAGACGACTGCTTCGAACAGTGTCCACCCAGTCATCATCCTGCAAAGGAAGAACTTAGCATAGGTAAGCAGCCATAGGTGCTAGGTTATTTGTTAGGAGATGTATTTGTATGCATAATGAGGTATTATTTGGAAAGAACCATTTGGAGAGTATTTTATCCCTTTTTACTACAGTAACTGTAGCATTAATTACCTAGTCTCGCGTGGCCAGACCCTACTCACCCACACGCAGTGTGTGGGCGAGTAGGGTCTGGTTCAAGAGACTAGCGTTTACCCAACTGTTGCGAAGGGGAATCCTTGCTAAATTCCAATCTATGCCTCATGTACTATGTATGTATTCCCTATGTACTGCATATGAATCATAATGTGATTTACCTTATAAGTGTTGTGTTGGGATTTTTTGTTGTAGGAGGTATTACTTTCGCAGCGTATGGTCATATTGGTGGGAGTAGAGTCACCCGCCGTGTCTTGAAAGAGTATTTACCATTAATGGATGCCATTGTGTTCATGATTGATGCTAGTGACCGTGAACGATTTCAAGAATCTAAGGATGAACTAGCCGATCTGCTTGCTGATGAAAGCATTGCAAATGCTCCAGTACTGATTCTTGGAAACAAAATTGACCTAAGACACTGCTTCCGAAGATGAGATAAGAGACTTCTTTTCGCTTCAAGGTATTAATATTACGACTGGAAAAGGGACTGTACCAAGGGAAGATTTAGAGAAAAGGCCTATCGAATTTTTTATGTGTTCAGTAAAGAACAGATTAGGATATGGAGACGCTTTTCAATGGTTGGTTCAATACTTCAACTAGCGGATCAAGTACTATGTAGAATTGAACGCTATATGCTGACTGTGTAGTTTTTTTATATTTTATTTTCCTCTCCATTCATTCATATTCTTTCGTGCTGTGTGTTCGGTGTATTATGCACATCTTGTGGACATGTCATGAAGCAGACTATCACATGTCAGCAATAAGTATGCTTGAACTGATTTTTGAGAACAGCTTTACGGCATGCATGTCTACGTTTACCTGAAAGTTCAGAATAAGTGCGGAAGAACCTGATCTGTATACTTGGAGATACACACGATGTAGTCCATTCAGTCACATAAGTACGTACAGTCAAACCTCGTTAGTGAGTACACCTGGGGACCCTCCAAATTGCTACTCACTATCAGTAGTACTTGCTAACCATATAGATTGGTATGATGGGTTATAAGCTGGGGTATCTTATCCTTATACTTCCTAACCAGGTATTACTCATTACTAACGAGGTTCTACTGTAGGTGTCAAGTACATATGTATACTGCAGCTACATGCATGAGTGATTGGCATGTGCGCATGCATATGCATGTGTAGGTGCACACAATCCATATCACATGCACCCACCGTATACCCCCTCGCACACATATTCTCCCATGCACACATGCATATACATACAAACACACATGTAGACACACATATGCATGCGTACGCATGCATGTACATGCATACGCGCACACACACACACACATATGCATGCATGCACACATGCACACATGCATACACACACGCACACGCGCACACATACACACACACACACACACTCATGCACACATGCACACACATACACACGCATATATGCACACACACACACACACACACACACACACACACACACACACACACACACACACACACA
>CAUJGJ010000069.1:498200-558200 GCA_963170055.1 Halisarca cf. caerulea | reverse complement strand
GGTAGGTCACATAATCAGAGTGGCCGGGTACATGAGGGTCAGATGAACGAGGGTCTACTGTACCAGGGTTAGTGAGTACTCCTGGATAGTAAGTACCTGGGTTAGTAAGTACCTGGGTTAGTGAGTACTCCTGGTTAGTAAGTACCTGGGTTAGTGAGTACTCCTGGTTAGTAAGTACCTGGGTTAGTGAGTACTCCTGGATAGTAAGTACCTGGGTTAGTAAGTACCTGGGTTAGTGAGTACTCCTGGTTAGTAAGTACCTGGGTTAGTGAGTACTCCTGGTTAGTAAGTACCTGGGTTAGTGAGTACTCCTGGATAGTAATGCAGTAATATCTCTCCAATCTGACACTGAACGGGACTTGACAAACAGGTTAGATTACGGAGTGACTCTGAGCATACTTTAATATATGAGAACTGTATCTTATAATATGGTTGGATTGGAGAGAATTCACATAATAAAAGTGTCAAATTACAGAAGGTTTGCTGGATATGTAGATACTGATAAAACCATTTATGCCAGGCGTAGCATATTAGTAAATATTTGTGAAAATTATGCATAAATTATGTATCGATTGCATGACTTGAGATCAAGGCCCATGGGATAGGGTAAACAGCTCAAAGACACCCAACAGCATGACAGCATTTCGGATAGAGAAGGGCTGAGCCCCCGTTGACACTACTATGATACGCAATGTATCCACAAACATTCCATTGCATTGGCACCTTCCGTTTACACAACTACGATGAAAAAGATAAGAATATCCGCAAAGGCGAGGTGTGAACGTGTAAATTCAAATTCTTTTACTCGAGAAGATGGTTAGACGGCATATCGTTACAGCATTTTGTCCTTTTGACTGGCTTGGTTGGCCTCTACAAACTCATCTTGGCTGCCCATTCGCTTCAAAGCTCTGCTTTCCTTTGTAGAAGACAAAGACTTGCATTTGTATTGCAGTTTTCCATCTGCAATTATTTTTCAGCTTAGACGCAACCATCGTCTTTGTAATTTCCTCCGGATTATGTGGAAGGTCACTGATTGTCCCTTATTCAAGCCTAGCAGTAATTTATTACCTGAATTGCTACCTGCTCCCTTGATCCAGCAGCTGTTAGCAGGTTAGCGCTTGTACATAAAGACAGGCTCGCCATTTTGTAGCTGTGACGGCATCATCGATATCGAAGTCAAGATGCTAACGACATGAAATCGTTGCGTATACAGTTGTGTAGTCAAAAGTGTCCGCATTCCAAAGCTAGTGTACACGGGGCCTGAGAAAGGCGTGTTACGTGTGTCCTCAACACTAAAAAAATCAACTAACAATGTGTGTCCTCAACACAAAATCAACCGATTCACAGTAACTTTTAAGGGCGTTCACCTACCTGCAAAAACAGCCACCAGTATGGGCATCCAAATGACCCAGTATAAGTCAACGTCCACGGCCTGTCAGATAATGAGCAGAAGGGAGCACCATTATCACATGCAGCAAACAGTTATTGTAGATGTGTAAAGATGGGGGCCACACACACACACGCACACACACACACACACACACACACACACACACACACACACGCACGCAGGCACGCACACACACACACACACACACACACACACACACACACACCACACACACACACACACATACACACACACACATGCACACATGCACACACACACACACACACACACACACACACACACACACACACACACACACACACACACACACACACACACACACACATACACACACACACATACACACACACTGCATGGCAGCTAAATTTTGCACAACATGGGCATAAATGTCCCAAATAAGTGTAAAAAATCCATGAAAATTCCTTTGGAAAGTATTTGGTACAAATTTCATAGTGAATGTATCCATTCTCTATGAGCACTGTTGTGTATGGGTCAGGTATATATAGACATGTGAACTTACACAGTTTTCAACACAGCTGCAGTTTTTGACATCTATGGCCCCTCCTAACACGGTAGAATTGTAGATGTATCCCCGTGGACAGGACTTGCATGTGGACTGTCCATCCTCATCTTGATAATGACTGTCTGGACAGATACGACAAGATAGCTGACCAATTGCTGACTGGTTCTGTCCCAGCGGACAAGGATCACAAGTTGGCTGCCCATTGTTTTGCTGGTAGTGTCCAATAGGACAGAGAGCACACTCTACTTGTCCCATTAGAGGCTGGTGTGTACCTGGTGTACATGGTGTGCACTCTGTTCCTCCCAGAGATGAGAGGTGGTGCCCAAGTGGACAGGGTAGACACTGGGACTGTCCGGGATTGGGCTGGTAGTGTCCCAAAGGACAGAGCTTACATGATGGGTAGGTCAGACTGACCGTACTGCTCAAGAGTTCAACTGAGTACGTCTGGTAGCTACCAGGAGGACAGCTCACTGCAGGGATGAAAGGAGTGCAGATCCTCACTTCACAGCAACAGGGACATTAGTGCATTGATTGGAAATGCATGCATGTGTAAAAATCAACCATTATATGTCCCAATGAGAGGACGGGAGAACATTGCCTTGCAACAGGGACTTCAGATTTATAGTAAAGTGGCACCTCTCTATAATCCGGCCACCTTGGGTCCAGAAAATGTGCCCA
Organism: Halisarca cf. caerulea; assembly: GCA_963170055.1. Lineage (NCBI taxonomy): Eukaryota > Metazoa > Porifera > Demospongiae > Chondrillida > Halisarcidae > Halisarca > Halisarca cf. caerulea. The sequence continues at coordinate 555,588 of CAUJGJ010000069.1, read as the reverse complement.
GATTAGAAAGACGACCGTAATAGACAGGTTCATTCCCATATATGGGTGACTTTTGGGGCTAAACCTTACGGCTGTTTTAGACAGTGTGGCCAATTTAAAGAGGCTCGGATTAGAGAGGTTTCACTGCACATACGTACATCAATTGTAACAGAGACTTTAAGACCACACATTGCATGCAGTCAACACTCAGGGAAGGGTTAGTAGAACACTGTGAACGGCTTGCCCCACTGTTCAGGCAGCGTGGAAAGAAGTACAGACATGGCAACTCCGAGAAGTATTGGTGTAAGGTATATTAGATTCATTCCTACACTTATTAGGACAAAAGATGTACATGTATGGGTCACAGGCAGAGCTACCACCTGTGTACTGCATACACTGGGAGCTACCACCTGTGTACTGCATACACTGGGAGCTACCACCTGTGTACTGCATACACTGGGTCACAGGCAGAGCTACCACCTGTGTACTGCATACACTTGCAAACAAGAAAGTACCTACTGTATACTATAATAGACAGTGGAATCTCTGAATAAAGGACACTTTGGGGACGATTCAAATTCAGCTGATTTGTTCTTTATAGAGAGGTTTTCCTCTTTGGGAAGTTTGAAAAATATTGTAGGAATTATACTGGGACTGTAAGATGTGTCCTTTGTAGAGAGGTTCATTATATTTTGTCCTTATTTGGGAGAGTCCACTATCAAAGGTGTCACTGTGTACTGTAATATTGCTTACCACAAAATAGTTTGGAGTCTCTCTCGAGTTCGTAGCCCTCTGGGCACCTGCTGAACAAGGCTCCTTCTTGCACTGATGCTGAAGTGATGTTGCCATAGTCCACACCCAAACTGGAGTAGTCATAGGCTGTCTCGTTGTCGATGTGATCGGACACAATATCCACTACCATCTGCCACTCCATCCTCGACAAAGTTAACTGATGAAGGGTTTCTTCAATGGTCTGGCCACTTGACTTCTGTAAAATTTCTGAAACAAGCAAAAACGTCAGTTTTATGTTTTTCGTAATGTCCTCAACGGTGATCTGCCCCTCCTTGACAACTACAGTGCTGCTGTTGGAGAACACAGAGTGAATCAGGAGCTCTGTGAGGTTGTATGAAAGAACGTTATCTTCTTCATCTGGGCTGATTGCAACATAGTCCTTGAGGAGCTCATTAGAAGCTCTCTTCTGCCGTGTATTTGGAGAAAAGTCAACTTCACCGATTGCAGAAACAGAGGCTATTCTTGACTCCAGCACTCTGAGGTAAGCCCCTGGTGAGGCTCTGGTCACACCCACTACATTAGATGCCTCACAATAGTACCATCCTTCCCTGTCTGCTCCAGGAGGATCAATGACTAGTTCACTCCTCGTCTCTCCCTCCAGTTCCTCTGGAGAACTGCTCAAAGGACTCTCGAAATACCACTTCCATCCTGGAGTCGGACTTCCTGTGCTGTTACATCTCAAGAACACAGTACCTTCTTCAGGAAACACAGTCACGTTAGCAGCTGCTACGGTTAGTTGGGGAGCCTGATGGACCACCAGGGACACAGTGCTGGAGATGTCCTCTCCTTTGTGAGTCTGGACTGAACAGGAATAGGCACCTTCTGATTCCAGTGTCACCTCTGGGATTAACAGGCTACTACTGGTCTCTCCCGGCAGTGCTACACCGTCCTTCAACCACTGATAGTGAACTTTGAACTTTGAGGTTGAGGAACAGGACAAGGTCACCTCACCAGACCCTGCTACCACTGGTGACTCTCTATTCATCTCGACGTCAACCTCTGGTGTTAGCTGGCACCAGTAGTCCCTCTCCAGCATCTCAACTACAATTCTCTCCATCTTTCTGCACTTGGCTAGCAACGTGTCCACACTCCTCACAGAGTCGTCCCACACTATACTCAACATATCCTCCGATGCTGCTGTGAGATCACTAAGTAGCTGTCTGGACCAGTCAGTGTTAGCCACTAGCAGTAAACCTTCCACTATTTCAGAGTATTTTGTCATGCACTCAACCATTCCATTGCAGTCGTAATCACTCATCAGCGTTCCGATTTTCTGGTCAAAATAAAGCAGCCATTTTATAAAGACGTACTGGTCTGTAAACTCCACCTGCCTGTGGGCACTGGTTGCCATGGCATCCACAAGCGTCTGGTAGATCTCAAACTCACTGGAATTTCCAACAGCCTCTTGAATCAGTGTGAGATTGACAAGCTCTGCGACCTCCATTGTATTCCAAGTTTCAGGGACAGCCCAGGAATCAATAGCAAGCAGTCTTCCGCCCAAATCGTCCCTGAGCCACTCTGCGTCGTCTGACACATTGTTGTAATGTTTCCTGCTCTCCGCTAGTGAGCGAATCATGATGTTGAGGACGGATGCTAGGTCTTGGATGTTCTTGCAGTATGTTCCGTAGTCTGTAGCACTGCTGAAGGAGTGAGGACAGTTGCCCTCGACCGCTCTCTTTGCCAACTGATTGGCACCAGCAATGATGGAAGACTGGACTGACGACACCAGGAAGTCAAACACCAGGCTGTTGTTTGAACAGTTGTTCACAGAGTACATCACTTCCAGTGGGATAGTGGTGGGTGGCTTGGAGTCAAGGGTCAAGTTGAAGAAGATATTCTCAATGGAGATGGAGTATTCTGTATCATTGTCAGTTTCCTGGTAGCGGTTCCAGAGTGCTTCATCCCTCGCTTCCCTCCAAGTCACAAGGTCTTCAGACTGCAAGTGGAAATAACTAGCAGCTCCTACAGTCTTGTCTGCTGCTCGCAAATCTTCTATTGCAATGCTTTCTCGCAGTTCCGCAAGGATTCTCTCCTTCAGCAAGTCATCCAGAGTGGAGTACAGGTTGGTGGCTTCCTCTGGTGTGCTGTCTCCTAAAGCTTCCAGTACCAGCTCCCTCCCGAGACGACAGCCAATGTTCCAACTCAGGCAATTTGCACTGTGAATGGTCGTGTCTGTCTCCAGACCACAACAGAAGTGGTCCATTTGCCACTTGGCATCCTCCATAAGAGGACTGTTGCAGGCATAGCTAGTACTCTCGGTCACATAGTCAACGAATTCTTCTGATCTGTTGCTCTGTACAAAGATGGAGCGAACACCTTCTGTTTTATAGATGACAGAGCAGCCAAAGCTTGCATCCTCCCAATAGTTGGCTTGAGATTGGTCACAAGAGAGAATACCAACCTCTGGACCTTCTACTTCAGTCAGACGATGCTTGACGACATACTCTTCCCTGGATACTGCCTTGTTAGCCTTCCTGGAACATGTACTTGAACCGTACCATCTCCTGGTGAATGGGACAGCCATTTTGTCACATCTTCCACACACGATAGAGGAATAAGGATCTGAAATACAGTTGTCTACCATAGAACACAACTGGTTCAAGGTACGAACGAGCTCTGTAGACTGCCACCTTCTGCCATCCAGTACAACCAGAACACTATGACCTTCGTAGTTCACCTCTGCTGTCTGACGCTCTCTTTTAGCCTCAAGGAAGGCAGCATCCGCATTTAGCTTCCTGATCAGTGAAGAGTTCTTTAACCCTTCAAGGTGGATTTTGAGGTTATATGCAGACTCGAGAGACGATTGCGACATGGAAAGTAACTTGGGTGCCCTTTCAGATTCCTTATCGAGGAAATTGGAAGCTGCAATTTCCATTTCCTCCCAAACTGTACCTCTCTCTAGATTACCATGGATTCTTAACATTGGGGTTGTGTTAGGACCTTCAGCAGTAGCTACGCCTGTTACCTGAGATATAGTATCCAAAACTTCCATTTCCAATTCAAATTCCATTTTGGATTCAGATATGGATAGTTCAACTGGAACTGGATTTCCAAACAACTTAAGGACAGCTACATTGCCGATTGTACCCGCACTGAAGGATTTCTTCAAAGGATCAATCATTGTCAGAATGGATGTTTGGTCCTTGTCTCCATTCAAATCTAGGAACCACGAAAAGGGAATGTCACCACTTTCCTTCAACCTGGACACAAGAGTTAGATGGTGCTGGTCGTGGTTGGGGAGACTGATACCACTACACCTGAGGACCTCCGAGGTGGAGTGAAGAAGGTACAGCTTATGGTACATCCCTCCCAATACAAAGTTACCCAAAGTTAGATCACGACAGGAAGTAGTAAAGATGATGTCATAGAGTTGTCCACTTGCACTCATCTTCATCTCAACTTCAGTTGGACAGGAGAACTGGCCTCCATCAGAGAGGAGAGAGTTGAAAATGTTATTCTGGTCAGTTACGCTCCATTGAGACAGGGTCACCTTAAGACTGTGGTGACTTGAACAGGGCTCAGACGGTACATTTGAACCTGTAATTGACAAAATGGAGAAAGAGTTGAAATGGTTAAAAATAGCCTGCACATCAAACTACATATGTATAATTTGGAGACACATAAACTGCACATGAAATACAATATAGCACTTACCACTATATTTGATATCAGTGGTAGCCACAATGCCTTGAAGTTGTATGAGCTGTCCACTGCTGTTGAGAGTGAGGTACGTCTTTCCAGTCATGAAACCACTGAACTCTGCAATCCGTTCAGTCGACACAAGCTACAATGGAGGGCAGAGGACACGAGCCAAATGAATTCAAGCACATTGTAGTGACATTCTGATCAATCCCATGTACATATGTATATATGTACCTACGCACATGTGTGTACTAATGTACAGACACTCACTCACACAACCGAAGAAAACTTCACCAACCTGAACAAGTGAGTCTGATTCCAGTCCAACCAGTCCTTCAAACGACAGTTCTACCGTGCTGTCACCGAGGGAGCCCGTGTAGGATAACTTGCCATATATGGCCACATCTGGTTGCTTGGAAACAGTTTCAATTTCCTGACCAATATTGACAATGAGACCGAAAACATCCTCAACGTTCCAGTTAGCAGATGACAGGTACATGTGGGCTGGAAGTTCATTGATGGGGAATCCCCTTGGCAGACTGATGAGAACAGGTGACTGTGCTCCATCGCACAAGTTAATGGCAACACAGAATGCATCACTTCCACTTGGGTGGTGGGTCACAGTGTCATTCCCAACAGTCACACCGACGTCACCATAGTACACTAGAACAGCATAGGTTCCAAGGTCTTGGGACTTCACACGATAGAAACCGCGACATTCATCCATTGTCAGGAGCTCCTCGACGTCCAGCAGTCTGGTGGTGTAGCTGTTGTCGTTGTGGTAGATACGTCCACTTCCCAGTGCCTCCAGCTGGATCCACGATGGAAGAAGGTCCTCCAGGTTGGTCAGGAATGTCTTGGCTAACGACTCCTCCACCAAGTAAGCAGCAGTGATGTCGGCAGATGGAGAGAAACAAGTACAATTCCACTCACCACCCGGACATGAAGAAGAGACGTTTCTTTCACAAGACACACATTCCCCATCTCCAGTGTACGGAGTGAAGGCATAAGACAGTCCCAAATCACCACTGGCTTCCATGTTCACTGATCTGATAGACAGAGGGAGATCAAGATTGGATGTTCTCACAAATGACACTCCTTGTAGAATACGACCGTCAACAGGCCAACGATCAGTTTGGTGACGACAGGTTGAGGTGAAGGTTAGCTCAGCGCCACTGGGGCAGATGTGGATTGATTCGCTCTCATTGAAACAACAGCCTGGGTTTATGGTATCGCCTATACTGGGTGGAATGCCCCCACTGCGAACAACAACGTTTGGCGGAGAAGGACGAGGAAACACGAAAGAGTCAGTTCCAGTAAGTTCAAAATCGATGGTAAACAGTCCAGAGGTGGACGGGGAGAGGGTCACAACAAGTTCAGTCACGGAGGGAGAGAAATCCAATGTACTGGGAGTAGTGGGTATGTCAGTGATCAGTTTCACCTTCAGATCATTGTCCGGACGTGCTGAGATGGTGATGTTGTGGGACACCCCAGCAGTCAGGATGGGAAGGTTGGGGACTGAGACCACACCGATATGACAGTAGTCCCCAATGTATCCACTACCACTACAGTCACACAACGGCTGAAGTCCAGTTGGGGACTCAACTTCACTACAAGGAGCATTGTGCTTGCACGGAGTAGGGAGACAGGGCTCACGCTCTAAACAGAAGACAATAAATAGAGTAAAATATGTACATGCGTACATGGAGTGCAAGTGTACACCCAAGCTTATAAAAAGAGTAAAATATGTACATATGTACATCGTGTGCAAGTGTACATCCAAGGCTGATACACACGTACACATATGCATGCATATACACACACGCACCCCCCCCCCCCCCACACACACACACAACATGCAAGTATACACACCTTGACAATACGGCCTTTCTGTCCAGTCCACTGTATTGTTAGCCTCTGATGTCAGAACACACTCCATAACAGTCATGCTAGGATAGGGGTTGAAGTAGGCCGGGAGACACTCAATGGTGCAACTGGACTCGTATCCATTGTCACAAGGTTGCTTCACAGCCGCATCGTGGAACCCCTTCAGCTCTTCACAGCGAAGTCTCTTACAAGTCACATCCTCTCCAGACCAGGTGTGGTCACCCAAGCACGTTCTCATATCACTCCCCACTACATAGAATCCAGACTGACAGGTGAAAGTACATGTGGTGTCTGTTACTGGTGGACCATCACAGCTAACACTGCCATACTCTGGATCTGTCAAGCTCATATTGCACGGATCGGCTGTGGGGTACAAGAGAATTAGCATTACAACACAACAACTCTCAAATATGTACATACATACATACATACACACATGCAGTGTTAGAAATAGTGGTCAGCATTCAAACATTGTCCGACCATTATGACATTGTGTGCTACCCACAAAGGTTTGGGTCAGACATTTGGCTGAGTACCACCTAAAAATGCTCATAGGCAACGCACACACAGTGATGTTACCAAGTCATTTGAACGTAAACCCAAAAATTTGTCCAAGCAAATTTGAAATTGTCTGATGTAAAATGATAATGCTAGGACATTTGTCCATCCACCATTTGCTCCTTATTTCCAACACTACACATAATTCCTCCCTATATCTAACACTGCGCATGTACTTCCTCCCTATTTCTAACACTACACATGTACCTTGCAATACAAGTATGCGTGCACACATCTTTACATAATGCATACAAGCATGTGAAAAACACATGTACACGTGTATGTGTGCGCACACATGCACACATGTATGCGCACACGCATACACACAAGCACATATGCATGCAAGTGCACATGCACATGCATACCACACACACACACACACACACACACACACACACACACACACACACACACACACACACACACACACACACACAATTGTAACACAAAGCACACACACACACACACACACACACACACACACACACACACACACACACACACACACACACACACACAGACACACACACACACACACACACACACAATTGCAACACAAAGCACACACACACACACACACACACACACACACACACACACACACAATTGTAACACAAAGCACACACACACACACACACACACACACACACACACACACACACACACACACACACACACATGCACACACACACACAAAGCAAAACAGCTACTTCCAAACATGTGTACTGTACATATTCAGTGTATGTATCACAAATAAAGATAATACTCACCAACACAGCGAAGACCATCTTGCTGTAAGGTGTATCCCAGCTGGCAGGAGCAGATGTGGGATCCGTTTATGTTAGTACAATTATGATCACAACCTCCATTGTTGACAGAACATTCGTCAATATCTGGGTGGGAAGCAGGTTAAAGAAGGCACATGGTAAAGTCCCTCCCAGCAGACATTCAAACATGTGTGCACATGTACGTGTGTGTGTGTGTGTGTGTGTGTGTGTGTGTGTGTGTGTGTGTGTGTGTGTGACAGTGTGCACATGCATGCATGTGTGTGCCTGCATTGGTCTGTCCTGTACTGCACATACACATACATGTGCTACAAGTACGTACGTATACACATACATACACATACGTACATACACATACATACACATACGTACATACACATACATACACATACGTACATACACATACATACACATACGTACATACACATACATATGCATACATACCAATGCAAGTATAGCCGTCAGCACTGAATTGATATCCCGAGTAGCAACCACAAGTGTAGCTTGACTCAGTGTTGACACACACTTGGTTGCAGTCTGCAGTTCCTTCTGCGCATTCGTCAATGTCTGCAGTAACAAAACACATCAGCAATGAAATGTGTTGCAACATAGTTGAATCAGAGTCACTCCCATCTACTAGAAAAGCACTATCATGGTGACAAATACACACAGTGAGACGGAAAACTTTAGCATATCAAGGCGCAACTACTCCAATTTTTTGTTCTTAGCTACAAGGCTCCAACTAAAAACACACATCGCATATACTCAAGTATAGGGGTGGGATATAGGGGTGTAATATAGGGGTGTAATATAGGGGTGTAATATAGGGGTGTAATATAGGGGTGTAATATAGGGGTGTAATATAGGGGTGTAATATAGGGGTGCAATATAGGGGTGCAATATAGGGGTGCAATATAGGGGTGCAATACTTAAGGAACTATAATATCTTAGCATTCTCAAAATATCATAAAAAGAGGCAAAAAGTCATGAAACACTAACAGACAGTGAGAACTGACTTAAAGATACCCCAACAAGCTACAAAGCCTGCCAGTTGATAACAGACCTAACTCTCATGCCTACAAACTCCTACAGAAGTTTCTACAGTGTACTGCATGAGCAGCCCCAGTAGGGAGACAAAAAAAAAAAAAAAAAAAAAAAAAAGAAGTAGGGAAGCTCCATGCACTGCATTATGCTGATGTAAAGTACAGTTAAAACCTGTCCATAACGACCACTCAGACCACTCAAGGGAACAAGTGACAGTGGACTTTGCACACAGGAGGTCCTATTGTTGAAGTGGACCATAGAGCAGCCTACAACAGTCTCTACTGACAAATGGTCTTTCTATACTAGTGGTCTTCAGGTCAGGTTCACTGCACTCCACATTGTACATACTGTAAATGCATGCAGTCACTTACACCCATAGTGAAATATACACACAGTAGGTATACTATCGTGCACTTACCGTCACAAACGTGTTCATCACTTCCAAGTCTGTATCCCTCTCGGCACACACACCTGTACCTCCCAAAGTCGTCCACACAGGAGTGATCGCAGCCATGCATGACGGCAATACAGTGGTTGATACCTAATAAATGAACAAGCAGTACTCGATGAATGAGAATGAACCACACCTACAACTACGTAAATTTTCATTAATCCACCACAAATATCTGGGTTGGAAAATTATTGCATAGAAATGAGTTTTAATTGCGGATTATCTGAATCAATGTGCAGCCTTTTCAATCAATTCACGCACAAAATTAACAGTACATAAAAGGAATTAGTACAAGTGTAATTAGTACAAGTGTAATTAGTACAAGTGGTGGTGGACTAATGCGAATTCACTGTACTCCATACAGGATGAAGAGAAACAGGAGAATCATGTCAACACAGCTATTCTTATAAGTGTGCAAGTATACACACTGAACAACGCCTCATACTCGTAAGGTATGATATAAATTTCGCAGGTTTTGCAGAAGGGATGCTTGCGAAAAATTAGAGCGGGCTCTTGTACCATGAAAATACAAATTCAAGATAAAATGCAAAACATTAAAATCCAAAATCTGTTGAGTTTTTAGCCCATGAAAAATTATGGTGTCCATGCACAATTATGTTATTTATAAAGACCATGCAAAAAGATTTTATCAAAAAACATCCTCCAAAAACGCTTGGAACAAGGATAAGTTGTAAAATTGGCACAGGGCTAGGTGGACAAAGGGCAAGTACTTCCTAACCAGGTATTAATACTAACGAGGTTCTACTGCCCTGTATACATACATGAGGCTATGTGGGTACAGGGCCATATCGACAGAGTTTAGCTGGATTGAGTGCACACGCGACAAATTCCTACATCCTGCAACACAATATATACCATACTCCATAATACACACTTTACTGAATAATGCATTACAATAAAAAAGTATTTGATAATAGTATTCATAGCACATCTGGTCAGCAGTGATGATATTCATTATCATGAGAAGTGTGGGATGAGCATTCCACACAGTCATGCAGGCCTGCCTCCCACCACTCTCCCAAATAAGGACACAGTACAATAAACCTCCCTACAAAGGACACAGTACAATAAATCTCCCTACAAAGGACACAGTACAATAAACCTCCCTACAAAGGACATAGTACAATAAACCTCCCTACAAAGGACACAGTACAATAAACCTCCCTACAAAGGACACAGTACAATAAATCTCCCTACAAAGGACACAGTACAATAAATCTCCCTACAAAGGACACAGTACAATAAACCTCCCTACAAAGGACACAGTACAATAAACCTCCCTACAAAGGACACAGCTTGAGGTCCCAACACTATTCCTCTCTATAGTTCCTATACATTTTCCCCCTCTCAAAGAGGACAACCCCCTTACAAGGAACAAATGAAGCTGTTCCGAGGTGTCCTCTATTCGGAGGTTCCACCGAACTAAAATATCTATGGTAAAATCAACACTCACTTTCACAAGACCTGCCATCTGAGAGGAGCACATACTCTGTAGTATTGCAAGCACAGTGGTAGCTTCCTTGCTCGTTGACACAGAGCTGTGTACAGTTGTAAAGACCCTCCTCACATTCGTTGATGTCTGCATGCCAAGTGAAATAGAATATGCAACATGAATTCACATTCCACATACTGTACAAGCAAAAGTTAGTCTTGTGTAGCCCAGACTGCTATTTCACCTCCTTTTTCAGTGACTACGATGTCACTGGTCAGCGACTATGCACCAGTTGACCCATACAGGGAGAGATGTCTGTATGAAACGTATACAGTAAAACCTCTGTAATAAGGACACCACTGGGACCACAGCAAACTGTCCTGTATAGTGAAACCTCTGTAATAAGGACACCACTGAGACTACAGCAAACTGTCCTGCATAGTGAAACCCCCATAATAAGGACACCACTGGGACCACAGCAAACTGTCCTGTATAGTGAAACCTCCGTAATAAGGACACCACTGGAACCACAGTGAGATGTCCTGTTTATGGAGGTTTCCTTATTTCGAAGGATTCAACTGTACACATGTCAATGTGAGGGACTTCAAATGGGACAGAACAATGGAGAGGAGGTTTCTGCATTTCGGGGGTGTCCTTTAATAGAGGGTTCACTGTATCAACTGCAGCCAAGAAGTGTGAAATGTATACATACATATGTACGTACATACAGTATGTCATTTATATGAAAATTTCCGAGTGTGCAAAACATTGAGTACATACGTAGATATAGAGATACTGTACATACACATGAACACCACATATAAAAGCCAATTGTTGTGTATTAGGACAATGTCATTCAAAACCATTCGCCATAATACGTATGTACTTACCAAGACAAGTGTGCCGATCTTCCTGAAGACGGTAGCCATCGTCACAAGAACAGCAGTACGATCCGTTGGTGTTGGTACATGTGTGACCGCAACTCTCTATGTTGGGATCGGTGCTTGCCTCTGAGCACTCGTCAATGTCTGAAAAAAGAATGAAATGGAATTGTTATAATATACATGCATCATACAATTCAAAATCACACACATCAATCATATTCACACACACACACACACACACACACACACACACACACACACACACACACACACACACACACACACCAATCATATTCATTTCTAACATAAGAACAAGTGGAGAATCTCAAAAAATAAACCCATACAAGAGCATAGAGCCCACTGCGCGAATGCTAAAATGCACAGAAATACGTGCATTTATGTGTCACAGCATACCTAACAGCTAATGGATTCCCTCACATTTTCAACAGCAAAATGTAGGCACAGCTGTGTACATACAGAGCTACCATTCAAGTGTGTTGCTAGTCTAGCCTGCTACGACCGTCCAACTATGTGCTGGAGTATGTGTTGGGGTGGGTAGGTAGCAAAAGTGAGTTTTAGAGGACTGAGCTGTGAGTGTGTTGCTGAAAAAGGCATTTGTTGAAGTATTTGTCAAATTGCACTTGGTTGTACAAGCCTTCCTCATATTCAGTCAGTGAATGCATTTAGACAAATTACACAGACACACTCACCTTCACAATCTGTCTGATCGTCGGTCAGTCGGTACCCTGTGTGGCAAGAGCATGTGACTGCACTAGAAGCCAACAGCTGGTCAACCGTCACGTTCAACAGCAGGTCATTGACATCATAGACCAATGCTTGGGTAAAGCTGAGATAGATATGATTACTGTTCACCAAGAATCCATTCATACCACGAATGGTGGTCATGTCTGCATCACTAAGATTAACGTGAACCGTGGAAAAATAGCCAATAGTGAAATCTCCTCTGTACAGAAGATAGCGCTCTCCTCGCTCATTGACCAATGCAGCACGTGTTAGATCAAGTGTCTTTGTGTAGACAAGTTGGCTGAATGTAAGATCCAACTGCCCGGCCACACAGTCAAAGGAGAACGCATCCAGTGTGGTAGGAACTGGAGCAACAGCACCGATGTACCTCTCAGCTTGCAGTGCTCCAAATGTAGACACTTCCTCAGCTTGATTGCCATAGAAATCACCGACAACAGCGGTACCGATGGAGAGATAGCTGGAGGCAATGGTTTGGGCAACTTGACGCTGCATCAGCAAGGCACGGTCAGCAGTAGTAAAATAGATGTTCAATTGCCAGCCTGCAACATCGTATCTGCTGTCAGCCGACAGTGTTACACTGAGGGTGTCATCCGATTCTTCTCTCTGCAGCTTAACCTGAGTGACATCTACTGTAGAGGAAAGGAGGCTGTCAAATGTCAACTGAATCTTCCCCACGTTCATGTCCATTGTAAACGCAACCAGCTTTACAGGTGTGGTGTCTTCTTTTACTTCGTCGGCAGGTACTGACAAAGAACCCTGCTCACTGCAAAACGACTGCACTACGGCCCAAAGGTCATCCTTTGTGTCTGCGATGTTTCCTTCATTTACAAATGTTCGTACTTGGTCGTCAGTGAGGTAGCATACAATGTCATTTGAATAACCGCCGCAGTATTCAGTCACCATGGTGTACGTTTGGTTAGCAACAGTCGGCTTGTCATTGAACACAGTAAAATTGTTTCCAGGATAGTCCTCTGGTGCACTACATGGGAACGATATCCTTAGAGACTCCGAACCCACATCATACACAAAATTGTAGTCTACAGTGACAGTCAGGGCCTCGGACCCAGTGTCCATGTACACAGGAGTACTATGAGCATTCTGGATGCGGTTTCCGGCATAGTCTGCGATAATTCCAGCATTCAATTCTAGCGAGGACGAATAAATATCCTCTCTGTATACTTCAGTGATGAAGAGATTCAGGACACTAGCAGCTGAGATGACAATCACTGTGGAATAGTTGTATGCACCCATGACTGCATTTTCCCCGCTCCTGTACACATCATGAGAAAAGTTGAAGGCTCTTGGGTTCTTCAGGGTGAGCTCATTAGGTCCAAGACGGAAAGTGTTGGGATCCACGGCTTCGCTGAAATGGAGGTAAATAGACTTGTTGCTGAAATCCAGTCCAAATGATAACAGGTGGGGGGAGTAAGCATCTGCAGTGTAACGATTCACCTGCAAAACTGGTGCACTGGAAGCCTTCACTTGATACCCACCGAAATCCTCAACAAGACTGGCATTGAAAGTCAGGTAGCAGTCCTGGGAACGAGTGCACAGCACACGGTTTGAGCTAATGATGTCTCTGTCATCATATGACAACTGCAAAGTGACTGTAGGCCCGTCCACACAACCCAGGGAATCCAAGCAGTCAGCAACCAGGATGGTGTGTTCGTTGTCGGACGATATGGATCCACTGGGGAGGAAACTCACAACTGTGGCATCAATGGTGCTGACACTGACGTTCTTGTTGAAACCAAGGGTTAGCTCCCCGCGATTGAGGTCCAAATCAAACTGCTCCAAATACAACGGATCTGTACACACACAGAAGAAAACCATCACTCGCTATCATTGGTTGATTAAATCTGCATTACTAAAACAGAGAATAGAATAAATTTTCATGTATGTCTTGAGTCTAATGATGCGAATCAGATGTTACACAGATATGTGTATACCAACACATGTACGCATGTGTTAGCACATGCACACACACACACACACACACACACACACACACACACACACACACACACACACACACACACACACATCTACAGCAGAATTCTGATAGAAATTGAGAAGTCTTACAGGGTGAGTGTACCATAAGTAGATAGCAGGGTCCTGGGAAGCCCTCACTTGTAGGATAAAAGTCACAGGATGAGCACTCACAGCTGCATCATTACAAGACCACTTTAGACGATTTCAGCTGCAGCTGTATGCATGTAGTGCGTTCTACCATATAAGCTTAATACTCTCATACTCCAACTATTACAACTCACATGGAGTAAACTTGCTAACTTTCTTCACTCCAGGGAAGGTAGGCCCTCCGTTTGTGTCACGAATGAGATCCAAATGGAAAGCCATGTAGCAGGAGTCTTGGTTCAGGCAGAGCCCCGGGATTGCGACCATGCTGGTCACGTCGCTCTCGGACAAGGTCACGGATATGGTGGTGTCGTTCACAGATGTAGACGTCCCGCCGGACGGGGTGAACTGTGCCGCTGCTAACGTATCATTGTCCACAAATCGGATATTACTCAAGTCCAGAGTATCTCTTTGTACGGATAAAGTGAAGTACAGAGTGAGGGATCTCCTTTCGAGGTCCAAATCGTACGACTCCAATTCCACGTAGCCTGCATTAGAAGGACGGATAGAAAGAAATGGTCTCAAGGAACACAACACCTGATGTTTGGCTACACCTATACCCCGACACGAACAAGCACACCTAAACGTCCTCAAATTCTATCATTGCTATGATACATGCTCAAGAATGTCACGCTGCAGAAGCTGCGTCTGTCACTTTTCTTTGTGAACGGTCTTCAGCACAGAAATTTATCTAAAACAGTTTTCCAATGGCAAACGAACTCACCTGCAACAAAGCAGCATGGCGCGACAAGAACCAAGAAGCAGAAACACTGCTTCCAGTCCATCGTCTACTTCAAGAATCGATCGTCTTCCAGCAGCGGTACGTGGGCGCGGTGGGTACCGGAAGCGGAAGTAGACTATAGGTAACGAACCCAAGGGTGTGGTCACCGGGAACACCATGGTAACCGCGCCCAACCAGCACCAGCACAGTACGGTCCGTATTCTGCTCAACTTGATTCTCCACAAAATGGAGTGGAGGCAAATTCTCCGTCTGTTTTCCTTCTTACTTGGAACTTCTTACATCGTAACAGGTTAGAAGAAAGAATAAACAAACCTGTTGTCCTAGCACCTATTAATATTTGTGTGGTGCACTCAAATAATTATTGATTGATTTCAGAAATGAGTTCATTATTTCAAAAAATTTAAATTAATTTATGTAATTTGATAGTAGATTTTGCGTCTTTGTGCCACTACGTCTTACTACATATATAATAAATCTTTCTTGTCCTGTCATCAAGTTGTTATCTTCAAGTTATCTTATTGAATAATCTTGTTTTTTTAACGTAGTAGTCATGTTACCTTCTTGTTTGATTGTAATATATGTGTTGTAAACTTGCTGGGTCCCCCATTTGTGCCAGCTTACAGCTGATGGGGCAACCTCTTTTTTGACAATTATTGACATTGTCATTGATTGATTGATTGTTTTTATCACATTTCTTTCTGTTGGCAGGATATGTTGAAGTGGAAGAATTTGACCTGGATCTTGAGGGACATTCCTTTACTCTGCACTTTACCGGTTCGGTTGAATTGCCTTTGAACCTCAGATATCTCACTTTTGTGGACCACGAACGAGTTGCTTCGGCATCCTACGTGGTTCAAAATGCAACGTCCATCGCTGTAGTTAATGAAACCACTGTGTCGGTTTCCTTGTCGGAGGATGACGTGCTTTCCATGCTTGAAGTCCCTGGTCTGTGTTTGAACAGGGAGTCCTGCTACATCGGATACACGCACGACCTTATCAGGGACAGCAACGGTGGACCGACTCTTCCTGGAGTGAAGCAAGTCAGCCAGTTCAATCCATGTACGTGAGGAAGATGCGTGTGGTCCTTGTACTCTGTGGTAGCGGGTAATGCCTGCTACGTACGTATACACATGTTTCTTCAGTTGTAGTATAATGCTGTAGCTAGTGTTTTGCTGTTGCAATGTTATATTGTGCATAGTCTTGCACAGCCAGACCGTCAACATGGGTCCTTGAAAAAAGAGGTTTTGGTCTGGTTACGTATGCGAGATTATAGTCTGCATGCGTCAGTACACATGCATGTACGTACCTAGATGTCTAATAGATGTATGTACGTACGTACGTACATACGTACTACAAGTAGTAGTGAAATTATACCTGTCTTATTCTGCTGTTTGCTTGCTACTCTCAAATCATACTGCACTGTGTATTGCATATATGGAGCTTTGTCCTGCATGTACGTACGTACATATGTGCATATGTACTGGGATATTATAGTCACATGTTCTGGATACATAATACTATGTACGTACATACGTACATGCGTATGTATGAATACGTATATATGTGTACATGTGCATGTTAACTACGTATGTGCATACTTACATGTTCATTAGCACTGCATTAAAATTAGATCTTTCTTCCATATGCTACAGATCCTCTGTACTTTGATATGTTTGAGTTGGATCTCAACACTGGGCTGCTTACTCTTGGATTTACCAAGAACGTCAGTGTTAGTGCTATCGATGGTACAGCTTTCTCTCTGTTGCCAACTACAAGCACACCCATCTCTGAAGGACACACAGTAATGAGCATAGGATGTTTTAGTTTCTTGGGCTGCTACAACACGTCAATCGTTGTGGTATCGCTATCCGAGGATGATCAGAATGCCATAAAGTCCACCAAAGACTTATGTACGAACATATCAAATTGCTTTGCTGTCTTTAGCAGCCATCTTGTGACAGACCTCGGTGGTTATGCATTGAGGGTACCTGAAACACCTACTGCTTTCAATGCCGTTTTGGTCACTCCTGATGTCACGTCGCCTGTTCTAGATGCATTCGGCTTCAACTTTGATGACAAAATTCTGTACCTGAAGTTCAGCGAAGCAGTAGATCCAGACACCTTTGGTATCTCCCTGGGTGATCTTATCATTTCCAACCCTTCTGTACACAATTTCACACTGGATGGCTACATTGGAGATGAGTTGGGTGTGCAAGGCATTGAAGTTCTGAATTATTCCACTGTTGTAGCATTGAAAGCCAAAATGGTAGTTGATACCGTCAGGAACGAAATTCATAGGGAGCGCATCCTCGACACTTACATGGACTTGAACTCCAGCATCATTAGTGACTATTCTGGCAACAGCATACACCCGGACGGAGACATTCCTGTGTATCTGACTGTTGGTGTGAAGGCGTTAGCCCTATCAGTGGACTACAACTTTGTGTATAATATGGGCACAGAGTCCCTTAGGATAAGGTTTCCTTGCGCTGCTCCAGACATCTATCCGGGAGACCAGGTTACAGTGTTCAACCATGAGCCAGCTCTCTCTTCCCATATGTACACCATGGCTAGAGAGTACTGCGGTGGATATGAGAATGATATTGTGTGCTATTTGACAAGCGAACTCTCAAAAGCCTTTGTCCAAGAAGCTAACATAACCGAGGTTGACGAGGAGTTGTGGGCCCTTGTGGAGTCATTTTGTGAAGAAAAGGGAACACTTTCAGTGCAAGTAGACGAGATCAATCAGGACTCAACTCCTGTGAATCTGGTCGCATTTACAGTGGACATGAACGTGGGAAAGATTCAGTTGACATTTGACAGTGTTCTTTCCTCTACAGTAGATGTCACTCAGATTAAGCTGCAAAGAGAAGCGAATGATACTGTTAGTGTAGCCCTGTCATCCGACAGTCGTTACAAGGTTGTCAACTGGATGGTGGATGTGTATTTTACAGATGATGACCTAAACAAAATGGACGCCCTATTGATTGCCCAGGCCATTACCTCCAGCTTTGTCTCCATCAGCAGTAGTGTGGTCAGTGACTTGTACGGCAACCCAGCTGAAGAAGTAGCTAGCAGCGGAGCTGTGCAGGCTCAGAAGTACATTGGTGCTGCAGAACCACTCCCCACCACGCTGGATGCCTTCTCCTTTGACTGTAGGACTGGTCTTCTTCAGCTCAACTTCAGTCAGTCCGTGTACACAAAGACACTGCGTATGAACCAAATCATGCTTCTCAATGAACGCGGTGATACGTACCAACTATGGAATGGGGACTATGCGGTAGAGTACACTTCCACTATTGATATCATTCTGAGTGACTACGATTTGGATCTAATTCGTGGTGCAAATGGGTTTCTCGTAAACAGCAACTTCATCTATATCAATCACACAGAATCTCTTGTCTATGATGTGAGCGATAGACTGTTATTCAGCATGGATGGAATGCTCCAAGCTGGATCCGGTACTCTGTCCTGCCCCTGCCATGGTGGATATAGACTGACTAGTGATCAGACAACGTGCGAAGGTGGGTCCACTTGCTTGTGCAATTATGCATGTTCAATGAAGTCTCTGCCTCTGTAATCAGACGCTTCTATAATTCTCCCCAATCTGCGTAGTGTGTGCACACTATCATGGATACTAGAAGACATACGTATACTGTATTTACATGATTATGATAATATTATTATTATTCAGAATACCTACATATGTACGTATTACATAATTGTAGCTTTAGCGTTATTGCATTAGCCCAAATGTCTACTCCACCATTTTGTTTTCACATTGCTCCTACATTTGGAGTGGTACGGTACTCCAAATACAGTATGTGCATAAGTTGAAACCTTACAATCTTGATTATATTGCTGCCTAATGTATGTATGTGTGTACGCATACCACATGTTTCCTACTGTACCTCTCATTCTACGGTGCACCTCTCATTCACCAGACATTGACGAGTGCTCAGAGGCAAGCACTGATCCCAACATAGAGAGTTGCGGCCACACATGTACCAACACCAACGGATCGTACTACTGTTCTTGTGACGATGGCTACCGTCTTCAGGAAGATTGGCACACTTGTCTTGGTACGTACGTATGTCAAATGTTATCACTGTTGTGCTGATATGAATTGCATGTGTGTATAGATGAATTTGTGTTTGTGTGCTTGCGTGTGTACGTACGTATGTACATATGTACGTACATGTGTATATATTTATACATATCTACGTATGTACACTGTACGTATATTAAATGCAAATGTACACATGAACATTGGTTGTGAGTAAATACGGTACGCGTCATTAAAAAGTTCTCGTATCGTAACGAAATTTTATCGTATTACGATCGTATTTGCATCGTATTACGATCGTATTCGTGTCGTATTACGATCGTATTTGGGTCGTATTACGATCGTGTTTAGGTCCAATTACGATCGTAAACTGGATCTTGTACGACCGTAAGTTTCATCGTAATGATCGTATTTCGGTGAAAAGGATCGATTTTGTAAGGTTACGTGAAGAAAGCAATGCTTTATGTTTGTGGATGCTTGCCTAAGACACTCTGAGAACTGCCCTGGCAGTCATTGCCGATATTCGTTATAGATAAACTGTGCAGCGCTGCGTTCTTTCTCGCGTGCGAAGTATAACATATGCGAAAGTCTTCGCAGTTGGAGAAGAATGCAGCGAATCTCCGTGATAACTGTCAGTACAGTTTATAGATTGTTCTAGATGAACAGAAACATCGTTTTAGTGCTATATTTGATCGATTTCGTTCGTTGTTTCCATACGCACAGAACCTGCTCTGGCCGTGCGCACTAGCTGCCGTCGAAAAAAAATGGCTGCTCCGAGGGCCTCGTACGTACACAATTTTCCCTCTTGCGAGCAATTAATGGTTTAAACTAACGCGATTTGCGAATAACTTTCTTTAAAGAGCGATAATACTTGGTTTTCTCTTAGTACGATCGTATTTTTTGTATTCGTATTACGCTCGTAATTTGATCGTTTTACGCTCGTAATTTGATCGTATTACGTTCGTAACTTGATCGTATTACGATCGTAATTTGATCGTATTACGATCGTAATTTGATCGTATTACGATTACGATACGAGAACTTTTTAATGACGCATACCGTACGTACGTACGTACATACATTCGTATGTGCATGCACACTTTCTGTATTAATATATGTATGTACGTATGTACGTACGTATGTATGTGCAGCATACATGCATGTTGTGTAAAGTACATACGTATGTACGTATGTATTCATGTACGTACCATGTCATATGTGATACTAATGTCTTTGTTCCCCATGGTGCAGACATCAACGAATGTGAGGAAGGTGTGGACAACTGTACACAGTACTGCGTCAACGAGCAAGGAAGCTACCACTGTGCTTGCAATACTACAGAGTATGTGCTGCTCTCAAATGGCTGGTATTGCGAACGTGAGTTGAAATCCAGTTCTCTTCAAACCATGTCACACATGTCGCGTGTTCAGTTTTGTCATGCTACAGTGAGTATACGTAATACCTAGCATGGTCACATTCTTGATGTTTCTTGCTGTTTAATTTTATGTGCATACTTTGTGCACACATGCACATATGGCATGGGTCATAAAAAGGTTAACATGTCATAACGTAATCGTATCGTAGTATGATTGTATTCAGGTCATACTACGATTGTAATTCGGCCTAACTACAATCGTAAACTGAGTTTATTACGATCGTAAGTATAATCGTATTCATCGTTTATAGGTCAAAGATCGATTTTCGCGAGGTACTCATGTACACACCTACTTGGTATTCGTCGCTTAAATGAAAAAAAAAGTTGCACTCTTACCGCTGTTTGTTTGAGATGCTCTGGCAACTGTCCTAGCAGTCATTGTCGAGGTTGAATGTCCAGTTGTGCATGGTCTTCTTTGGGAGAGAAATGTCACACTGGAGATCAAATCTTCGCAACTGAAGAAAAATACAGCGAATCTCCGCGATGTCTGCCAAAACAGTTATTAGAGCTTCTTAGATGAGCAGAAATTAGCAGTAGTATTTTAGTGCTATACTTGCCGCTTTCATTCATCATTTCGATGCGAACAGGACCTGGTCTGATTGCCTCAACTACGGTTCCTGCCATCGAGAAAGATGGCGGACGTGCCCGACTTGTGCATGTATATAGGTACTCAATATCACATCACACAGACGATTAGCGATGTTAGACAATATGCTTTTTGATAATAATTTTACCTAATGTGTAATGATATTAGAATATTTCAGCTAAAATCATCGTAATAAAATTTCGCCTAAGAAAGATCGTAATCATATTACAATCATAAATAGATCATATTTGGCTTCGTAGGGTATCATAATTAGATTGTATTACGATACGATATGTGATCTTTTCTATGACCCATACCGTATACAAACGTGTAATATGTACTTGTTCTTGTGTGTATGTACTGTATGTACGTACCTGTGTACTATGTTGTACACTTTACGCATGTACCTGATGTGGCTCATTCACACTTGACAAATTGTACATACGCAGGAATTGATCACTGCAATATCACTGAGCGCAACTGCAGCCACTACTGTGTGGATGACTTTGGTGTATACAGGTGCTTGTGCAAAGACGGATACCGACTAGGAAGTGATGAACACATGTGTCAAGGTATGTACATGTACGTATGTGTTTGCATGTATAGTGAATGTGTGCATGCATATGTACATATGCATTGTACCTATATACATACGTACGTACATATGTACGTATATACGTATATACCCCGTTTCCGGGGTAGCCGCGCTAAGTTAAATCCCATAACCAGGGTGTATCTGCAACAAGAGCCCACTTGGCTTCTTATCGCAGTTATACCCCAGCCCATATTAGGGAAAGGGTAAATAGACACTAAAGATATACAATAACAATCTTGCACATTGTATGGCTTCTTTCAGCAGCTGCCCATACATCGAGGTCGACGATAGTACTGTTGTTCAAACTTATGAATTTACCGATGGGCCATTCTTTTACTAAAGCAGCGGTGCCTGCCGCCTTGCTATAGCTAACCTCTCGTAGTCAAAAACATACCGTCGTGAAACTTGCCGCTTTTCAAATTCTTCAAAGCCAGTGTGAAAACTTTGTACACTTTGATTATTCACAAGTGTCCTACTGTCCTTGTGATAACTTTTAGCAGCTTTGGAAGAGTTCGAATTCTCGTTATCGGATGTAGAGATTCTCTGCTAAATATCAGCGAGCTGATTCTCCACAAATAGAAGCTCTGGGTGGGGTGTATAATTGTTTTACAATGGCATTTGCGGAATACAGATTCATACACGCACGAGACCCGAGGGCGCGTAGCACCCTTGGGTCTCATGCGTGTATTATCCATACTCCGCAAATTGCCATTGTATAACTATTACATAAGTAATGTGTATGTACATACATATGTATAACCATTTAAACGTGGTAAGAGGATGTAGGATTGACACAGGATTATGCAAAAAGCCATTATCAAAAAAGGATTCTCCAAAAACACTTGGAACAAGGGTAAGTTGCAAGACCGGTACAGGGCTAGGTAGGCAAAGGGCAAGACAGGCATAGGGCTAGACGAGCATAGGGCTACACATGCATGAGGCTAGAGGGGTATAGGGCTAGACAGAGTTTAGTTGGACTGAGTGCACACTGTGCAAATTCCTACATCCCACAGCACATATACAAATGCTCCTACAAAAAGGACACTGAAGTCGACGATCATTGAAGTACAGACCTTGTGTATGTACGCATACATCTAGTCTCGCATAGCCATTTCGCTGATCTGAAAATGGCTGATCCGGCGAATGTATGGGATCTGCCTATTAATTTTTTTCTTGCTTTAGAAGTTTAGGTGTTCCTTCAAAACCCACAAAAGGCACTTTGCGCTAACAATTGGAGCTCACTGGCAAAAGATGAGACCTCTGGACCCTTCATGGCGACCTGTAGCTCAGTTCGGTAAAACGACGAGAAGAATAAGAAAAAGAATCTTAAAATGATACTGGTGTTGTGTAGCCATACATTTTGTCTAAAATTTCAAAGTTCTTTAAAGAAATTGGCCTACGAAGGGTTTTAACTGCTTCATCTTATAGCTAGTGTGTCAAAAGGTACAAATATCACTTCTAAATACTACTAACTGTACGTATTGTTAGTTTTCAGATGATGACAAAATTTGCGCTAATGTATGGTGGCCATGTTTTTCGGTGTCAATCCTACATATGGAGTACTACCGTACTCCATAATATTTGCGTATGCATAACTACGTAGTACATATGTACATGTTGTTAATGTGCGATGTACGCAAGTACGTACATACGTATGTACGTATGTATGTGCATACTAACACTGTATGTGTGGTTCTTACCATGAGACACAGTCAGTTTTGTTATATAAATCAAATGCGTATACTATTATGACTATGTTGTTATGCTACAATGTGGGTGCTGTACCTTCTGTGTAGATATCGATGAATGCACTGAAGGCTCCTCTGGCTGCAACCAGAATTGCACCAATTCTATTGGAGGCTACAGCTGTACGTGCTACCCAGGATACCAGCTCAGCGGTGACAACCACACTTGCAATGGTGAGTTTGTTGTAGAGCTTGTGGGAATTGAAACAGTTGTCAAATTGTCTGCGTATGTGTCATTCACTCAGACACTGACGAATGCTCTGCCAACAATGGAGGTTGTGAGCATACATGTACTAACATAGACGGATCTCATACCTGCTCCTGTCGACTGGGGTACACCCTACAGCAAGATGGTGTTCACTGTGTTGGTGAGTGTGGTCACTATGTGTGCATTGCAATTTAGTGTGTACCACATCCGTTTGTAAAAAGTGTATGTAGCCTAGTTTTTATTGTACCCCACAGCCGATCCGTGCAATATGAGCTTGACAGATCCAGAGTACGGCAGTGTTAGCTGTGATGGTCCACCAGTAACAGACACCACGTGTACTTTCACCTGTCAGTCTGGATTCTACGTAGCAGAGAGTGATATGAGGACATGTTTGGGTGACCACACCTGGTCCGGAGAGGATGTGACTTGTAAAAGACTTCGCTGTGAAGAGCTGAAGGGGTTCCACGATGTGGCTGTGAAGCAACCTTGTGACAATGGATACGAGTCCAGTTGCACCATTGAGTGTCTCCCTGCCTACTTCAATCCCTATCCTAGCATGACTGTTATGGAGTGTGTTCTGACATCAGAGGCTAACAATACAGTGGACTGGACAGAAAGGCCATTTTGTCAAGGTGTGTATACGTACGTGCATGGTGTGCATGTGTGTGTGTGTGTGTGTGTGTGTGTGTGTGTGTGTGTGTGTGTGTGTGTGTGTGTTTGTGTGTGTGTGTGTGTGTGTGCGTGCATGCATGCGTGTGTATGTACATGTATGAGTGCATATGTATGTGTGTGTATTAGTGTTGTGCGATTCAATCGTTTATTAGATTAATTGATCTGTGACAATTTGTAATCGTTGCAATTGATTGCCATGAGAAATCGACAATTACTTGAACAAATTGTAAAAACAGCACAGGTCATGGATAAAAATATAGAAAACCTGACGCTGAGCATTTGCAGTTAGATAGTGCTGAGATCGAGTGTAGAAAATGGCTGAAGAACCTGCATGAGGACCTGCTAGCAACAGCTAATTTAAAGCCTCTCAAGAATAACACCAGTGACATTATAACTGCTAAGTGAACACTTCTAGACACCGAAAATGCATCTATCTTTTTCAACATATCTTAATTTGATACTGCGTTTTTAGGTTTTAGCTTTTCTTTTTAATTTGATCAACAGGTCCTCAGGTTCTTCAGCCATTTTCCACACTCGATCAGCTTTTAGGCTGATTAATCGAAGCATCGTGACAATGTCGATTAGTAGTAATCGGCAATGCTGATTTTTTCATTAATCGCACAACACTAGTGTGTATTAGCTTGGGTGTACACTTGGACTCCATGTACGTACGTACCTACGTATGTACATATTTTACTATTTTCAATGTCTTTAGTTTAGAGCGTGAGCCATGTCTCCCTAATTGCCTACTATGTTGTGTGTGTGTGTGTGTGTGTGTGTGTGTGTGTGTGTGTGTGTGTGTGTGTGTGTGTGTACATGTATGCATGCATATGTGTGTATAAGTTTGGGTGTCCACTTGCACTCCATGTACGTATGTACGTACATATTCACTCTATTTATTGTCTTCTGTTTAGAGCGTGAGCCCTGTCTCCCTACTCCGTGCAAGCACAATGCTCCTTGTAGTGAAGTTGAGTCCCCAACTGGACTTCAGCCGTTGTGTGACTGTAGTGGTAGTGGATACATTGGGGACTACTGTCATATTGGTGTGGTCTCAGTCCCCAACCTTCCCATCCTGACTGCTGGAGTGTCCCACAACATCACCATCTCAGCACATCCGGACAATGATCTGAAGGTGAAACTGATCACTGACATACCCACCACTCCCAGTACATTGGATTTCTCTCCCTCCGTGACTGAACTTGTTGTGACCCTCTCCCCGTCCACCTCTGGACTGTTTACCATCGATTTTGAACTTACTGGAACTGACTCTTTTGTCTTCCGCCATCCTTCTTTGCAGAGCATTGTTGTGCGCAGTACAAGTACTCCATCCAATGTAGACATGGTTATGACACCAAGCTGTTGCTTTGACGAAAGTGCATCCATCCATGTTTGTTCAAGTGGCACTGAACTAATATTCACCTCAACCTGTCGTCACCAAACTGATAGTTGGCCTGTTGACGTTCGTATTCTACAAGGAGTGTCATTTGTGAGAACATCCGATCTTGATCTCCCTCTGTCTATCAGATCAGTGAACATGGAAACCAGTGGTGATCTTGGGCTGTCTTATGCCTTCACTCCGTACACTGGAGATGGGGAATGTGTGTCTTGTGAAGTTAACTCCTCCTCAACTTGCCCAGACCACCAGTGGGACTGCAGCTGTTTCTCTCCGTCCGCCGACATCACTGCTGCCTACTTGGTGGAGGAGTCACTAGCCAAGACATTCCTGACCAACCTGGAGGACCTTCTTCCCTCATGGATCCAGCTGGAGGCACTGGGAAGTGGACGTATCTACCACAACGACAACAGCTACACCACCAGACTGCTGGATGCCGAAGAGCTCCTGACAATGGATGAATGTCACGGTTTCTATCGTGTGAAGTCCCAAGACCTTGGAACCTATGCTGTTCTAGTGTACTATGGTGACGTCGGTGTGACTGTTGGGAATGACACTCTGACCCACCATCCAAGTGGAAGTGATGCATTCTGTGTTGCCATTAACTTGTGCGACGGAGCACAGTCACCTGTTCTCATCAGTCTGCCAAGGGGATTCCCCATCAATGAACTTTCAGCACACATGTACTTGTCATCTGCTAACTGGAACGTTGAAGATGTTTTCGGTCTCATTGTCAATATTGGTCAGGAAATTGAAACTGTTTCTAAGCAACCAGATGTGGCCATATATGGCAAATTATCCTACACGGGCTCCCTCGGTGACAGCACGGTAGAACTGTCGTTTGAAGGACTGGTTGGACTGGAATCAGACTCACTTGTTCAGGTTGGTGAAGTTTTCTTCAGTTGTGTGAGTGAGTGTCTGTGCATGTTTTACACATAATATATGCATACATATGTACGTACATACGTACATACGTACGTACATGGGATTTAGGGTCACTAGCTGCAATGTGCTTGAATACATGCTTAAAATCTTTTCATTGTCAGGGTTTCATTTAGAAAAATGGGCAAGGGGGGGCAAAACAATACTTACGAATAAATGGGGGGGAAAGGGAGTGAGTGTGATAGTGTGCCTTCTAGGGGGTCTGGGGACATGACCAGATTTCTGGTGCTCATCTCCAGGATTACCTGTTTTGGGGGAAAGCATTAGTATCACAGTATCTATCTGCAATGTACAGTTGTAAGGGTACTTATATACTTACGTATATAGCTAAGGGGATCTTACAGTATGCTCCAGGAAAAATTTGACTTTTTACACCATTCAAGGTTGATTGTGGCACAGAATTACTCTTTGACCTTGAAGAGATTGAGTTCAGTTCTTTATTCAAATTTACCTCTTCAACCAAAATAAGGCTAACCTAATTTCCAAGGGGGGGGGGGGGCGAATGCCCCCCGCCCCCCTCTAAATGAAACCCTGATTGTTTGTAGTGTAAACCTTGGTGCTGGTATTTGTATTCAGTGTCTATTTGGCACATGTCCTCTGCCCTATGCTGTAGCTCCTGTCAACTGACCAGATTCCAGAGTTCAGTGGTTTCATGACTGGAAAGACGTACCTCACTCTCAACAGCAGTGGACAGCTCATACAACTTCAAGGCATTGTGGCTACCACTGATATCAAATATAGTGGTAAGTGCTATATTTCTCACATGCAGGTTATGTGTGTACTAATTATGCATACATACATACGTATGTACAGCAAAACCTGTCTTAAAGACCACTTGCATGTAAAGACCACCTGTCCATAGAGACCACTGTAGCCTTGTTCATTATCCATTTCAATTGTAATAAAACACCTCTGTACCAGGACCACCTGTCTACAGAGACCGAAGTTACTAAGTCCGTTGAGTGATCGTTTTAGACAGGTTTTACTGTACAGTATGTACGTATGTAGTTTGCAGATTGTACGAGCTATTTTCAACTATTTCAGCTCTTTCACTTTTTGTCAATTGCAGGTTCAAATGTATTGTCTGAGCCCTGTTCAAGCCACCACAGTCTTAAGGTGACCCTGTCCGGAGTAAGCGGTACTGACCCGGGTAACATTTTTAGCTCTCTCTTCTCTGATGGAGGTCAATTCTCTTGTCCAACTGACGTTGAGATGAAGATGAGTGCAAGTGGACAACTCTATGACATCATCTTCACTACTTCCTGTCGTGATCTGACTTTGGGTAACTTTGTACTGGGAGGGATGTACCATAAGCTGTACCTTCTTCACTCCACCTCGGAGGTCCTCAGATGTAGTGGTATCAATCTTCCCAACCACGACCAGCACCATCTAGCTCTTGTGTCCAGGTTTAAGGATAATGGTGATGTTCCCTTTTCGTGGTTCCTAGATTTGAATGGAGACAAGGACCAGTCGTCCATTCTGACAATGATTGATCCTTTGAAGAAATCCTTCAGTGCAGGTACAATAGGCAATGTAGCTGTCCTTAAGTTGTTTGGAAATCCAGTTCCAGTTGAACTATCCATATCTGAATCCAAAATGGAATTTGAATTGGAAATGGACGTTTTAGATACTATATCTCAAGTCACAGGTGTAGCTACTGCTGAAGGTCCTAACACAACCCCTGTGTTACGAATCCATGGTAATCTAGAAAGAGGTACAGTTTGGGAAGACATGGAAGTTGCAGCTTCCAATTTCCTCGATAAGGAATCTGAAAGGGCGCCCAAGTTACTTTACACCTCTCAGTTGTCCTTGATGGCTGCGCAGAACCTCACCACCCATCTGTGGAATCTTAAGACTGCATCTGGGGAGTGGCAGCAGGGTGCTGATTCACGTTATACAGAAGCGAAGAAGGCCCGCCAGCGTGCAGAAATAAACTACGAAGGTCACAATGTTCAGGTTGTACTCAATGGTCAAAGGTGGCAGTCTACAGAGCTCGTTCGTACCTTGAACCAGTTGTGTTCTATGGTAGACAACTGTGCATCCAACCTGTATTCATCCATTGTGTGTGGAAAATGTGACAAAATGGCCGTCCCGTTCACCAGAAGATGGTACGGTTCAAGTACATGCTCTAGGAAGATTGAAAAGGTAGTATCCAGGGAAGAGTATGTCGTCAAGCATCGTCTGACTGAAGTAGAAGGTCCAGAGGTTGGTATTCTCTCTTGTGACCAATCTCAAGCCAACTATTGGGAGGATGCAAGCTTTGGCTGCTCTGTCATCTACAAAACAGAAGGTGTTCGCTCCATCTTTGTACAGAACAACAGATCAGAAGAATTCGTTGACTATGTGACCGAGAATACTAGCTATGCCTGCAACAGTCCTCTTATGGAGGATGCCAAGTGGCAAATGGACCACTTCTGTTGTGGTCTGGAGACAGACACGACCATTCACAGTGCAAATTGCCTGAGTTGGAACATTGGCTGTCGTCTCGGGAGGGAGCTGGTAATGGAAGCTTTAGGAGACAGCACACCAGAGGAAGCCACCAACCTGTACTCCACTCTGGACAACTTGCTGAAGGAGAGAATCCTTGCAGATATGAATGAAAGTGTAGCGGTTGAAACCTTGAGATCAGCAGAGAAGATATCTGGATTGCACAACTATTTCCACTTGCAAGCTTCTGAGCTAGTAGAGTTGCGAGAAGCCAGGGATGCTGCTTTTCAGAATCGCTACAAGGAGATTGATAATACTACAGAACACTCCATCTCCATTGAGAACATCTTCTTCGACTTGACCCTTGACTCCAAGCCACCCACCACTATCCCACTGGAAGTGATGTACTCTGTGAGCAACTGTTCAAACAACAGCCTGGTGTTTGACTTCCTGGTGTCGTCAGTCCAGTCTTCCATCATTGCTGGTGCCAATCAGTTGGCAAAGAGAGCGGTCGAGGGCAACTGTCCTCACTCCTTCAGCAGTGCTACAGACTATGGGACATACTGTAAGCTATTCCAAGACGTAGCCTCTTTCTTTGGCATACTGAACCAATCCATTTGGGAGAGCATCAACCATTACAGCAATGTATCTGACAGTGCCGAGTGGATTGCGGGCAATTTGGATGACAAAGTTCAGCTTTTGCGTGACTGGAGAGTCCCTACTGTGTGGAGGAATACAACAGCAGATGGTCTTGTAGACTTGGGAGGCATTCAGCGCATGATCAAGGAGACTGAAGAGCTGCAAGCATACCAAGACCTGGTAAACAACATGTCTGCTGCAGCACGGAAGAGCATTCGTACAGCCAAACAGTACGTCTTTACTAAGTGGCTGCTGTACATGGAGGAAAACATCGGAGTGGTTATGCAGGGATACAATTGCAGCGGTATGGTTGAGTGCATGCTGAAGTTGTCTGAACTTGTGGAAGAATTGCTCCTACTCCCGGGCTCCGACTGGTCCAAGAACATGTTGAGTGACTTGGAGGAAGCAACGGACGAGATGTTGAGTATGGTGTGGGACGACAGTATCAGAAGTATGGACACTATGCAAGCTAAATGTGGAAGGATGGAGAGAATTGTAGGTGAGATGTTGGAGAGGGACTACTGGTGCCAGCTAACACCAGAGGTTGACGTCGAGATGAGTAGAGAGTCACCAGTGGTAGCAGGGTCTGGTGAAGTGAACTTGTCCTGTTCCTCAACCTCAAAGTTCAAAGTTCACTATCAGTGGTTGAAGGACGGTGTAGCACTGCCGGGAGAGACCAGTAGTAGCCTGTTGATCCCAGAGGTGACCCTGGAATCAGAAGGTGACTATTCCTGTTCAGTCCAGACTCACAAAGGAGAGGACATCTCCAGCACTGTGTCCCTGGTGGTCCATCAGGCTCCCCAACTAACTGTAGCAGCTGCTAACGTGACTGTGTTTCCTGAAGAAGGTACTGTGTTCTTGAGATGTAACAGCACAGGAAGTCCGACTCCAGGATGGAAGTGGTATTTCGAGAGTCCTTTGAGCAGTTCTCCAGAGGAACTGGAGGGAGAGACGAGGAGTGAACTAGTCATTGATCCTCCTGGAGCAGACAGGGAAGGATGGTACTATTGTGAGGCATCTAATGTAGTGGGTGTGACCAGAGCCTCACCAGGGGCTTACCTCAGAGTGCTGGAGTCAAAACCTTCTGTACAAGGTAAAATGGGTGAGGTACATTTTTCTCCAAATACACGGCAGAAAAGAGCTTCGAATGAGCTCCTCAAGGACTATGTTGCTATCAGCCCAGATGAAAAAGATAACATTCTTTCTTACAACCTCACAGAACTCCTGATTCACTCTGTGTTCTCCAACAGCAGCACTGTAGTTGTCAAGGAGGGGCAGATCACCGTTGAGAACATTACAAAAAACATAAAACTGACGTTTTTGCTTGTTTCGGAAATTTTACAGAAGTCAAGTGGCCAGACCATTGAAGAAACCCTTCATCAGTTAACTTTGTCGAGGATGGAGTGGCAGATGGTAGTGGATATTGTGTCCGATCACATCGACAACGAGACAGTCTACGACTACTCCAGTTTGGGTGTGGACTATGATGCCCTCACCTCAGCCACTCTGGATGACAGCTCACTGTTCAGCAGGTGTCCTGAAGGCTCTGAACTGAAGAAAGACTCTAATCTTTTCTGTGGTGAGTTGTATATGTACATGTATACGTACGTACCTGTATATATGTACATGTACATACATACGTACGTATATACAGTATATGTCTGTATGTATCTACATGTAATAGTTGTATCCTGCCTTGGTGTGCTACAGCAGCCATAAAGTGCTAATTGATTGACCGAGGGCGCAGCCCGAGGTCAATTAATTAGCACTTTATGCTGCTGTAGCACACCAAGGCAGGATACAACTATTATGTGTCATGGTGAAGCGGGAAACTTTCGCGGAAGAAAACCTTTGCGAATTTCGCGAACAAGAGAGGATTCGCAAAATTTTTATTCGCGAAAAATCAAAAAGGATTGAAGCGTCGTTGTGCGTTATTCAGTACATAGACGCTATCGAGGACGCTATGTAACCAGTTTTGTTCGTGCTAAGCCTTTTATTTGAAGATGTACTCGGTCGTAACGCTTAGTTGTACAGCTTATGGCTGCTATGGATTGCTTCAAGTACTTTCGACCTTCTAAACCGACACTACCGGTTCTCTCTGCTTATACAGTATCTTCATCAGATTCTACGATTACAACTGCAGACAAGGAGATAAGGCAAGTTCCCAGAGCTCCTTGTAGGCACGATAGCCTCGCACGATAGTTTCCAGTACGTAGGTCACGCGTATACATGTGTGTTTCCACACACGTGGAAACACGCATGCTTTGATATGGCTACGTACACAATGGTTGCCTTACCAATCCGCGAGAGTTTTCTTCCTTATAGAATTTCTTTTGGACGATTCGCGAAAGTTTTCTTCACAAAATTTGTCTTTTTAGACGATTCGCGAAAGTTTCCCGCTATACGGCAAAACACTGCAAATGTGACAATTGACAACTACTAATTAATGAGGCATGAATGGGTTTTGGCTGGCAGGAGATTGACAAGACCCTTGACCTGTGCTACATCAGAGTAGCAGGGCTACATCGTGAATGTAAGCCCGCGGTACTCTTTGATCCACCCAACTTTCGCCCCCGCACCATGACACATATACGTATATACGTACGTACGTGGGAATATTTGTATTCTAATACTGTTTTCGGTTTACAGCTGTGTTGTAGGTTCACTAAATCATTGCATGTTGTACAGAATGATGAGGAATTTGGTGATGCTTAGCAGATGTTGAAAGGTTCATAGCCTACCATGTGATGTTCTAGCTGCAAGTTGAAGTGTGTAAACCTTCTGTTGAGGCACAGTGTGCAAAACTACAGTTGTAGTACATTTTTAGCATTGTACTAGATCAAAACGGCCACAATTGGGACCACACAGCTTTAAAGTTACAGTACAATAGTCAATTTATATAATATATATGCATGCATTTCCAATCGATGTACTGTACTTCTAATGTCCCTGTTGCTGTGAAGTGAGGATCTGCTCTCCTCTCATCCCTGCAGTGAGCTGTCCTCCTGGTAGCTATCAGACGTACTCAGTTGAACTCTTGAGCAGCACAGTCAGTTTGACCTACCCATCATGTAAGCTCTGTCCTTTGGGACACTACCAGCCCAATCCCGGACAGTCCCAGTGTCTACCCTGTCCACTTGGGCACTTTTCATCCTACCTCGGACAGTCTTACTGTGACGTTTGTCCCAATGACCACTACCAGGACAAGATGAGCCAGTTGGTATGTCTACGTTGTCCAAATGGTACCTCCTATAATGCTACCCAAACAGGAGCCACAAATGTGAACGACTGTGTTTGCACTACTTGTGTGAGTTGAACACTGACACTGTCAATGTTGCTTATGCTACCACATGAATGTGCATGCGAACATATGGAGACATATTAGAGTGAAGCCTCTCTAATCAAACACTCAATGGGACTGGAAGAAAGCGTCGGATTGGAAGGTTGTCGGATTATGGAGTGACCATTAGCATACTTCAGTATGGTGGCTGTATCTCATAAGATGGTCAAATTAGAGGGAATTTGGAGTGTAGAGATGTCGATTTACAGAGGTTCCACTGTATATACTTGCATGTACGTAGGCTGGGTTAAATACTCCATTTGCAAAAGTTGCATACGTTCACATACATGTATACTTCAAATTGTATGCTGAGTTATCCAATATTGCTCTTGTTTCTACAGACGCCACCACCTCCCCCACCACCGTCCCCACCACCGGTGTGGGTAATTGTTGTGCCAATTGTTGTCGCTGTAATCCTTGGTGAGTTAACACATTCATCCCATGTACTGTGTGTACTACGTATATCAATGAATGATTAGATGAACATGACCCATTTTGTACACAATTGGCCATAATAATGAAGTCGTACATGTTGTGATGTTGTCTGGGAAGCAGTGCTCTTGTGGTCACAAGAATTTCAGTCCTGTATTTCGTGGCATGAGCTAGACCACCTGTGTCAGTGCACAAGCTAAAGCTCAGATAACATGCACATCTGCAGTGGAACCCTCTTAAGACAAACACTCTTAAAGTGAAATGTCTCTTAGAGTCAGTCCACAAAGGAGTTTTTGGACTTATATGTGTCGTCTGAGCACTTAAAGTTTTGTTTGTACAGTACACATATCTGCTAAGTACAGTACTAAGTCTTGTAATATTGCTGATCCAGTATTGTACTGACAGCAGTCAGCATGTACAGCATTTGTTACTTGTATGTGCATCCTAGTCTTGTGAACCAGATCCCTTCCTACCCTCCATTTTAATACAGGCGTATTTACAAAATGGAGGTCGGGAAGGGGCCTAGCTCACAAGATTGCATGCATTTTCCTGTGCCTCTTTCAACGTCTTACTTGTTTTTTGTGTGTACAAATTGTATGATACATTCTCAACACTCCAGTCTATTGCACACGTATACATATACATGACTTGCTTTCATCCACTTTCTTCTACAGTTACCATTGCAGCCATACTCCTGGGATGTAGTATTCGATACTACAGGATTCGTCGCAAGGCTAAGAGACCATTGAATGGGATAGAGGTGGTGTGGGGAGAGAGTAGTATGAGCTGGTTCGGCAAGAAGAACAAGGTTGACGTAGAGAATCTCTTTGATGTCACTAAAATGAATCCCATGTTTGACGAGGGAGATCCAGACAGTGATGACCCGGAGCAGCCAGAGGGAGAAGGTATCCAAAATCTTGCATTTGAGGAAATAGACATGGACCAACTCATCTCGGGGGAAGCAGAGGACAGTGAATACAGCACAGACTCCAGTGCCAGTTCCGACAATGAGGAGGAGGGGGAAGAAAGTGGGGAAGAAAAAGAAGAAAGCTCCGAGTCAGAAAGTGAAGAGAGTGCAACGTCGGCAGAGGAGAGCGAGGATGAAGATGATGACGATATTGTATGTTTGATGAAGGTGGCCTCTCGTATCAAGCAATGGGAAAACTGTGTTTATGATAATGATCCCTCTTCTGGGAAAGAATGCATGCAGACTACTTCTGAACCTGTGAAGAACAATTCACCTACAGCCCTGGTCCTGGAGAACACTGTCGTGGAACCAGAGGAACAAGATGTGGCAGAGACAGGCGAGGTGAACCAGGCGACCACTGAAGTGGAACAAGAAGGACATGATGCGGCAGAGACAGGCGAGGTGAACCAGGCGACCACTGAAGTGGAACAAGAAGGACATGATGCGGCAGAGACAGGCGAGGTGAACCAGGAGACCACTGAAGTGGAAAAAGAGGGACAAGATGTGGCAGAGACAGACAAGGTGAATACAAGCTTTTCAGGAGATGACCGTCCCTCACTGCTTGCAAAGAAAATGTTCATCAGAGATGATCCACCACCAACCAAGGACATCCCACGTAATCCTCGAGGGAAGTTGAGCTCATTGATCAGCAACTGGGAGAGCAGGATAGCGAAGGGTGGGCCAAGCAGTGGTGATGACACCAAGCCATTAGTGATGGATAGTGATCGACGTGATGATTCCGATTTCCTTGTGTGAAGCCTAATTGTCTGGTAGTTACAGACATGCAAAGTAAAGACTTAGGATTAACTAAGTAAGGTTATATGTAGTTATTTTCTAGTGTTTTTTTGGTGAATTTTGATAATCCACATAATAATCAAGCTATACTGGCTGGCTCAATTACATAATAACATAAAAATGTTTAGTCTATGCCTTGACCTGCATGTTCGGCCATTTTATGATGATTGATATCAATGCATGCCGGATGCATGCCGGATATATTATATGTTTATATATATACCTAATATATATTACATATATATACATGTAATATATATTTAATTTATATTATATATACATATGGTTTTGCATGGTATATTTTTTTTCCTATAATACATGCAAATTACATGTATAGAAAATGTACGTAAATAAAATCAACAATACAGCATAACACAAAGCAAAACATAAAACAACATGATTAAGTACAAGAAAAATCATCAAAAAGATCAGTGTCTGATCGTAGTGATCCTAGCTAGTACATACCAACACCATTTACACATCACTGTATGAATATATTATGAATATTGGACATGCACCATACATAATATATACGCAAGCATGACATGCATGTCCACTTAGAGGAAGTTGACGGGTGTTTTGCAGTTTACGAGGAATTTAATTTGATTCATCGATCAATATTAGTACCTAAACAGGCCAGGGACTGTGTATTCTAGACATGTGTTCCTACACGACTATGAAAATATTCTGAGCTAGCTTCAATTAATTACGTATACAATTAAAATGAAAAAAAAATTTTAAAGGGGTGATTTCAGCTGACTTTAGGGCAGCCATTTTGTTAACACCTCACATGTGGGACATGTCACACCTGCGCAATACTATATAAGATAAAAAATACAATAAGAGGTCAGTGCATGATTCATTGAACATACATATAATAATATTATACACATGCACTATAGTATATGTCATATGTAAAAAGATATATAATTATATAATACTGTATAATTTCAGAACATACAATGTCATGAGAACATAATTTTTGTAAAACCATATAATATATACTTGATACTGTGTATGCATGAGACTATATGTAATAGTTGTATCCTGCCTTGGTGTGCTACAGCAGCCATAAAGTGCTAATTAATTGACCGAGGGCGCAGCCCTCGGTCAATTAATTGGCACTTTATGCTGCTGTAACACACCAAGGTAGGATACAACTATTATGTGTCATGGTGAAGCCAACACTGCAAAATGTGACAATTGACAACTACTAATTAATGAGGCATGAATGGGTTTTGGCTGGCAGGAGATTGACAAGACCCTTGACCTGGGCTACATCAGAGTAGCAGGGCTACATCGTGAATGTAAGCCCTCGGTACTCTTTGATCCACCCAACTTTCACCCCCACACCATGACACATAAATCGAAGGTAAACTTTTCCGCATAATATAATGTTATCATATATAATCTCATTATGGTCCCCATCTCCATCTAGTTCTAGTCTCGCATCCCCATGCAGCCCCTTTCCCTTATCGCCCCCCCCCCCCCCTCCCCCCACCCCTGAAGTAACATGGCACGATCACATGCAACAAGAACCCGGCATGCAAAGTGGGAGTGCATGGCCAGTACAGACAACAGGCATGCGCAGGACTGATTACTATATAGCTACTGACTCAGAGTTAACTTAAATATGTCAACTTAATTGTGTATTTTAGTATGACTTAATTATTATTACAAATGCATGGGTGATGTAATAAACAAGAACCAAAAGAAGCGCATGCAAAAAAAACTGCATGCATGCTTCCAGTCCACCGTCTACTTCAATCAACTACAGTGGAACCACTGTTATCCGACACCTCTATATTCCAACATTCTCTCTAATCCGACCATGTTATGAGGGACAATCACCATGTTTGACTGTACTAAGAAGCACCGGATAATCTCACAACCTCTGTAATCTGACATCTAATTTCAGTCCCATGGAGTGTGGGATTATGGAGGTTCCACTGTATCTATACTATGCAGTCTATGCTTCCTGAATCGTAGTATGGAGTGTCAATCTTCATGCAATCGTAGTACAGTAGAACCTCGCATATCCGGCCCCCGTAGTTACGGGCACCTCACTCAACCGGGCAGTGTTTCATGCATGTACTTCTATTATCAGTGCTAATGTGGACTACATTATGGGTCTATAGCTGTACCATGTTGTGTGTGTGCATGTGTGAAATTAGGTTGAATGACTGGTAGAAAGCATCCACTTGTCACTGCTTAAAGGAAATTAAAGAAAAAAAGAATATTTAAAGTTTGGAATGTCTCAAAGTCTACATAGGTAGTAGAGGATTCATACTTACGGGCACTTTCACAATTACGGGCACCCCTTGGTCCCAAACTGCCCGGATATGAGAGGTTGCACTGTATAGGATTTCTATGCTTCAATATTATACGTAGAGTGTCGATACGATACGTGGGCGTGGTGGGTACCGGAAAAGGAAGTAAATGTTACTTACCCAAGGGTGTGGTCGCCGGGAACACCATGGTAACCGCGCCCACCGTGCACTAAAACGGTTAATCTCCACAAAATGGAGTGGAGGCAAATTCTCTGTCTCTTTTCCTTCTTACTTGGAACTTCTTACATCGTAGCAGGTTAGAAGAAAGAATAAACAAACCTGTTGATTTTAAGCAGTAGCTTCTGCTAGCTCGAGCTGTTGCTTTGCCTTTATGGACAATGTTTTATCGTATTTCTCTCCATTTACAGGATACGTTGAAGTGGAAGAATTTGACCTGGATCTCGAGGGACATTCCTTTACCCTGCACTTTACCGGTTCGGTCGAGTTGCCTTTGAACCTCAGATATCTCACTTTTGTGGACCACGAACGAGTTGCTTCGGCATCCTACGTGGTTCAAAATGCAACGTCCATCGCTGTAGTCAATGAAACTACCGTGTCGGTTTCCTTGTCGGAGGATGACGTGCTTTCCATGCTTGAAGTCCCTGGTCTGTGTTTGAACAGGGAGTCCTGCTACATCGGATACACGCACGACCTTATCAGGGACAGCAACGGTGGACCGACTCTTCCTGGAGTGAAGCAAGTCAGCCAGTTCAATCC
The DNA here is from genome assembly GCA_963170055.1 of Halisarca cf. caerulea. Classification (NCBI taxonomy): domain Eukaryota; kingdom Metazoa; phylum Porifera; class Demospongiae; order Chondrillida; family Halisarcidae; genus Halisarca; species Halisarca cf. caerulea. The sequence continues at coordinate 517,181 of CAUJGJ010000069.1, read as the reverse complement.
ATGTACGTGAGGAAGATGGGTGTGGTCCTCGTACTCTGTGGTAGCGGGTAATGCCTGCTACGTACGTATACACATGTTTCTTTAGTTGAAATACAAACATAATAATAGAAATAAACAGGTGCATAATAGTACAAAGATTAGCATGCAGATATAAAGTGAATATTAGTTAAGGTAAATGTCATATAAAGTATAATGCTTAGTCTACTTAGAAGTGATGTGTCCTTCAGCAATCTGAATGCGTCGGTACACATGCATATACAGGGAAGCCTCTATCAAAGGACACCTCTGAAATGCAGCCACCTCCTTTAACAGGACACCTATGCTCTGCTGCAGTTGCCATCCCTTGCATTGAAGAGGTACATATAAAACCTCCGAAATAAGGACACCTCCATATACGTACAGGACAGATAACAGTGGTCCCAATGCTGTCCTTAATATATGGAAGCCTCATTGAAGATGTCACTTATTACATTTACATTTCAGTACTAACAGTAGAAGCACTTGTACTAATTAGTAGTCACAGTCATCTCTATTCTATAAGTGTACCTGTTTTGGATGATGTAATCGTTTTCATAAAAAAAAGAAAAAAATTACAAAAAATGTACATAATAATTGTAGATGTCTATGTACATACGTACGTACGTATGCAGTGTTCTCCCAGAAATAATTTCAAGAATATTGAATATGTACATATGTACGTATGTACGTACATCATCATAATATACGTACGTATACATACAATGCGTCACAAATTCTGGATTCACATGTACGTACGTACATACTGTATGTGCTCAAATTTTTGCAGGATGAAACTTTCACGTTTTTTTGCAGATTGTAAGCCATGCACAAAATTTTAAACCTGTGAATATTTAGGTCAAGTTCTTGTACAATGACCAAGATGGCCAGCTGAAGAATAGGAGTCATTGAGAAGCACTGCAACACCTTCTGTTTTCTCTAATGCCTTTCATCCACAAACAAACAAAATTTTTGTCAATAAATGGCTAAATGAAGGAAGGATTAAAGGAGGATCCACGAAAATAGAAACTATGAAATTTGGCAATTTAATCCATGAAAGTTTCATCCCACAAAAATTTGAGTGCATACAGTATATACATTCATACATAAGCTAATGGGTACTGCATTAAAATTAGATCTTTCTTCCATATGCTACAGATCCTCTGTACTTTGATATGTTTGAGTTGGATCTCAACACTGGGCTGCTTACTCTTGGATTCACCAAGAACGTCAGTGTTAGTGCTATCGATGGTACAGCTTTCTCTCTGTTGCCAACTACAAGCACACCCATCTCTGACGGACACACAGTAATGAGCGTAGGATGTTTTAGTTTCTTGGGCTGCTACAACGCGTCAATCGTTGTGGTATCACTATCCGAGGATGATCAGAATGCCATAAAGTCCACCAAAGACTTATGTACGAACATATCAAATTGCTTTGCTGTCTTTAGCAGCCATCTTGTGACAGACCTCGGTGGTTATGCATTGAGGGTACCTGAAACACCTACTGCTTTCAATGCCGTTTTGGTCACTCCTGATGTCACGTCGCCTGTTCTAGATGCATTCGGCTTCAACTTTGATGACAAAATTCTGTACCTGAAGTTCAGCGAAGCAGTAGATCCAGACACCTTTGGTATCTCCCTGGGTGATCTTATCATTTCCAACCCTTCTGTACACAATTTCACTCTGGACGGCTACATTGGAGATGAGTTGGGTGTGCAAGGCATTGAAGTTCTGAATTATTCCACTGTTGTAGCGTTGAAGGCTGAGATGGTAGTTGATACTGTCAGGAACGAGATTCATAGGGAGCGCATCCTCGACACTTACATGGACTTGAACTCCAGCATCATTAGCGACTATTCTGGCAACAGCATACACCCGGACGGAGACATTCCTGTGTATCTGACTGTTGGTGTGGAGGCGTTAGCCCTATCAGTGGACTACAACTTTGTGTATGATATGGGCACAGAGTCCCTTAGGATAAGGTTCCCTTGCGCTGCTCCAGATATCTATCCAGGAGACCAGGTTACAGTGTTCAACGATGAGCCAGCTCTCTCTTCCCATATGTACACCATGGCTAGAGAGTACTGCGGTGGATATGAGAATGATATTGTGTGCTATTTGACAAGCGAACTCTCAAAAGCCTTTGTCCAAGAAGCTAACATTACCGAGGTTGACGAGGAGTTGTGGGCCCTTGTGGAGTCATTTTGTGAAGAAAAGGGAACACTTTCAGTGCAAGTAGACAAGATCAATCAGGACACCACACCTGTGAATCTGGTCGCATTTACAGTGGACATGAACGTGGGGAAAATCCAGTTGACATTTGACAGTGTCCTTTCCTCTAGAGTAGATGTCACTCAGATTAAGCTGCAAAGAGAAGCGAATGATACTGTTAGTGTAGCCCTGTCATCCGACAGTCGTTACAAGGTTGCCAACTGGATGGTGGATGTGTATTTCACAGATGATGACTTAAACAAAATGGACGCCCTATTGATTGCCCAGGCCATTACCTCGAGCTTTGTCTCCATCAGCAGTGGTGTCGTCAGTGACTTGTACGGCAACCCAGCTGAAGAAGTAGCTAGTAGTGGAGCTGTGCAGGCTCAGAAGTACATTGGTGCTGCAGAACCACTCCCCACCACACTGGATGCCTTCTCCTTTGACTGTAGGACTGGTCTTCTCCGGCTCAACTTCAGTCAGCCCGTGTACACAAAGACACTGCGTATGAACCAAATCATGCTTCTCAATGAACGTGGTGATACGTACCAACTATGGAATGGGGACTATGCAGTAGAGTACACTTCCACTATTGATATCATTCTGAGCGACTACGATTTGGACCTGATTCGTGGTGCAAATGGGTTTCTCGTAAACAGCAACTTCATCTATATCAACCACACAGAATCTCTCGTCTATGATGTGAACGATAGACTATTATTCAACATGGATGGAATGCTCCAAGCTGGATCTGGTACTCTGTCCTGTCCCTGCCATGGTGGATATAGACTGACCACTGATCAGACAACGTGCGAAGGTGGGTCCACTTGCTTACACAATTATGCATGTTCAATGAAGTCTCTGCCTCTGTAATCAGACGCTTCTATAATTCTCCCCAATCTACGTAGTTTGTGCATACTATCATGGATACTGGAAGACATACGTATACTGTATTTACATGATTATGATAATGTTATTATTCAGAAATACTTACATATGTACGTATTACATAATTGTAGCTTTAGCGTTATTGCATTAGCCCAAATGTCTACTCCACCATTTTGTTTTCACATTGCTCCTACATTTGGAGTGGTACAGTACTCCAAATACAGTATGTGCATAAGTTGAAACCTTACAATCTTGATTATATTGCTGCCTAATGTATGTATGTGTGTACGCATACCACATGCTTCCTACTGTACCTCTCTTTTTACTGTGTACTTCTCATTCATCAGACATTGACGAGTGCTCAGAGGCAAGCACTGATCCCAACATAGAGAGTTGCGGTCACACATGTACCAACACCAACGGATCGTACTACTGTTCTTGTTACAATGGCTACCGTCTTCAGGAAGATTGGCACACTTGTCTTGGTACGTACGTATGTCAAATGTTATCACTGTTGTGCTGATATGAATTGCATGTGTGTATAGATGAATGTGTGCTTGCGTGTGTACGTACGTACGTACATATGTGCATGTGTATATATTTATACGTATGTATGTACACTGTACGTATATTAAATGCAAATGTACACATGAACATTGGTTGTGAGTAAATACGTACGTACGTACGTACGTACACACATTCGTATGTACATGCACACTTTCTGTATTAATATCTGTATGTACGTACGTATGTATGTGCACCATACATGCATGTTGTGTAAAGTACATACAGTACGTACGTATGTACAGCACTGTACGTACCATGTCATACGTATGTGATACTAATGTCTTTGTTCCAATGGTGCAGACATCAACGAATGTGAGGAAGGTCTGTACAACTGTACACAGCTCTGTGTCAACGAGCAAGGAAGCTACCACTGTGCTTGCAATACTACAGAGTATGTGCTGCTCTCAGATGGCAGGTCTTGTGAACGTGAGTAGAAATCCAGTTCTCATCAAACCATTTCACACATGCCGCGTGCTCAGTTTGCAATGCTACCGTGTGTATACGTAATACCTAGCATGGTCACATTCTTGATATTTCTTTTTGTTTTAATTTTATATGCATACTTTGTGCACACATGCACATACGGCATGGGTCATAAAAAGGTTAACATGTCATAATGTAATCGTATCGTAGTATGATCGTATTCGGGTCATACTACGATTGTAATTCGGCCTAACTACAATCATAAACTGAGTTTATTACGATCGTAAGTATAATCGTAATCATCATTTGTAGGTCAAAGATCGATTTTCGTGAGGTACACATGTACATACCTACTTGGTATTTGTCGCTTAAATGAAAAGAAAAGTTGCACTCTTACCGCTGTTTGTTTTAGACGCTCTGACAACTGTCCTAGCAGTCGTTGTCGAGGTTGAATGTCCAGTTGCGCTCTTCTTCGGGCAAGAAATGTCACACTGGCGAACAAATCTTTGCAACTGAAGAAAAATGCAGTGAATCTCCGCGATGTCTGCCAAAACAGTTATTAGAGCTTCTTAGATGAGCAGATATTAGCAGTAGTATTTTAGTGCTATATTTTGTTGCTTTTGGTCATCATTTCAATGCGAACAGGACCTAGTCTGATTGCCTCAACTACGGTTCCTACCATCGAGAAAGATGGCGGACGTGTCCGACCTGTGCACGTATTCAAGTACTCAATATCACATCACACAGACAATTAGCGATGTTAGACAACGCTTTTTGATATTAAGTTTACTTAATGTGCGATGATATTAAAATATTTCGGCTAAAATCATCGTAATAAAATTTCACCTAAGAAAGATCGTAATCGTATTACATGCAATCATAAATAGATCATATTTGGCTTCGTAGGGCATCATAATTGGATTGTATTATGATTACGATATGTGAAATTTTTTATGACCCATACCGTATACAAATGTGTAATATGTACTTGTTCTTGTGTGTATGCACTGTATGTACGTACCTGTGTGCTATGTTGTACATTTTACGCATGTACCTGATGTGGCTCATTTACACTTGACAAATTGTACATACTCAGGAATTGATCACTGCAATATCACTGAACACAACTGCGACCACTTCTGTGTGGACGACTTCGGTGTATATAGGTGCTTGTGCAAAGAGGGATACCAACTAGAAAGTGATGAACACATGTGTCGAGGTATGTACATATACGTATGTGTTTGCATGCATAGTGAATGTGTGCATACGTATATACGTATGCATTGTATCTATATACGTACGTACGTACATATGTACGTATATACGTATATACCCCATTTCCGGGGTAGCCGCGCTAAGTTTAATCCCATAACCAGGGTATATCTGCAACAAGAGCCCACTTGGCTTCTTATGGCAGTTATACCCCAGCCCATATTAGGGAAAGGGTAATTAGACACAAAAGATATACAATAACAATCTTGTACATTTTATGGCTTCATTTGGCAGCTGCCCATACATTGAGGTTGAGGATAGTACTGTTGTTCGAACTTATAAATTGACCGATAGGCCATTCTTTTACTGAAGCAGCGGTGCCTGCCACCTTGTTATAGCTAACCTCTCGTAGTCAAAAACATACTGTTGTGAAACTTACCGCTTTTCAAATTCTTCAAAGCCGGTGTGACAACTTTGTACACTTTGATTATTCACAAGTGTCCTACTGTCCTTGCGATAACTTTTAGCAGCTTCGGAAGAGTTCGAATTCTCATTATCAGATGTAGAGATTCTCTGCTCAATATCAGTGAGCTGATTCTCCACAAGCCCTGGGCGGGGTATATAATAGTTATACAATGGCATTTGTGGAATACGGATTCATACACGTACGAGACCCAAGGGTGCTATGCGCCCTCGGGTCTCGTGCGGGTATATATCCATACTCCGCAAATTGCCATTGTATATATACGTAACTATTACATACGTAATATGTACGTACGTATGTACGTACATACTTACATACATACATATGTATAACCATTTAAACGTGGTAAAAGGATGTAGGATTGACACAGGATCGTGCAATCAAAAAAGGATTCTCCAAAACACTTGGAACAAGGGTAAGTTGCAAAACCGGTACAGGGCTAGGTGGGCAAAGGGCTAGACGAGCAAAGGGCTACACATACATGAGGCTAGACGGGTATAGGGCTAGACAGAGTTTAGTTGGACTGAGTGCACACTGTGCAAATTCCTACATCCCACAGCACATATACAAATGCTCCTACAAAAAGGACACTGAAGTCGACGATCATCGAAGTACAGACCTTGTGTATGTACGCATACGTCTAGTCTCGCGTAGCCATTTCGCTGATCTGAAAATGGCTGATCCGGCGAATGTATGGGATTTGCCTATTAAATTTTTTCTTACTTTAGAAGTTTAGGTGTTCCTTCAAAACCCACAAAAGGCACTTCGCGCTAACAATTGGAGCTCACTGGCAAAAGATGAGACCTCTGGACCCTTCATGGCGACCTGTAGCTCAGTTCGTAAAAACGACGAGAAGAATAAGAAAAAGAATCTTAAAATGGTACTGGTGTTGTGGTAGCCATACATTTTGTCTAAAATTTCAAAGTTCTTTAAAGAAATTGACCTACGAAGGGTTTTAACTACTTCATCTTATAGCTAGTGTGTCAAAAGGCACATATATCACTTCTAAATGCTTCTAACTGTACGTATCGTTAGTTTTCAGACAATAACAAAATTTGCGCTAATGTATGGCGGTCATGTTTTTCGGTGTCAATCCTACATATGGAGTACTACCATACTCCATAATATTTGCGTATGCATAACTACATATGTACATGCGTACATGTTGTTAATGTAAGTGCAATGTACACAAGTATGTACATATGTATGTACGTACGTATGTGCATACTAACACTGTATGTGTGGTTCTTACCATGAGACACAGTCAGTTTTGTTATATAAATCAAATACGTATACCATTGTGACTGTGTTGTTATGCTACAATGTGGGTGCTGTGCCTTCTGTGTAGATATCGATGAATGCACTGAAGGCTCCTCTGGCTGCAACCAGAATTGCACCAATTCTATTGGAGGCTACAGCTGTACGTGCTACCCAGGATACCAGCTCAGCGGTGACAACCACACTTGCAATGGTGAGTTTGTTGTCGAGCCTGTGGGAATTGAAACAGTTGTCAAAATGTCTGCGTATGTGTCATTCACACAGACACTGACGAATGCTCTGTCAACAACGGAGGTTGTGAGCATATATGTACTAACATAGACGGATCTCATACCTGCTCCTGTCGACTGGGGTACACTCTACAGCAAGATGGTGTTCACTGTGTTGGTGAGTGTGGTCACTATACATGTGTGCATTGCAATTTAGTGTGTACCACATCCGTTTGTAGAAAGTGTATGTACCCTAGTTTTTATTCTTGTACCCCACAGCCGATCCGTGCAATATGAGCTTGATAGATCCAGAGTACGGCAGTGTTAGCTGTGATGGTCCACCAGTAACAGACACCACGTGTACTTTCACCTGCCAGTCTGGGTTCCACGTAGCAGGGAGTGATATGAGGACATGTTTGGGTGACCACACCTGGTCTGGAGAGGATGTGACTTGTAAGAGACTTCGCTGTGAAGAGCTGAGGGGGTTCCACGATGCGGCTGTGAAGCAACCTTGTGACAATGGATACGAGTCCAGTTGCACCATTGAGTGTCTCCCAGCCTACTTCAACCCCTATCCTAGCATGACTGTTATGGAGTGTGTTCTGACATCAGAGGCTAACAATACAGTGGACTGGACAGAAAGGCCGTATTGTCAAGGTGTGTATACTTGCATGTGTGTGTGTGTGTGTGTGTGTGTGTGTGTGTGTGTGTGTGTGTGTGTGTGTGTGTGTTGTACATGTATGCATACATATGTGTGTATAAGCTTGGGTGTACACTTGCACTCCATGTACGTATGTACATATTCACTCTGTTTATTGTCTTCTGTTTAGAGCGTGAGCCCTGTCTCCCTACTCCGTGTAAGCACAATGTTCCTTGTAGTGAAGTTGAGTCCCCAACTGGACTTCAGCCATTGTGTGACTGTAGTGGTAGTGGATACATTGGGGACTACTGCCATATCGGTGTGGTCTCAGTCCCCAACCTTCCCATCCTGACTGCTGGGGTGTCCCACAACATCACCATCTCAGCACGTCCGGACAATGATCTGAAGGTGAAACTGATCACAGACATACCCGCGACTCCCAGTACATTGGATTTCTCTCCCTCCGTGACTGAACTTGTTGTGACCCTCTCCCCGTCCACCTCTGGACTGTTTACCATTGACTTTGAACTTACTGGAACTGACTCTTTTGTCTTCCGCCATCCTTCTTTGCAGAGCATTGTTGTGCGCAGTACAAGTACTCCATCCAACGTAGACATGGTTATTACGCCAAGCTGTTGCTTTGACGAAAGTGCATCCATCCATGTTTGTTCAAGTGGTGCTGAGCTAACCTTCACCTCAACCTGTCGCCACCAAACTGATCGTTGGCCTGTTGATGGTCGTATTCTACAAGGAGTGTCGTTTGTGAGAACATCCGATCTTGATCTTCCTCTGTCAATCAGATCAGTGAACATGGAAGCCAGTGGTGATCTTGGGCTGTCTTATGCCTTCACTCCGTACACTGGAAATGGGGAATGTGTGTCTTGTGAAGTTAACTCCTCCTCAACTTGCCCAGACCACCAGTGGGACTGCAGCTGTTTCTCTCCATCTGCCGACATCACTGCTGCCTACTTGGTGGAGGAGTCACTAGCCAAGACATTCCTGACCAACCTGGAGGACCTTCTTCCATCGTGGATCCAGCTGGAGGCACTGGGAAGTGGACGTATCTACCACAACGACAATAGCTACACCACCAGACTGCTGGACGCTGAGGAGCTCCTGACAATGGATGAATGTCGCGGTTTCTATCGTGTGAAGTCCCAAGACCTTGGAACCTATGCTGTTCTAGTGTACTATGGTAACATCGGTGTCACTGTTGGTAATGACACTGTGACCCACCACCCAAGTGGAAATGATGCATTCTGTGTTGCCGTTAACTTGTGCGACGGAGCACAGTCACCTGTTCTCATCAGTCTGCCAAGGGGATTCCCCATCCATGAACTTCCAGCACACATGTACTTGTCATCTGCTAACTGGAACGTTGAGGATGTTTTCGGTCTCATTGTCAATATTGGTCAGGAAATTGAAACTGTTTCCAAGCAACCAGATGTGGCCATATATGGCAAATTATCGTACACGGGCTCCCTCGATGACAGCACGGTAGAACTGTCGTTTGAAGGACTGGTTGGACTGGAATCAGACTCACTTGTTCAGGTTGGTGAAGTTTTCTTCGGTTGTGGGAGTGAGTGTCTGTGCATGTGTACACACATGTACACATGTGCATGTACGTACATGGGATTTAGGGTCACTGCAATGTGTTTGAATTCATGTTTAGAATCTCTTCATTGTTTGTAGTGTAAACGTTGGTGCTGGTATTTGTATTCGGTGTCCATTTGATGTGTGTCCTCTGCCCTTCACTGTAGCTTCTGTCAACTGACCAGATTCCAGAGTTCAGTGGTTTCATGACTGGAAAGACGTACCTCACTCTCAACAGCAGTGGACAGCTCATACAACTTCAAGGCATTGTGGCTACCACTGATATCAAATATAGTGGTAAGTGCTATATTATATTTCTCACATGCAGGTTATGTGTGTGCTAATTATGCATATGTACTTTGTTATACACGGGCTATTTCCCACTATTTCAGTTCTTTCACCTTCTTGTCAACTACAGGTTCAAATGTACTGTCTGAGCCCTGTTCAAGTCACCACAGTCTTAAGGTGACCCTGTCTCAATGGAGCGTAACTGACCAGAATAACATTTTCAACTCTCTCCTCTGTGATGGAGGCCAGTTCTCCTGTCCAACTGAAGTTGAGATGAAGATGAGTGCAAGTGGACAACTCTATGACATCATCTTCACTACTTCCTGTCGTGATCTGACTTTGGGTAACTTTGTATTGGGAGGGATGTACCATAAGCTGTACCTTCTTCACTCCACCTCGGAGGTCCTCAGATGTAGTGGTATCAGTCTCCCCAACCACGACCAGCACCAACTAGCTCTTGTGTCCAGGTTGAAGGAAAGTGGTGATGTTCCCTTTTCGTGGTTCCTAGATTTGAATGGAGACAAGGACCAAACATCCATTCTAACAATGATTAATCCTTTGAAGAAATCCTTCAGTGCAGGTACAATAGGCAATGTAGCTGTCCTTAAGTTGTTTGGAAATCCAGTTCCAGTTGAACTATCCATATCTGAATCCAAAATGGAATTTGAATTGGAAATGGAAGTTTTGGATACTGTATCTCAGGTAACAGGTGTAGCTACTGCTGAAGGTCCTAACACAACCCCTGTGTTACGAATCCATGGTAATCTAGAAAGAGGTACGGTTTGGGAGGAAATGGAAGTTGCAGCTTCCAATTTCCTTGATAAGGAATCTGAAAGGGCACCCAAGTTACTTTACACCTCTCAGTTGTCTTTGATGGCTGCGCAGAACCTCACCACCCATCTGTGGAATCTTAAGACTGCATCTGGGGAGTGGCAGCAGGGTGCTGATTCACATTATACAGAAGCCAAGAAGGCCCGCCAGCGTGCAGAAATAAACTACGAAGGTCACAGTGTTCAGGTTGTACTTAATGGTCAAAGGTGGCAGTCTACAGAGCTCGTTCATACCTTGAACCAGTTGTGTTCTATGGTAGACAACTGTGCATCCAACCTGTATTCGTCCATTGTGTGTGGAAAATGTGACAAAATGGTTGTCCCGTTCACCAGAAGATGGTACGGTTCAAGTACATGTTCGAGGAAGATTGAAAAGGTAGTATCCAGGGAAGAGTATGTCGTCAAGCATCGTCTGACTGAAGTAGAAGGTCCAGAGGTTGGTATTCTCTCTTGTGACCAATCTCAAGCCAACTATTGGGAGGATGCAAGCTTTGGCTGCTCTGTCATCTACAAAACAGAAGGTGTTCGCTCCATCTTTGTACAGAGCAACAGATCAGAAGAATTCGTTGACTATGTGACCGAGAGTACTAGCTATGCCTGCAACAGTCCTCTCATGGAGGATGCCAAGTGGCAAATGGACCACTTCTGTTGTGGTCTGGAGACAGACACGACCATTCACAGTGCAGAGTGCCTGAGTTGGAACATTGGCTGTCGTCTCGGGAGGGAGCTGGTACTGGAAGCTTTAGGAGACAGCACACCAGAGGAGGCCACCAACCTGTACTCCACTCTGGACGACTTGCTGAAGGAGAGAATCCTTGCAGATATGAATGAAAGTGTAGCGATTGAAACCTTGAGATCATCAGAGAAGATATCTGGATTGCACAACTATTTCCACTTGCAAGCTTCTGAGCTAGTGGAGTTGCGAGAAGCCAGGGATGCTGCTTTTCAGAATCGCTACAAGGAGATTGATAATACTACAGAACACTCCATCTCCATTGAGAACATCTTCTTCAACTTGACCCTTGACTCCAAGCCACCCACCACTATCCCACTGGAAGTGATGTACTCTGTGAGCAACTGTTCAAACAACAGCCTGGTGTTTGACTTCCTGGTGTCGTCAGTCCAGTCTTCCATCATTGCTGGTGCCAATCAGTTGGCAAAGAGAGCAATCGAGGGCAACTGTCCTCACTCCTTCAGCAGTTCTACAGACTATGGGACATACTGTAAGCTATTCCAAGACGTAGCCTCTTTCTTTAGCATACTGAACCAATCCATTTGGGAGAGCATCAACCATTACAGTAATGTATCTGACAGTGCCGAGTGGATTGCGGGCAATTTGGATGACAAAGTTCAGCTTTTGCGTGACTGGAGAGTCCCTACTGTGTGGAGGAATACAACAGCAGATGGTCTTGTAGACTTGGGAGGCATTCAGCGCATGATCAAGGAGACTGAAGAGCTGCAAGCATACCAAGACCTGGTAAACAACATGTCTGCTGCAGCACGGAAGAGCATTCGTACAGCCAAACAGTACGTCTTTACTAAGTGGCTGCTGTACATGGAGGAAAACATTGGAGTTGTTATGCAGGGATACAATTGCAGCGGTATGGTTGAGTGCATGCTGAAGTTGTCTGAACTTGTGGAAGAATTGCTCCTACTCCCCGGCTCCGACTGGTCCAGAATTTTGTTGAGTAACTTGGAGGAAGCAACGGACGAGATGTTGAGTATGGTGTGGGACGACAGTATCAGAAGTATGGACACGATGCAAGCTAAATGTGGAAGGATGGAGAGAATTGTAGGTGAGATGCTGGAGAGGGACTACTGGTGCCAGCTAACACCAGAGGTTGACGTCGAGATGAGTAGAGAGTCACCAGTGGTAGCAGGGTCTGGTGAGGTGACCTTGTCCTGTTCCTCAACTTCAAAGTTCAAAGTTCACTATCAGTGGTTGAAGGAAGGTGTAGCTTTGCCAGGAGAGACCAGTAGTAGCCTGTTGATCCCAGAGGTGACCCTGGAATCAGAAGGTGCCTATTCCTGTTCAATCCAGACTCACAAAGGAGAGGACATCTCCAGCACTGTGTCCCTGGTGGTCCATCAGGCTCCCCAACTAACCATAGCAGCTGCTAACGTGACTGTGTTTCCTGAAGAAGGTACTGTGTTCTTGAGATGCAACAGTACAGGAAGTCCAACTCCAGGATGGAAGTGGTACTTCAAGGGTCCTTTGAGCAGTTCTTTAGAGGAGCTGGAGGGAGAGACGAGGAGTGAACTAGTCATTGATCCTCCTGGAGCAGACAGGGAAGGATGGTACTATTGTGAGGCATCTAATGTAGTGGGCGTGACCAGAGCCTCACCGGGGGCTTACCTAAGAGTGCTGGAGTCGAAACCTTCTGTACAAGGCAAAATGGGTGAGGTACATTTCTCTGCAAACAGCCGAAAGAAGAGAGCTTCGAATGATCTCCTTAAGGACTATGTTGCTATCAGCCCAGATGAAGAAGATAGCGTTCTTTCTTACAACCTCACAGAGCTCCTGATTCACTCTGTGTTCTCCAACAGCAGCACTGTAGTTGTCAAGGAGGGGCAGGTCACCGTTGAGGACATTACGAAAAACATAAAACTGACGTTTTTGCTTGTTTCAGAAATTTTGAAGAAGTCAATGGACCAGACCATTAAAGAAACCCTTCATCAGTTAACTTTGTCGAGGATGGAGTGGCAGATGGTAGTGGATATTGTGTCCGATCACATCGACAACGAGACAGTCTACGACTACTCCACTTTGGGAATGAGTTATGATGCCCTCACCTCAGCCACCCTGGATGACAACTCACTGTTCAGCAGGTGTCCTGAAGGCTCTGAACTGAAGAGAGACTCTAATCTTTTCTGTGGTGAGTAGTACACATACATATATTATGTACATACATACATATATATACGGTACGCGTCATTAAAAAGTTCTCGTATCGTAACGTAATCTTATCGTATTTCGATCGTATTTGCATCGTATTTCGATCGTATTCGCATCGTTTTGCGATTGTAGTTGGGTCCTATTGCGATCGTAAACTGGATCTTGTACGACCGTAAGTTTCATCGTAATGATCGTATTTCGGTGAAAAAGATCAATTTTGTAAGGTTGCATGAAGAAAACAATGCTTTATGTTTGTGGTTGCTTGCCTAAGACACTCTGAGAACTGTCCTGGCAGTCATTGTCGATATTCACTATGGATAAACTATGCAGCGCTGCGTTCCTTCTTGCATGCGAAGTATAACATATGCGAAAGTCTACGCAGTTGGAGAAGAATGCAAGCGAATCTCCGCGATACCTGTCGGTACAGTTTTCAGAGTGTTCTAGATGAACAGAAGCATCGACACTAGTGTTTTAGTGCTGTATTTGATCGATTTCGTTCATTGTTTCCATACGCACAGGACCTGCTCTGACCGTGCACACTAGCTGTCGTTGAAAAAGATGGCGGCTCCGAGGGCCACGTACGTACACAATTTTCCCTCGTACGACCAATTAACGATATTAACTAACGCGATTTGTGAATAACTTTTTTTAAAGAGCGATATTACTTAGTTTTCTCTTAGTACGATCACATTTTTTTATACGATCGTATTCGTATTGCGCTCATAATGTGATCGTATTACTTTCGTAACTTGATCGTATTACGATCGTCATTCGATCGTATTACGATTATAATATGAGAACTTTTTAATGACGCATACAGTATGTACCTGTATACGTATGTACGTACATGTACATACATGTACGTACATACGTACACAGTGTTCTCGCCAGCCCTTTTAAGCAGGGCAGGCCACCCTCCTTAAATTTTGGCTGAAACCATTTTCTTGAAGTAGAGTCATTCCTTCTCCACTCAGGTACTTTGAGTCAATAGATTAGGTAAAACTGACACTATACATATCATATACGTACTTTGAGCGAATTTCCCCCATTACAAGAAGTGAAACCATCATAAATTATGGCAGCTGTGCACTAGCCTACTACTGGCTTTTGCAAATGCCACCCTCTTTCATTCTTTCTCTGGTGACCACCTTGGTACATACGTATATACGTACATAAGAATATCCGTATTCTAATGCTGTTTTCGGTTTACAGCTGTGTTGTTGGTTCACTAAATCATTGCATGTTGTACATAATGATGAGGAAGTTGGTGATGCTTAGCAGATGGTGAAAGGTTCATAGCCTACCATGTAATGTTCTAGCTGCAAGTTGAAGTGTGTAAACCTTCCGTTGAGGCACAGTGTGCAAAACTACAGTTGTAGTACATTTGTGGCATTTTTCCCAATCAGAACGGCCACCATTGGGACCACACTGCTTTAGAGCTACAATAGTCAATATATATATATATATATATATATATATATATATATATATATATATATGCATGCATTTCCAATCGATGTACTGTACTTCTAGTGTCCCTGTTGCTGTGTGGTGAGGATCTGCACTCCTCTCATCCCTGCAGTGAGCTGTCCTCCTGGTAGCTACCAGACATACTCAGTTGAACTCTTGAGCAGCACAGTCAGTCTGACCTACCCAGCATGTAAGCTCTGTCCTTTGGGACACTACCAGCCCAATCCCGGACAGTCCCAGTGTCTACCCTGTCCACTGGGGCACTTTTCATCCTACCTTGGACAGTCTTACTGTGATGTTTGTCCCAATGACCACTACCAGGACAAGATGGGCCAGTTGGTATGTCTACGTTGTCCAAATGGTACCTCCTATGATGCTACCCAAACAGGAGCCACAGATGTGGACGACTGTGTCTGCACCACTTGTGTGAGTTGAACACTGACACTGTCAATGTTGCTTGTGCTACCACATGAATGTGCATGCGTACATATGGACACATATTAGAGTGAAGCCTCTCTAATCAAACACTCAATGGGACTGGAAGAAAGTGTCGGATTGGGAGGTTGGTAGATTATGGAGTGACCATTAGCATACTTCAGTATGGTGACTGTATCTCATAAGATGGTCAAATTTGAGGGAATTTGGATTACAGAGATGTCGGTTTACAGAGGTTTCATGGTATATACTTGCATGTACGTAAGTGTAGGATATCCATGCCGTGTCCTCATTTGAGAGGATCCCCTCTCAGTTACTACCTTACTGTAACATTGTACTCTGTGCTATCTTCTGAGCTGCTTATTGTGACCCCTCACTCCATGAGTAAAAGTTGCGTACGTTCACATACAGTACACGTATATTTCAAATTGTATGCTGAATTTTCCAATATTGCTCTTGTTTCTACAGACACCACCACCTCCCTCAGTACCGGTGTGGGTAATTGTTGTGCCAATTGTTGTCGCTGTAGTCCTTGGTGAGCTAACACATTCATTCCATGTACTGTGCGTATGTACGTATATCAGTGCATGATTTTGTTCACAAGTGGCCAATATGGAGTTGTACATGTTGTGATGTTGTCTAGGAAGTGGTGCTCTTGTGGTCACAAGAATGGAAGTCCTGTATTTCATGGCATGAGCTAGACCACCTGTTTCAGTGCACAAGCTAAAGCTCAGATAACACATCTACAATCGAAACCTCTTAAGACAAACACTCTTAAAACGAAATGTCTCTTAAGATGTATGTTTTAAGCTCTAGGGTAGAAGTCAGTATGGATTTCAGTTCTGTTCAGATGAAATTCTCTTGAGATTGACGTTCAAGGGTGGTCCCTTGAGGTGCGTCTCAAGAGGGTTCCACTGTACACGTGTTATGATTTAGGTGATGTAATCTTAAGTGTATTGAATGTGGGACAGTGCATATGTCTGTCCTTATGTTCAGAGTCAGTCCACAAGGGATTTTTTGGACTTATATGTGTCGTCTGAGCACTAAAAGTACTTTCCATAGAAATTTTAATGCTCTCGGTCAGTCGTTAGGTCAACGATCGGTCAGTGGTCGATCATCATCACTCCCATACGTGATGTTGAAATATGCAAGCATAGTTGTGCAAGTCTTGTTTTAGTAGTATAGAGAAATGTTGTTTTAGTGAGTACCAGCAGTTTCTTAAGTTATCGATTATAGTCTATTCTGATTATACGAAGCAATGGATACTCTTATAAACCATATCTTCTTGAAGTCTAACTTACGCGTTTCATTCTCAGACGCCTTCATTGATGGTCGCGGGCTTCAACTAGCATGATAAGAATGTCCTATCTTCCCTCAGCGAACTGTATTCGCGTTAAGAGTATCAATAAGTAAGCAGCCAAAAGGCTTCAAATGAACTAGAACTCGACTCGTGGCCTTGCACAATCATCCTATACCGCGTGATCATGACCTAGGTGTTCATGCGCAGTCGATCAACGGTCGGTCAGGTGGTCGTCACCTGATCAGTCAGTCGAAATCGTTAAAATTTTTATGAAAAGTACCATAGTTTCATTTGTACAGTACACATATCTGCTAAGTACTGTACTTGTAATATTGCTTACAGCAGTGAACATGCACAGCATTGAATTTTGTTCCTTGTACGTGCATCCTAGTCTTGTGAACCAGACCCCTTCCCACCCTCCATTTATCCTAGTCCTGTGAACCAGACCCCTTCCCACCCTCCATTTATCCTAGTCCTGTGAACCAGACCCCTTCCCACCCTCCATTTATATAATGGAGGGTGGGAAGAGGTCTAGTTCACGAGACTATGTACATGCATTTTCCTGTGTCTCTTTCAACGTCTTACTTGTTTTCTGTGTGCATAAATTGTATACTGTATTCTCAACACTCCAGCCTATGTACACATGTACATAACCTGTATTCTTTCATTTACCTTTGCAGTTACCATTGCAGCCATACTCCTGGGATGTAGTATTCGATGCTACAGGATTCGTCGCAAGGGTATGAGACCATTGAATGGGATAGATGCGGTGTGGGGAGAGGGTAGTGTGAACAGTAGCCTTAGATCCACTCCTCCTCGAAAGTGGGGTAGGAAGTATTGGTTCAGCAAGAAGAACAAGGTTGAAGCAGAGAATCTCTTTGATGTCACTAAAATGAATCCTGTGTTTGATGGAGGAGATCCAGACAGTGACAATCCAGAGCAGCCCGAGGGAGAAGGTATCCAAAATCTCGTATTTGAGGAAACAGACATGGACCAACCCGTCTCAGGGGAAGCAGAGGACAGTGAATACAGCACAGACTCCAGTGCCAGTTCCGACAATGAGGAGGAGAGGGAAGAAAGTGGGGAAGAAAAAGAAAAAGACTCTGAGCCGGAATGTGGAGAGAGTGCAGCATCGGCAGAGGAGAGCGAGGATGAAGGTGATAACGATACTGTGCGTTTGGTGAAGGTGGCCTCTCGCATCAAGCAATGGGAAAACTGTGTTAATGGTGATGATCCCTCTTCTGGGAAAGAGCGTATGCAGACCACTTCTGACCCTGTGAAGAACAATTCACCCACAGCCCTGGTCCTGGAGAACACTGTCGTGGAACCAGAGGAACAAGTTGCGGCAGTGACAGGCCAGGTGGACCAGGAGACCACTGAAGTGGATGCGGGAACAACGGGCAAGGTGGATGCAAGTCAGGGCCGTCCCTCACTGCTTGCAAAGAAGGTGTTCATCAGAGATGATCCACCGCCAACCAAGGATATCCCACTGAATCCTCGAAGAAAGTTGAGCTCATTGATCAGCAACTGGGAGAGCAGGGCAGCAAAGGGTGGTCCAAGCAGCCGTGATCGACGTGATGATTCCGATTTCCTTGTGTGAAGCCTAATTGTCTGGTAGCTACAGACATGCAAATTGAAGACTTAGGATTAGCTAAGTTATAGTTTACAGTTATTTTGTGTAGTTTAGTTAATTTTGAAAATACATATATAGAATAATTAATGTGCTGCTGGTTGGCTTAATTCAATTACATGGCTGTACATATTATATGCAGTGGAACCTCTTTATAAGGGACACTAAGGGAACTCAAAAGCATGCGGTTTGTTATACAGAGGTTTCCACTATTCAGAGGTTGTTTCATACACATGCATACAGTCTACCTGGACCCACCAAAAATAGTCTTGAATATGGAGAGTTCTCCACTATTATAGGGGAGATTGTTCTGTACTCCATGCATGCGCCACAATTCTATTCACAATAGGGTATACATGTAGTCATACTGCATGCACGCAGCATGGTTGACCTGTATCTATACATATATTCGGCCATTTTTGTTTATAATGCATGCATCAAGCAATACATATGCAATACCATTACCACCTGTACATATATAGTGCTAAAGTTCTGAGGAGCTAAATTTTTGTGCATGCATGCATGCATATATGCATGGTTGGCCATATTTTAATTAATTTGAATTTTTTTGCGGAATATAAATTCCAGGTCTAGCTGTTGTTGCACTGAC